>OZ010737.1:59074795-59089795 GCA_963932295.1 Tipula lateralis
CAGAAGCAAAAACATGACAAGCCACATGCATATAACATGTAACATATAGGAAATGCATATTGACAGCATGCAAGGAACATGTAGGAAATGCATTGGCCGGCGACCGACACATCCCAGACGTTATCACAATAAACATTCACAGAAACAATTATCAAAATCAACAGACACTTTTTACATAAACCTATCACACAAATACAATTTCCTTATAAACAAAAAATCACCACACAACACAATAAATGGCACGAAACTCTTTGACAACAAATGACACTGATATACGTCAGACATATGTCAAATATATTTCGAAGATGGTAATAAAGGATTATCAACGGTGGCCGAATCTTGTACCGGACTAAAGATGGCGGGAGGCGCGCGAAGATAACGTTGCCAGATGTACAGTGCGATACCAAATAAAAGTATTTAAGGCGATGCGTGTGGCGGGAACGACACTTTTTTTTCTTTTCTTGGTGTGAGCTGGTGCAAAGTGAATGTGTGATATTGAACGAGACAATTAAAATCAGAAAGTGAACAAGTGATCTAAATAACTAAAATTAAATAATAACGAGATAAAACAAAGTGGAACTTGGGATTAGTGGACCCAGAGAAATCAATGCACTCATTATTCCTATTTCATCACTTTCTATGCAAAAATTAAGCATAAAATTCAACCTATCCGATGCCGTGAATAAATCACTCATTATACGCATGATTCATTCATATTTTATTTTTCATGATATATTCTGAATTTGTACTAGTTTATTCAAACAGTCTCAAAAATTTTATGAATTAAATCGCATGATATATCCATTATATTGAATGATTTGTCCATAGCAGGCTCAACATCATTATGGATATTAATGTATGATTTATAATTTTTTTGAATGATTTATTCGTGTTAGTAGCATAACTTTTATGCATATTGTTACACAATAAATTCATGGATTATTCACACAGGCACATAAGTGTTATGCACTATATTGAATGATATATTCCAGAATATTTGAACTCTATATTTTAAAAATAGGAATAAATTATTCTCCCATTTGTTTTCCTTACACTGTTAATAATTTTTAAGGATAAACTAAGATTCAATTGAATTTTATTTGTAATGAAATCACTTAGAGTCAATGTTTAAAATATCATAAATAAAAATAAAACAATATTCATAATTTTTATTTACGTTCTTTATTTTATAATTAATTTATTTGAATTAAAATTCTTTACAAAACTAACTACTTCACTAAATGTGTTACGATAAACTGGAAAAAGTATTTCACTAAATTTAAAGGAAATATTTAAGTATTAATTTTAAGTTAATTTAAAGTTAATTCTACTTAGTCAAAATTTAATAAGTTATAATTTAAACTATAGAAGTAATTTGAATTAGTTATGAATTTCAGTTAATAATTAAAAAAATAAACCAATACATACTAAATTTTAAATAATAACTATTATTTGAATAATTCAGATAAAGCGTAAGTTACATCTGAAGTTAAATGGTCATGACATGTTAGTATTTTATAAATAAAATAATTTTTGGATAAATAATTAAAACTTGTATGACTGTTTTGAATATTCTAAATTAAAAACAAAAAAAATTTTAAAGCAAATATCTCAAGCAACTAATTAATTTGTAAAACTATAAAATATTCCATCATTAACTACCCAAAATTGTAGATTAGAAGTATTGATAAAAAATATAAATGGCTGAAATTTTTTTAATTTCTCGATAAGCAAAATTCTTTTACCAAGTGTATCTGTTTAGATACGTGAGAGGAGTCCAATACTTCAATTAAAAACGACTCGATTGAGTCACTAATCGACATCTTTCAAAACTTGCCGTTTGTGAGCTTTACTTTATTTGATGGTCTTAAAACATAGTGTAAGAGTCTGCATATTTGTAAATTATGGATATCTGCAAAAACAATAATATACAAAGATAAAATGACATTAAAGTTAATTTTCTTATAATCCTTCGAAAGGTTACCTTCGATATTTCAATAATTCCGGAAAATGGAAATTGCCGATTTAGTATCCTTAAGAGTTTTTAACAAATATTTGTTGATTTTTATTTTGACAGATTCCCATGACCCCAACAAATTTAAATAACTTGAAGGATAAAGATATTGAAAGTCAATTTCAACCTGTGTAAAATAAATTTATATTAGTAGGTACGTGCACACTTAAAACAAATTTTAACTTTTAACTTACCAACCGACATTATTTGTATTTTTTGTATTTGTATTTTTATATAGTGGTTTTGTATTTTTATATAGTGGCCAATCCGAAAAAATGTCAATATTTTTAATTTTAAGTTCGCGTTGTCGTATCCGAAAAGCTATGGTCCACTTTTTGATAGTTTCCCACAGACATGAATGAACTTTCTGCCAGTATTTTATTTCTATTTTCAGGCTTCGTTGATATTTTCCAGGTGGAGTTTGTTCGTTGTATAACTTCTTAATTCGAGCACCATACTAGCAGCTGATAAAAATGAATTTAAATCCTATACATTAGAAAAAAAGATATAAAAATTTATATATATTTCATTATATTAATAAAATGTCAATACAATACAAAATGATATTGAGACGATGGTGGCCAAAAATCTTTGGATTCATCCGACTGCTCTTCCAACCAAGGGAGTAAACTGCTGTTATATGTGTTAGAGACAGTGCTAATTTCGCTTTAACAGTCAGTTATGTTCTAAAAAAAACGTTAAATATGGTTACATATGTATATAACTATATATATATATATATATATATATATATATATATATATATATATATATATATATATATAAATATATATAAATATATATATAAATATATATATATATATATATATATATATATATATATATATATATATATATATAAATATATATATATATATATATATATATATATATATATATATATATATGTATATATATATATATATATATATATATATATATATATATATATATATATATATATATATATATATATATATTAATATATATATATATATATATATATATATATATATATATATATATATATATATATATATATATTATAGCACATAAGTTCTTTTTAGGTTATGTTTTTCTTCACGTTTTAGTTATAAGCGTGGGATTATATGCCGTGATAGAGGTTAGTTGTATTTAAGTACGCCATAAGGTACGACAAACTTTCAAAATCAATACTAAATTCTTTAAAAATATAAAAAAATAAATATTAGTTACACTTCTCTACAGTAACAATAAATAAATTACATACCTAGCAATTTTGGCAAAATTGGTTTCATTGACCACTCTTTAAGTAGCTTTAGCAATTTTTCATCTACGAATATTATAGGAATTATAGGAGAAGCATTGAATTTTGTATAGTTTGGTCAATAGGTGAACTGATGTCTAATTCAATAATTTGATTATCTTCAGTACAATTAGGTTCGCTATTGGTTAGGTGCTCCATAGTTGAATTAATACTTATTTGACCCAAGCGAAGCAGAAAAATAATTTCATTTTGAAATATAAGATATTTAAAAACACGTGTTAGAAAATTAGAAAAATTAATATTTACATTTATTTACAATTAAAATAAAACTATTTAATTACTGCACTAACAATTGTTTTTTATTTATTTTTATTATTGATTATAATTAATAGTTCTATCACTTTTATTATATTATTTAAGCACTAAAAAACTAAAATCAATATTTAATCAATCATGATATTTACTCTGCACTGAGTACGCATAAAGAATGAAAAAATAATTAAACGATTTTCTAACCTGCTCAGATAACAGTAAAATTTCGTTTTTCATTCAAAAAAGGAATAATTTAGACATTGCACCTTATGATTTATTCGTTAATTTATTCGAAGATTTGCATGAATCGTGTTATGCTTTAAATAATTGTATATATACTTATAAAACAACTACGTAAATGTGTAAAGCCCCGTAAACGTGATATGTTGGAAATGTGTTTTCTTTTAATTAGAGTTTCTAGTTATTTGATGAGATTTGTGAATCGTAAAATTTGGATTCCATTTTCAGATTTTTCCTTAATTCAAAATTAAACAAAATAATGCTTAACAGTTTTAGGTTAGGTTCATTAGCAACAAAAAAAAATAATTTGTAAAATTATTAATAATATACATAGATTATGCATTGAAATTCACAATTTCTTATGTATAAAACAATCAAACACAAGCATGCTTCGTAAAATATAATTAACAAAATATTCAACTAATGAATAATATATGATTAATTTGAATAATAGGAATTTTATGTTATTCCTCAAGAATTATTCCACCTGAAATCATAACTGGTGCATATTCTTTTCTCTGGGTGATGGGGACCACGTCGTCAGAGTGGTGGACATAAAGGAAAATAAGCAAGGAAGGTGTTCGCGCTAAAGTCCGAGGATTATCAAGTGGAACGCGAGCGATCGCGGTGCTTGTCCAACAGAGAGGTAGACAGTTGGAAAAACAGGGTGGTGCCATTTTATCTTTTCCCCCTTCTTAGTCCTTTGTGTAACAAGTTCATATATCAACAGCATAGCCCCCCTCCCCCCAATTGTTACACCCAGCCCGAAGATCTCTATCCAACCGAATAGTGCTAGCCACGAATAGTGCTAGCCACAAAATACAAATTAAATTGTCTGCTAATTAGGGAGGTAGAGGAAGAGCAAGGGGAGAGGACGGTTCAAAATTAACTTACGTCAGTGTTTAAAACATTTTTATAAATAGTAAAAGAAATACAGTGTCAAAACATACATACTGTTTTATTGCAACGCGCACGTCACACATCAAAAGCGTAAATTTCCATTTTAGGTTGCAATTGTTGTGCTCATTCATAGAGTAGTGAAAATTTTGAGTCTAAATATTCACTGAATGTTTCCGTGCCAGTGAAACAATGGGCTGTTGGGCATCGCTAAGTCCACAATTTGGCGAATTTTGTGAAAAGATCTTGTCTTGCATCCTTAAAAGCCTACTAACGTAAGATGATGATGTATTTGATATATAGTGATGATGTATTTGATATATAGTGTAGATGAGGTCTTATGTGCAAGTAAAACAAAATATTCGCAGAGTCCCTTCTCATTTGTTTTATTGCATCTACTCTTAAGAAAATCCCACTTCTATCTATCGCATACCTTGAAGATCTCCCGATCTTCAATGTATGCGTTTGAAACGGCCATAGTCAGTGAGTATAGAAACCAGGTTTCTTAAGTTGTCTTTAAGATGACAATAACATATCTGGTTGGCTTCGAGTTGAACTCACTGATGAAGTAGATTTCTTTGCGATAGTTAAGAGTAGCTTACCATACGTTATCGTAAAATAGGACAGCGCTTTTGATTGTTTATTAGCTATGTAAAAACGCAGTGATCAGCTGGTTAAAAAATTTCTTACGACCTTTTACCAGTTTAGAGCTGATTAAAGGATAATCCTGAAGAGTTACCAAATGCTCACCGGCTTTGACAAAAAATAGTAGTGGCTTTATGTAGTTTAAAAACCAGATGATGGTTAGGTAAAGTTATGTTAGACCGACGATCGGTCCGTTGTGATACCACTTTGTACGGCAACAGGTCCGAGTTTTTTCGTAGTACAATCTGCGCATTGCATAGCTTAATGTCAGCCTATAGTACTGACATGGAAGATGGGTCGGCCCATGGATTCTAAACACGACAGTGGATCCAGATAAAGGTTCATTTTTCACACCTATCGCACCGCCAAACGATCGAAGGTGAAAAACTCATCTGAATCTTGCCCGAATCGGGATTCAAACCCGGTATCTCCCGCTCCAACTGCCGCAGCTTAAACCACTGCGCCACCTGGGTGGTTAAAAAAACAGATGATACTTCCACGAAAATATATTATCTATAAAAACATCAAGGTGATTAATGCAGTCTGGGGTATTGATCTTACATTCGTAAAGATATGGTGCCGAAAATGCAGTGTTTCTATGCATTGCAAATATAACTAAATCAGTTTAAGACTGGTTCACATGTAAACACCACTTTTATAGAATGAGGAAAGAATGTTGAGGTTAATCCGATAAGACATTCCTTTTCTGACATTGTAAGAACCAAATTGACAACGTTACTTTGTGCTATGAAACCGGGCTCATTTAGATTAACAAGAAGTTCGTCAATTACCAGCAGCCATGGACGAAAGTATACCTCCCTAAAGGCTTCGTGTGGCAATTTTGACCGAAATAGCGGTAATATCAACCTAGAATATTTTTATGCTAGATTCAAGCATACATTCAATTCACTCCACGGTGGTGAATCCGGTACCAAAATTAATACAGACGTTCGTAAATCGAAACGAATGGTTTGATACTACAAGGCTCCTGGTAATTAAGTTCCTAATAAACCTATCAACAATATTCCTTACCAATATAGAAATTTAGTTTAATCTTAAATTAAATAAGACTGCAAGCTCAGTGCTAATTAGGAGTCTAACAATCTGGAAAATAGGTATAAAGAAATGAAGGTTTCATTTTAAGACTATTTTAATTCCTATTTATACACGTTAGTGATGATAAATCCACCCACGTGGAACAGTGGTAAAAGCTGTCACAGCTAAAACTGGAGGTACCGGGTTCGAATTCCGATCCGGGGCAAGATGCAAAAAGGGTTTTTTCGTCATCGATCTTTGGACGATGTGAATGAATACATCTGTATGTCGAATCCAAGGGCCATCTCATCGTCCATGTCAGTACTATAGGCTGACATGGAGATATGCAATTCACAGCTATAGGTTGAATTTTCACCAAACAAAAAAACGGTGATGCTAAAAAAGTGATGATTTGCTCTTTAGTCTGGAGATAAGCTCTGTTAGCTTTATTCTGGCAGTTTTCTTTAACCTTTTTAGAACTGACACCAAACAGGTATGTTCCTGGATAACGGGATTAAGAAAACTTAAACGCAGTTGACTGTTAGAATGAATCTCTTTTGAAGATTCATTTGTCTGTGGGCATAGAGCGGCAGGCTTGTGCACTGACTTTGGCAATCACAACAGCGTTGGAGATTTTGTATCCATCTTTTTCTAACTAAATAATTTGGAACAAACTTTTCTGGTGCTCTGCTCTAAAAAAAGATGCAAAATAAGTTCAGAAGAACCAATCTTCAGTCTGATTGGAATAAAATCCTAGCCGCTCAAAAGATTAATAATAAGAAAAGATTAATAACTTATCTGCTGTAGTTGAATTTAATAAGTTTCTGAGCAGGAATACCTGAAAATTTGATTTAGTTTTCTACGTAATGGCAAGCTAACATCCTCTAAAACGGAAGTGTGCAACTAACTGCGTCTGAGGGTGAAAATTTATTAATCATCAAGTCCTACGTTGGAGCTTATTCTCCTTCAAACACTTCAAATCTGCCGGTCCTGGTATGTTTCTTGCTATATTACAGCATCGATATCCAGCTCATTAAGCTCATTAAGGAACATATACTGCATCTGTTCCAGGCATGTATCGCTTTTAGCTTTGTTCCATAATCATGGAGTAGAAATAAAGTAATTTTTTGTTCCAAAAGATGACAGGTCGGAACTAAACCGACTTCAAATTGTTCCAGCCTATATGTCTGTAATCAACTTTTCTTAAATATTTAAAAAGGTTTTTTATTAGGTTTGTTGAAGACCAACATCATCAAGTGGATTGAATATATGCTTGAGTCTCGTATTATGATATGCGAGGTCGGGAGTACTTTATTTCGATCAAGACTTCCAAAAGATACTCGTAGAAGGGTGTGATTTCGTCCCTGCTGAAGCTTTTGGGCATTGTTGAACTTCTATTTATTTATTTTTCGTGGGGCGATGATCTGACTGCTGATGATCTGGTTCTGACAGCTTCAAACATGCACCTTAATGTCTTATCAGATTGAACTCAACACGCTTTTCTCATTATATAGAACAGTATGGCCCGTCTAAATCTGGCTTGATTATATTAACAAGGCATAGGAAACCTTTTGGATATAAGAATATAAGCTCAGCCTACGTCAAATACCTTGGTGTTTTCCTGGATAATAAACTTTCTTGGCAATATCATCTGGATTTTAAACAACAAAAAATCTCGGCGATTTGTCGAAAATACTGTAGAGTTTTTGACATTTTTTGGGGATTGTTCTCTCAAACGCTACATTTTATTTATAAATCATTGGTTTTATAAATGCTAACTTAAGTATCTATTGGTGGTTAGAGGTTAATCTTTGGGCTGGCAGGGTGGAACTGGAGTCACGTCTTCCACTACTCTCCTAGCTCTGGAGTTCAATGCTTTCGGCACTCGACTTGGTTATTGATAGACTTCTGCCTGTGTAATTTCCACAGATTTGAGGTGGTTTATCTAGAGATATGTGGTTCTCACCCGACAGTCATTCAAATCGCTTATATTTTATTCAGATGACTCTGTCTCTAAACAGGGTGCCACCTTTGTGGCATTGAGTGCGGAACCTTAAAGGATTATAGCCAACTTTTATTATCATTAGTCTATTGAGTTTCATCAAATGTCTAACCTTCAGATGAATATCGTTAAACTCATTTCCCTTTCTGACTTCAGCAAAGTGATGGTCATAAAAATAAACTCGATTTCGGAAAGATGATGGTCTTTGTCTTAAAGTATTGTTTGCCCATTTCCATTCTTTATTTGAATATTTCTTCATTATTTGTAACAGTTGTTGCCCGGAGTAAAGATATGTATTAGTATAGATATAATTTAGTTCTATGGCTGCCAGCTTTAGTATTAAAGTAGTCTGTCATCTGTGTGACGCCTTCTGATCTATAATATTGCACAGTAAGTTTTTATTTTGGAATCGGTTGTCCACTTTAAACTATTTTTTACTGCATACTCACCGATTTTTAACTGCCGGGTTCAATAATAAAACTAATTAATTCAATATTTTAAGTTGTATAGTTCTCTATCATTTCTTATAAAAGACTATTCTTATAAGAAAATATTTACTCTTAAATCTGCCTAATCGACCAAAATCTCATATATTAGTGGACCTCTCAGATATATGTATTTGTATACACTGGTCACATGCCTTTGGAGAAACTATGATGAAGCAAGTCTAAGGGAAATTATTTTATGATGTAATCTGGTCAAATTATCTATTCCTATTGGTAGGTACACTACCGTCTTTAAGTTTGGAAGTTTGGAAATTCTATATACTAGAATTGAACTCAGTTTTCAATACTGATGAAATTTAAAGTACATTTGCACTTTGGGGATCTTCACCAGAACGTCTTGTCGACTATCCAAAATCTTCTTAAGATCGATAATTCAGGAAAGATCTCAGTAATTCTGAATTATGATATGCGCACTTTGAGGATCATACTGGGCAGTGGGCATTGTCACTGGGACATTGAAAATTCGAAACATCGTAAATGGCGCACAGTGTGGGGAGGAACACAAAAACTGTTGAGCAGTTCTTTGCTCATGTTCTTCATACAGATCACAATTCCTAGTTGAGGATTAACTGACGACTGTGAGAATACAAGATATCTTGAACTTCATTAAAAAAACAAATACATTTTGGAACTAAGAGTAGAACGTCTGTGAAGGGATATATATATATATATATATATATATATATATATATAATATATATATATATATATATATATATATATAAATATATATATATATATATATATATATATATATATATATATATATATATATATATATATATATATATATATATATATAATATATATAATATTTATATATATATATATATATATATATATATATATATATATATATATATATATATATATATAATAAAATATATATGTATATTTATTTAGTATTTGTTAATAATAATAAAAATTCTAAATTAATTACATGCTTAACACAAACCCATTTAGATTAATTTTCGAAGTACCCAAAGAACGGCAATAGTTACGGGTCTAGTAATAAACTGATAGTAAGAACAATGAATGCTAGCTAGGAGGACTAATCAAATCCGAGTTAAAACCCAGGGCAGGGTTTGTTTAGTGAGATAACGAACTGATGTCCAAGACCAAGATGACATATAGTTATATATATATACAGCGTGAGCAAAAACGAAAAAACGTCGAATTAAACATATTGGATATGATATTAGATTATGGTCGAAAATATTGGACGACTATGAACCTGCAGTGAGGTGACATGGTGGAGAAGTTCAACCATATTATGCAGGAATATTTGGCGAACAAATAGCTTCTAATCAAAGAATTTAGAAGTGGTTTGCACAGGAGACACGCTAATTTATATTCTCAAACTTCATATATGTACCGAGAGATTTAGAGTCTAGAGTACCAGGAAGCAGCAATACACAAAGCACTGAATACGTGGAGTATAGATGGCAACGGAATTAACAATCAGTCTTCGAAATCTATAACCATTGAACGTGGTCTCTTCAAAGGGGGAAATGAACAAAGGAGATTCGAGAAAAAACTAGAACATTTTAATAAATATTTTCGAAAGCGATCAACTGCACATTCTCATTGCAAATGAGCTTATAAACTCAAAATGAGATGTACAGTTTCAAAATATATTGTAAATATATAAATAAATATAAGTAAATATATATAAATAAAGGGTGGGGCAAATAATCCCGCTACCGTTTTAATTGCGCGCCATCTTGGTTATGTGACGTTAAGCTCATTTTCGCCTTAATCATTGTGTTTTGTAGACGCCCCAATTTTATAATGAATAAATATACGCCTCAAGAACGAGCATAAATAGTGGAAATATTAACTGAAAATATAATCGTGTTGGCACTCAGCGGAAATTGCGTCAAAAATATCTTTACCCTCACAAAACCACAATTTATCGTTTACATGCGAATTTTCGACAGTACGGCAGCAGACAGACCTCGTTCTAGAAGAGGGACGTCGCGTAACGCTAAAAATGCAGCAGACAGACCTCGTTCTAGAAGAGGGACGTCGCGTAACGCTAAATATGTGGCTTTGGTGCGCGATAGTGTTGCAGAGTCTCCAGAAACATCAATTCTGAGACGTGGCTCCAGTAACACATTTCTGCACGCAGTTTAAGACGAACTGAACTTTTTTGAAAATGTTTCCGTACAAAATTCAATTAGTCCAAAAATTTCAACCGAGTGATCCTGATCAACGAGTTGGGTACAGTTATGCAATTCTAAGGTTGTCAATTGAAGATTTTTATCAAAATTGATAATGAGTGATGAAGCCCATTTTTATCTCAGTGGCCACGTCAATAAACAGAACAGTCGGCTTTGGGGAACACAGAATTCTCAATTAATTCATCAAACGTTATTGCATCCACTTAAAACAACTGTGGTGTAGTATTCATGCTGAAGACATCATTGGTCCCTTTTTTTAAATGACCAGGGTGTTGAAGTAACTGTTACCGCCGAACGGTACCAAGACATGATCCGAATTATTTTTGGCTGTCTGAAACGAAAGAGCAAGGCCTAGAGGACGTGTGGTTTCAGCAAGATGGGGCCACAGCACACACAGCCCAGTACAATTCAATTATTGAATGAGGTTTATCCACGAAGAATAATTTCGCGAAACGGCCATTTAGCATGGCCAACCAGATTTGCGGATTTAACAGGACCAGATTTTTTCTAAGGGGTTTTTTAAAATCAAAAGCTTATATATACATACATACATATATATATATATATATATATATATATATATATATATATATATATATATATTTATATATATATATATATATATATATATATATATATATATATATATATTTATATATATATATATAATATATATATATATATATATATATATATATATATATATATATATAATATATATATATATATATATATATATATATATATATATATATATATATATATATATATATATATATATATATATATATATATATATATATATATATATATATATATATATATATATATATATATATATATATTATATGTGTGTGTATATGTTGACATCATGGCTTTTGTTACATATTTTGTATATATTGTTACCGATGTATTGTACTACAACCAATGACAGATCAAGACATACAAAATATATAGCGTATATGAACGTTCCTATTTCGTTATTTCATTTCGAGTTTATACCCTTCCGTACTCATATGTGAGTTATGCAAGGTTGAAATTAAAACAGAATAAGTATGTTTTTCACCTCATAGTTCTAAATCAAATTCATTCAATTATATCAGATTGTCGTAAATATTTTCCAATTAACAAAAATTTATTTCATTTCAATTTGATAATAAATTTCATCGCATGTTCAAAAGGCTTCCACATGCATTTCGAATTTTTAATTAAAATATTTTCCAATTTGGTTTAAAGCAAAATCGTATATAGGAGTATGTATACATACATATACGCTTCCCGTTTCACGTTCAACGTT
Source organism: Tipula lateralis (assembly GCA_963932295.1). Lineage (NCBI taxonomy): Eukaryota > Metazoa > Arthropoda > Insecta > Diptera > Tipulidae > Tipula > Tipula lateralis. The sequence continues at coordinate 59,087,173 of OZ010737.1, forward strand.
CAAAGCTGTATTATTTCTTAAAACCATGTGCTTTTTACACAATAACTGTCTAAATTATAAATAAATAATTTCCAATGTTGTGAAAATGTAAAAACAAACGAATGTTCTTTGACAAGCTTATTTTCCTCAAATAAAATCGGAAAATTCTCCTATATACATACATACATTTTCTCCGACAGCTGTTAATTGAAATTAATTTTGATTTTTCTTGTTTTCCTCCGCTTTTTTTGTGCTTTTTAATTTTCACAATTCCCAATTTAGATTTGATTTATGTCTTAATTTTAATTTCGATTTTTCTGTTTTTTTGCAAAAACAAAACAAAAATTAATTCCTTATCAAGCATTCGATAATAATTAATTATAGCCCGTTTTCCGTGCCTGTGTGCTTTTTTGTGTGTGTGTGTGTATGCGTCTTGTATTACGTCTTGAATACGAATGAAAGACGAATAGAAAAGTCAATAAGTTAAAGCGATAAGAAATTAAAAAGTTGGGATGATAATTAGGGTAGATCTTAAATTGGATTATGTCGAGCGTTAAAATGTCGGATTGATAGAAGAATTAATATAAGAAAAAAAAACATCGCATAATAAAAGGATTTTATATCGGACATCATTAATAATTGAATGTTTATCCCTTTAACGCATGATTTTGTTCTTTTTAATCAATTATATTTTTATGTTAATGTCGCTGAAAATAAGTTTGGTTTGCTTTTAGGCAATTCTTAATTTAGACATTGAATAATTAGTAGATTATACCTGCAGCAGTTCGATTGGAAGGTACAGAGTTTCAATCCCCATAGGGGGCAGGGTAAAAATGGATTTTTCACTAATCGATTACGATCGGTGGTGGTAATGAACACATATATGACCGTCTGTTGGACTGCAGAATTCATGCACCAACCCATCTTCCACGCCCGTACTTCATGCCCGGCTGGCATGAAGCTACACTGCGAGCGCTCTACGTAAATTGGAGCTATAGCCATACGTTCTCGATTTGGCTTTGTAACAGCGTAAAGTAGGACTTAATAAGCGAGCCCGAAAGGGTTGGGAGTGCCTTGAGTTCAAAAATGGGTGCACCGATAGAACCAGATGGACATGAAAATTGATTTCATAAAGATTTTTTTTTCAGAAAATTGTGGTGTTCAAATATAAATCAATAAAACTTGCCATCTGTCAGATATGTCCCTAAACATCGGACCAAGCAAGAGAATGACCTCACTAAAAGGGATCACTAGGTTTAATCTATTTCTAAAATATTGTGTCAGTTATTAAAATAATTAATTGATTTATACAGCCAATGTAGCTTTGTGATTCGGCTTTTCTGCTTTGAGTTTGTCGTTATAAAGTAGGAGTTGTTTTGTAAAACTTTTCATTCAAGGTGTCCGTGAGTGTTTTTAATGAAACTATGACAAACGGCCGAAAAACAAAAGATTTAACAGAACAGATAGACAGAACCAAGGCCAGTAGAGCCAAACGTTGCAAGCAAATGTTCACGGAGACCATTTGTGTTTAAATTTTTTAACGGATGAACGAACCTAGCAAAAATATTCCACGTTAAAATGTAAAGTAAACTAAAATGAACAAAGTATAAGTTGTTATTTTTTTTTCTAACCGCCCAGGTGGCGCAGTGGTTGAAACTGATTTAACCACTGTGATTTTTCACCATCGATCGTTTGGGCGGTGCGGTCGGTGGTGTGAATGAACACATCTGGGTCCCCTGTTGAGTTTAGAATCCATGGGCCGTCTCATCGTCCATGTCAGTACTATAGGCTGACATTGAGCTATGCAATGCGCAGATGGTTCTACGAAAATTGGACCTATAGCCGTACATATAGTGGTATCACAACGGACAATCGCCTGTCTAAGTGTGCGGTAGCAGCCATCCAACAAAAAAAAATTTTGATTTTGTCAATGTCGACCATTTGTCCAATCCAATGTCGCCATTTATCAATGTTGGCATTTTGTATGTGGCCCAAATAGCTTCATACGAATGGTTTTTTGGAGTAGAGCATTCGAAATAAAATGAATAATTATAAAGCTAAAGACTATAATATCCAGTAAGGTCATACAAATATTTATTCGACTGTTTGCAAAAATATTTCACGTTCATTAGAATCTGAAGGAGGTTGTAAGAAAATGTATGTCAGTAAATTATGTAAAAAGCCACTCCGAAGTGTTGCTCAAAATTTAACGAGGAATATTTGAACAAAATGTATCATCTGATTGAATTTGATCCAATCAAACCAGTACTTTATTTCAGAGGTACTAACCTTTTTTAAAATAAATTAAACTTATTCAAACAACGTTACCAAATAAAATAGAGAATAATTTCTTTACATCTAATCTAGTTCCGCACCTTAGTCAAATAAAAGCTCACCGAAAAATGTAGATTAATAGAAGGCCATATGTGATACGGTGCCACTGAAAAAAATTGATTAGTGATATTTACTAACTTTGCTTAGTAAAATTTAATTTGCGAATAGCACAAATCATTTTTAAAGTTTGTATGTGCAGTTTAAAAATTTGCTGTGTGATAATTACAATTGATGTCTGATTATAAAAACTTAGATTAGTAACATTCAAGCAAACCTCTGTTGTAATATTTACAATGTGATTAGTAATAAT
>OZ010737.1:59094795-59471104 GCA_963932295.1 Tipula lateralis
CAAATTAGTTTGTTTGTATTACATCCACCGGACTGTCAGTTTATGTTTACAAGAGTGGGTTCATTTTTGGTCTATTAGATTATCAAAAGATACGCATCAAAATATCTTAATTTTTATAGATTCATTGGAAATCGGTACAAATTTGAAACTGGGATGAGATGAAATCGTTTGGCTCATTTTAAATTTAGTCGTGTATTTCGTATAGATAGAAAACTAATTGGGATGGCCTTCTAGCAAAGTGTTCCCAGATCAAACTTCTTAATTTTTCTGGAATGGGCTTCTGGGATTATTTCACATACTTGCCGTTCCAGTGATTTACACGATGACAATTTGCAAAAGTAGAACATCTAAATCGAATAATTTTTTGATTAAAATTCATACTATACTATTTTCACAGTGGTTGGGAAATCGGAATCCTGGTGAAAATATAAACTCCACATGTAAATCTTTAAAGAAAAAGATATTTAAGGTACAGGAAGTTTAATGTAGATAAACAACAGCTCGTCCATATTATATGTCAACTGCGAACTTGAAAAGTCAGGGTTCATCCCCTTTTCGTAGTCTCCATTGACGGCAAGGTTCTGGCCGGCGTATTTTTATAGATATATGGACCAATGGTTCAACCAACCCACAAAACTTTCGATGTGTGCTGAAAATGAAGATCATAAGCCGTCTTGTCAAGTGTTAAATTAGATGTTGCTGGAAAAAGGTGTTCCGAATGATATTTGTGTGGCCAAATGTATTTTGCATGATGACACAGGATTTGAGTCAATATATTGGTCTACTTGAACATCATGTAACAATCAAATGATTCGAATCTTAGTGCGAAATTGAGAGAAATAACAAATATATGAAAGCTGAGATCTATATACGATTGTGAAACATAAATAAATCAATTTAGTATAATTTAATAAATTATTATATGTATATATAACTTATTCATATATAAATGTATTTTCATTTCAATTGAACATAATTTAATTTATTATTATTTTCCTTTCAATTTTCCAAATATATACAAGTACACGATACTCGTATACGTATTCCGTTATGACATGGAGCATGTAAATTACATACTTTCATTTTCTTATCAATATCGTTAATATATTTTCAATTTAGAATTTTGTTTCACTAATTTTCGAAATGTAAAAAATACACGTATTCGTATATCAATATGTAAATTATGTATGTTCGTAAAAAAAACAAAAATCAGAAGATTGTTGCCGCATGTAAATGTCACATATTTCAGAAAAATTATATAGCGTTGATGAATCAATAAAACTGATTTATATTATTTATACTGTAATAATAACAACTTCTATGCAGGATGTCCTGAATCGAAATCAAATTATGCTGAATTAAAACGACGAAGCTTTCAAACATCTCAGATATTTATATATATATATATATATATATATATATATATATATATATATATATATATATATATATATATATACATATATATATATATATATATATATATATATATATATATATATATATATATATATATATATATATATATATTTATATATATTATATATATATATATATATATATATATATATATATATATATAAATATATATATATATATATATATATATATATATATATATATATATATATATATATATTGTTACGACGCTCACGGTTCGTATCCGAAATATAGGCGATTCGGACGTGGATCTAAATTAAAACACCAGAGTTTATTCAAACTTACACTCTTATTTCACACAATAAATTGTTACAGATTAGCTGCTAATAGATTTATCATTGATATCATTTGGGCTGGCTTGTCAAATTACGTGGGACGTAAAGGAGGAGAATTTGGGAGCGGATCGCTCTATGATCAAATTGATCATGGATGATAATCAAGTGAAAATATGAATCGAAATAAATGGGTGGAAGAAATGAATGATCTAAATGCGGAACAAATTAATGCAGAAATAATTAATGATGATTGTTTTAAAAACAGTTGATATGAAAGAAATCTGAACAAACGGATGTTGGAATAGCTTAATGATATGCAAATAAACGAATAGATTAATAGAATTACGTAAATTTTAAAGGAAACATTTGTACGGATAATAGTAGTTGCAGCATTTCTAGATGTAAAGCGTGCGTATGATTATGGCGTTCCTTTTTAATTATATTTGATCTTGTGGAAAATGGGAATTCCGCAGAGCGTATGCGATTGAATAAAACATTAAAGTATTAGACGATTACAGTGGGGATCTTATAGCCACAATGGCCCATATATAGCAATTCTAAAAACGTTCACTTCATTTCAATATAAGTGAACATTTTAAGTAACTTAAATGTTCACTTATATTGAAAAGAAGTGAACATTTTTAGAATTGCTATATATGGGCCATTGTGGCTATAAGATCCCCACTGTAATCGTCTAATACTTTGCACTGGTGATGATTAAGACCAGAACTATCAACAAATCATACCGAAATCAATTCATTCTTTTGTACGTGTATTTATTTATAAATTTCGACTTTGTAATCATAATACTATTTTTAGGGCTGACAGTGTTTATGTATCACGATAGATATAGTTTTTTGGGCTAACCAATCAACATCACCATTTTTTGAAATAACTTGTTGTGGAAAGAGGTTTTCGCAGTAAGGTCCAATCCTGATTCATCCTGACCAAATTGCACACCAGACTGCCACTTTTAATGGATGTAAAGGTGACTGATGAATAATTTGAGGGTTTTCCATTGCCCAGAACTAACTATTCTGTTTATTCACATATCCATTTTAATGAAAATGTGCCTCGTCACTGATTATGATTTTTTCATAAAAATCGGTGTTGTCATGGGTGAGCTGTAACATCCTATTGGCATATGTATGTCGGCGTCAATGGTCTTGTGGAAGAAGCTCTTGTGTCAACTGAATCTTAAATGGAAACAAATGCAAATCCGTGTGCAAAGTTATGGCCAAACTTGTTCTTTGAAGACCAAGCTCTTAAGCACGGCGTCGAATTGAGGTTGATGGATTGTTTTGAACACTTTCTTGAGCAGCAGTAATGTTTTCAACCGATCTTGCAGTACGTTGTGACCCATGCTTGGGCCTATCACTTACAGACCCTTTTTCTTCGAAATCATTCGCTACACGATAAAAAGTGCGTTTTGTTGGCACGTTATTCTCCCAAAAATTTCACGTAACTGTCTCATCGTCACAGTAATCGATGATTGATTTTGATAAAATGTTTTAACGATAAAAACACGTTGGTTTATATCGAATATTTTTCCATAATAAATTTGCCACGTGTCTACTTCACGACTGTCAAATATGAACTGTCAAGACAAACGTTTACCAAAATGGCGGCCAAACAAAGTAGTATACGTTTCCGGCGGACACCCTGTAGTATACGAATTGGACTTTGTAGAATCCATTCAATATATATATATATATGTATTTATATATATTGTAACGAATATGTCTTTGTGTGCCAACGTATTAAACGTCAATGGTATAGAAGGCAATGGTCGAGTTTTTATATTACGCGGTATAAATAGTAGTAGTCAAAATTAGATTGCTGGTTCAAATCCAACCGATGATAATCATATTATATAATATTTTTATGATTTACTTGATTTCGGAGAGTGAGAGATTTTTTATCTTAGACACCTCAAGCGATATTTATTGTCGAGTTCAGCATGAGAAGTGATAGCCAAATGAGGCAAAATATCACTTTTCACCTCGGGAATAAACATCGTGAGAATAAGTAATAGAAACCAGTTGCAGACACTACTATACTACTGTGACGCATCCACATAGTTGGAAATATTTTACATCGAAATTTATGCACCACTAGACTGTTACGAGTAGAATGGAAAGATCGAAAATCCCATTGATTTGTAAATAAGCAGTGCTTAATCGGCGGGAGAAGTTTTTATTGAACCAGTGAAGGGCTTAAGAAGTAACATGAAGGTTATGGTCATAGTCCCCACCAGTGACAAGTGGATAATATTAAAAATTTATTAAGAAAATTTAATCAAGTGAAAGTTTGACTTAGATCTGGTCATTTGAATTTGATTCACGCCTGAATATACAATAATTCAGATACGAATCGTGCGTATATATATATATATATATATATATATATATATATATATATATATATATATATATATATATATACATATATATATATATATATATATATATATATATATATATATATATATATATATATATATATATATATAGATATATATATTTATATATATATATATATATATATATATATATATATATATATATATATAAATATATATATATATATATATATATATATATATATATATATAAATATATATATATATATATATATATATATATATATATATACATATATATATATATATATATATATATATATACATATATATATATATATTATATATATATATATATATATATATATATATATATATATATATATATATATATAGGGTGACCCAGTTTGGGATGCTAATCCGTTAAGGTGTGATTCCTTGGTTCATTCTAAGAAAAAAATCGTATGGGGAGTGCGGGGGTCCATTTTTGATATCCTTTGTGATACAGGGTGTTTAAAAAATTCGGTCCAAAAAAAAGATACACACAAATATTGAACTGTAACTTCCAAAATACTTATTCGAGAGCAACCAGTTTATTAGACTGGTTATTGTATAGGCTACGTTTAAGATTATAGTAGCTATCTTGCATCTGCTGCCGTTTGAGAGCTACAATGGTTTAAAGTAAAAAAAATATACTTTTTTATAAAATTCAGTTTTTCTAAAAAAAAACCGTTGTAATTTTTTTTTTACTTTTTTTTACATTATCTCAAAGGATATCAAAAATGGACCCCCCCTCCCCATACGATTTTTTTCTCAGAATGAACCAAGGAATCACGCCTTAACGGATTAGCATCCTAAACCGGATCACCCTATATATATATATATATATATATATATATATATATATATATATATATATATATATATATATATATATATATATATATATATATATATATATATATATATATATGTATATAAATATATGAAGCGAGCTTTACGACACAACTTTTTCGAGAATATTATTCATGAATTCTAGCCAATTAATTATTAATTTCCGGACGATAAATTCAAATTACACAAAACTATATTATATGGTATATTTTACCAAAAAAAGCACAAAATTATATTCCCTAGAAGCCACGAACAAAACGTAAACGAATTGTTCATATTTTCTCGTTTCCTTATACATATAGTCATTATGTTGGAAACTTTTCAATCAAATCGCAATCAATTTTCATTATATCTCATAAATGTCCTTAATATTAAAATAAAATAACAATAACAAAAATAATAAAAACTTAAAGAAACTTTTCAACTATTTCCCATTCAACATTTATACCATAATAAAGCTTTTTTGTCAAGTTTCCTTTTTTTTTGTATGTCATTCGCTCCCATGGAACAAAGTTAAATCTATCCGATATACATAACTCAAGTGAATACATACAGAGAGGAAAAGCTCCTATATACACATTACATACTCGTACATACAGTAAACAATACAAAAGGTTAAATTAAAGTACGAATAGGAAAAGCAAAATATATATTTTCCATTGTTTATTGAAAGTCGTCACAGAGTTAATTTTGTGCTTTCGGTTTGTCGTTAGTATATCGTCGTACTTTTGTTACTTAAACAGTAAAGCTATTCGAAACAGCAGGTGAATTATTATAGTTTTCATACATAATATACGACAATACGAGTGTAAGTATATATGTCGGTGGAATATATGTGTATATCGAGAGCGAGAGATAATAGACAATAAACCAGAGTACATATGTAGTGACAAAATGTTTGATTCGAATATAAAACGAAGAAAAACTAATAATCTTAATATAAAAAGAAAAGATAAACTAATGTACCAGCTGGGGAATATATTTTCTGTTTTTTTTTTCGTTTTATATTCAATAAAAATATAAATCATGTGAAATGAAAATATAATTCTGAAAATATCATCTCTGTATATTCTCATAATATTGAGGATTTTTTTTTACTGCTTAAAGATAAATCCGGTATCACCTGGTATATATATGATTTGGTAAATAAATGGATAAAATGTTAATTCTCTGCTGTTAGTGATCCACAATTTTTGAATTAGTTCAAAGGTGTTTGTTTGCTATAAGTTGCTTTGCTTAAAATTCGTCGCATCTTTCAGAGCGAACGAAGATAGGATGGTTGAAAAAATCATGATATCAAGATGGATGAAAGTACTTTCAAATAATTCTAAGTTACAAGCTCTTATTTGCACATATGAAATATAAGAGATCAGTGTTTATTCGAAATCCCTAATCGTTTCTGAAAAATGTAGCCCTTCGCGACTCAAAAAAGAAAGACGACCAAATATAAAGTTACATTTATAGAGCTAAACCATTTTCAGAATCAATGCTAGGGGATGTGGTTGCATTCGCTATAGAAAAGCAAAAACTTGTTACAGCTCTCTATGCGATTATATGATTTATGACTGCAATATATTGGTGGCTGGTCCTCGTAATGCCAATATTATTGCATCCTTCGATGTTGATTATCGGCTAATGTTAATACAATTTCGATCTGCGTCCTAAATATCTGGAATGATGCAGTTCCGTCGAAGGTGGGTGGTTTTTATTTGGCTAGTGTAGCTACTGCTGTTCGTAAATGTTCATCGCCAGTTTTCAGAGTGTTCATTCCGTTTCGGGGAGTTTTCGGTGTGCTTTTTTTTGTTATTGCTCATCTTGTTAAATGTAGGCCAGTTGTTTATGTTGTTCCTACTGTTGTTCTTGATGCTGATGCTATTGTCAATCAATGGTTTCGGGCAGCTGCTTCTGTTGTTGTAGTTGCTAATCTCGTTTTTGTTTATCAACGATGACGCGCAACTGCTGCTGTGTTTGAGTATCTGATCTGTTTGTGGAGTTTATTGAGATTATTGAACCGGCTTTATTGATTTCCTCCTGCACAACCATTTAGTTTTCTGCAGCTTTAAAACCAATGTGGCTTAGAATAACTGTCTTTAGTTTCCACGGTGTTCAATTTTAAAAATCCAATTTCTGGCACCAATTGTTAGAACTCTCTACGGTTTGTGTCCGGATTATTGTTGCCTGAAACGCTGATTTCAATTGAAATAGCCAAAGTTTAGTCAAACTTGTTACTTTATTTATTTCACACAATTAATTGTGAAGATAAACCACTCGCTGCTGGTGGATGTTATGCCACTTATCTTGTACATACAATTGCCACTGGTGAGATCTATAGTACTAGTCTTCACTCACTACATTCTCATGATGTCGATTCGCTCGTTATATAATGTTATATCTTTCCTCATTTGGTTAAAACTTCTCAACCTGAAAGCGATAGTCATTACCGCTTGAGGCGTCGAAGCGATAACATCTGCCACTCTCCGAAAATGAACTCAAACATGAAAATATTCTAAGTAAGTTTCAAAACTTTTAAGAGATATAAAAAGAAAATTGTAATATGTAAACTTCAACTAATATCCTTAAGAGATTACATGCCGCCCATAACCACCCTTGACTTCAGTGAAGCTGATTCCAACTGGGAAAAGGAACTCTAACACCAGGAAGGAATCATTTTTGAGCTGTATTGAACTGCTTATGCCGTTTTACTGTGTTATGCACGAAATGATTGATTTTTTCGTAAAATGCTGAGTTCAGATCTCCCCAGAGAGTAAGTTTTAATTGACAATTCCAATGATTCCTTATACTTAAATTTGACTACGATCTTACCAGTTTAATTACGTAATTGAGAGAATTTTCATAAAAGGAACTACCTTCAAGTTTTTTTGTAGAAGGCACACTTGGTTTTCGTATTGTCTACAAATTTGACATTCAAACGCTGTGAAAGTGCAATTCGTGCAAGAATTCTTTTTAATGGCTAGATAAATCTCTATAGCCATTAAAAACGATTCTTCTTATTGAATAAACACTTCTCGATATATACTGTCAGAGAATGGTGCAATTCCTATTGGAATATTGGTTCAGCTCAGGCCATTTCATCAACAAATTGTTTGGATGATTCTCTATATGATCCGCAATTTTATCTGTTTTATAACAAACATTGTTCTGCCCATACGATGCCATGTTCCTTTCTTTGAAATTTCCTCTAGACAAGCTTAAAACACTCCCTTGAGTATCTCGAGCTTTTCTTCTCAGATTTAAATTTTGATTAGTGAAGAACGGAGATACAAATTAGTGTGTAAACTAGCGGTGACTTGTTTGTTTCTTATGATAACAATATATTTTAAGGACATCCCAATTCTCCACATTGCGCTAAATGCTAGTCTGTAATACTGACTTGAAAGATGGGTGATAGATTTAGTTTATTCACACAATCATATGGAGAAAAATCTCTTTTTTATCTTCCCTATCGGGATTCGAACCCGGTAAAACGTTTAAAGTGATGTTATAAAAATATCTAGAATATTTTGAAAAAATATATGTAACCCAAGTTCTGTGATAAATCGGTTGGTTCTCCGATTTCATTTGAAAGACCAGTTTTCTAATACAGTTGATATTTCGTTATCTAAGTTTTTGACAGAATACATAATATCATTCAATTTAGTATTTGCTGTTTCTATTTTAATGATATAGTCAAAGACACTGAAAGCCTTACGATACACAAAACAGGTCGTATGTTTGACACCAGTTTAAAAGCGCTATACCGTTTAAGATATGTCTGTTGTTCTCTGTGATTCTGATAGCTGTATATCCAAGTAAGTTGAACTTAAGTTGAATAAAATATAAAAAAAACACCCATGGAACTTCTACGAAGCTAGGGTTCTATTCTAATATATAAACTGTTTTTCCTGTAACTTCAAATTTATGATCATATGGAGTCTATTAGATTGGACCATCTTACTCTATTAAGAGGAACAGCTTTTATCTCTTCCTATGATTTAGTCTTTCTGCTTTCCTTTTTCCTTGCGAGTTCAAGTCCAATGATATATCCTCGATTTATAACTTGTTGATTTGGCCAATCGATCTCCACTTTCGACTCTTTTCGATTTCTTTAACTGACTGATTTGTTTTTCTATGCATAGTTCACAGTTAGATATTGTGTTACACCAGAAGCATTTCAGTATTCGTCGAGGGCACTTGATCTTGTGTAACAGGGCAGAGAAATTCCGTACCGCCTGTTACATATTTAATATATCTCTGGCTTTATTTATGTGTTTGTTTATGTCATCCTCTGTCCCACTGGTTTTCGCTACTGTGCGGCAAACCAATTCAACTTCAATTTATATATTCATGTCCATTGATGTAATTATAAATGTGTTGGGTCTCATCGGCTTAGTTTTTCTGATAGCTGTAGCAATTTTCACTGCATGTCTGAGTGTTTGTGTGAGTCATAGTGTGAATCATTGTGTGAGTGTATGTTAGAGTCTAAATGATTGAGTTTAACTATTTATCCTGATTGTATGCCATCAGGATACGTGGCATTCAATATCCGCATTAAATTATCCAATATGATCAGGAGCAGCACTGGTGAAAGCACGAATCCTTGCCTTATTTCTTGAATGTTTTAAAAAGTGGTCTGCCTTTGATGAAAAGTATAAAATGTGCGTTTGAAATCGGCGAAGAGGAATTACTGTCATAAATTGCACTCAATTTAATATTTCGTAATGATAAGAATTAAGTTGATGTTATCAGTTAAATTTCAGCTTTTTTGTTTCTTATTTTTGTGATCAATGTCAATAATGATCATTTCGAGTATCCTTGAAGAATAAAAGTCTCGAGTATTTTGGGAATTGTAATTATAAAGACTTCCTTCCATTTTTTTGGGATTCTGCCATAATTCCACACTTATTGGATTATTGGTGTTAGTGTACTTGTAGTTGAAACTGAATCTTTTTCGAATATATCTGTGGTTATACTGTCTGAACCAGCAACCTTATTATTTTTCAGCGTTCCTATCGGACTTTTAACTTCCCATTTGGGAATTGCTAGTTTCATTATTTGTGACCATTAATGACCAGAGATTTTCGGTGCTGTTCATAACGTCTTCTTCGATATATTCTTTTCATTCCTTTAACTGAGTTTCATCACTTGTTAATATTACAGGTGGCATATGTTTGTAATTTAGCCGGCAATACGCACTGGTGTAGTGCTCGCATATTTTAAATTGCTGCTGCCTTTTCAGCAGCTTTGAAAACGCTTTCTGCTTAGCAATCATTTTTTCAAAGGACAATCATTTTTTGCCTTCCCAACCTGCTGATTCTTGGTAGTTGAGTGTTTGTTGGTACATTTGTTGCTTAAGAGTTCCTTTATATTTTACCATGTTTACTCATAAGTCCAAGGTTTCCAATTGCGTATACTCAGTAAGCGAGTACTACCGTGGCAGGTTTGATGTAGGCTTTTAACTGAGCTATGAAGATTAAAAGGAGGAAAGCTTTCAATCTGTTTGTGTTAAATTTCCTCCTAGTTGCCTTTAAGTGTTTCACAGCTTTTATTACATTAAAAGTTTGCTATTTCCAGTTTATGATCGTGATGTTCGTTTGCTCCTCTCATTCTTCTAACATCTTGTAGTAATGTGTAAAATTTATTGTTGACGATTTGATTTTTTCGTTGTACCATCTAGTGGTGTGCATGTGTGTTTATGTATATTTTTGTATGAAATGCAACTGCCGCCTATATTGATGGATTAATTGATTGGACTGTAGGACCAAGCGCTGGGCAAGATTCCCGGATAACGCCGGGCCTATTCCTACAGCCGTTTACAAAAAACAATATATACTTTCAATATATAATATCCTCTTTTCTAATTAAATGTTTAGAGCGATTAGTTGATATAGGTATTTTAGAGATAATCCACTATTTGAAAATACCATACATTCCAAACAACACGTATACCAGAAAGATTAATCTGTTGAAACATCACTTTATTAAGTCATTAGACGGATCGAAAAATCTCCTGGACAGCAAGAAATATGACGGGAGCATTTCTGTACATTGCAGATGCGTTTTATAACGTTTCCTTCAGTAATCTCTGCAGCTGAAAGCCATGGCATGGAATATACATTTGTTCGGTGGTTAAGTACCTTGCTTAGGTCAAAGAAAGTCACTGCAGACTAAAGTACTGATACGACTACGGTGACCGGTCTAAAGGGATGTCATTAGGATGGAGTTCTGTCTCCAATCTAGGGGTGTCTTATGGTCAACTCACTCCTCTAGTCCAGTTAAAAGGATTTTTTAAAATTACTTGACAAAAACAAATAGATGAAAAATGCAATAATGCATGTAACATTTACTGGAATAGCAAACAGTTATTAGGTAAATCATGAGGCATGACACCCAGATGCGGGTACTGGCTTTGCGTTTCTGTTATCAGACTCATAATCTCGACTGTCGCACTTATTTGGTGGGCTAGAATAATGAGTAAGGTTGAAAAGAAACCTTTAGTGTGTATTGAGAAATCTATACATACCAACCCACTGCAGATCGTGAAATGGCTGTAGGTCTGCAATTCATATGGAACACAACAATTTACAGTATTTGGACCTATTGAGCACTGCTAAATATGGAGAGAGGTGAGCCGGCACATATGTCAACATGCCGACGTGCCTGAGGTTAAATTATCTATCCCCCTTTTAGCAGCTGTATTTTTAAAGTAGATGAATTGTAGATATCGTCACATTTGCATTTTGATCCAGGCTGTCAGACTTCCCTAATGACGATTGTCTTCAATGCTGTTTCATTGAATCTTAGTTTGGAGACGATAATTTGCCGTATGAATGAAAGTAGCCTTCACTGGATACACAGTCGCATGGTATTCGTTTGGGTTCAGTTTCCAATTTTGTATGATCTTAGGCTTATCTATTGGTGACATTATTATCTCTTAACTATCACTTTAGGGCAAATGGAACAATCTCATGATTATTTTATCGCATATGCAAAATCTTCTTTGAAACAATAAATCTACAAAGAGCCTAGTTCTAATTTAATCATGATAGACGAACTTTGAGGATCTTGCCGAACACGGAATATCGTTCCCTGAATAATTACAAGTTCCGAATGAAAATAAGGAACAACGCAACCTGATTACACGATTTCTATTTTAGAACACCAGATATATTGGACTTCATTAGAAGAACAAACAGATTTTGGAACTAAGAGTCTGGGAAGGAATGTCATAATGAGTTGATCGAGCCTGCGTGATGAGGGACAAAATACTAATAACCCGTTGATGTCATGATTTACAACATTTGTTATGGTTTTATTGACTTCCAATGCGAGCTAGTTTACCTACTGTTACAAACAACCAAAATAAAATTCATTCCCTGCGCTTATCGCAAACAACTGTTTTTTGTTTTAAATTCATTTAATAGATAAATTCTCGCAATATATAATATAATGACAGATTATTCGCGAGATTAACACCTCTAACTTAATCTAGCGAAATCAGCACCTCTAACTTGTAGTTAGTCAATCAACAGTAAAAGGCATTTTCATATCTAAACCGAAATGAAATATGACCATGCGACCTAGACCTTGTTTAACAGATGTCTAATAAAGTAGAAAAGCATTATCGATTGGTTGAATCTGCATACCAACCCGAACAAATTTAGATAGGTTTCTAATAAATACTAACGTTTCTTACAAGCATCGTTTTATAGATTTACAATAGTGATAGGATGTAGAAATGTTGTCCTGGTACTTTGATGGGCACTGGGCATATCGTTTCCGATCTAAAGTAATTAAATATGTCGACTGAACACTAATGAAACTGACATGGAATCTCAGCGGTTTGACAAATTAGGTTGCTTAAACCATGCTAATGAATTAAACCAGCACGAATTTGAATGGATTGCCAAAGGTTTTTTCTGTATTTTTTATCTTTGCAATCTGTTTTGGGATACAAGGCTCTCCCAACTCTTTCGCGATTCGCTAATTTACGTCCTTCTTTACGCCATTATATAGCCAAATCGAGGACGTACGGCTATAGGTTCGATTTCAATAGGCTAGAAAGGTATGTTAGTTAGGAAAGAACGACCAGATTACAGACACAATGACAATCGTTACTAAACTAGCACAAGACAATCACATTTCTGCAACACCAATCTGCTCGCCTGCGTTTTATTGAAATTAAAACAATAATAGCCGCGTTTCATGGTACTAAGTGATCCGGATCAAATCACTTTTTCCATGCGAACCAAAGACACATTTTGATCCAAATTTCATTTTGGCTCAAAATGTGTCTTTGGTTTGCATGGAAAATGTGATTTGATCCGGATCATGAAACGTGGCTAATATAAAACTCTGAAAAAAATGTATCAATATATTTTACCGTTAGAATTTTGTGAACGGTATTGGCGGGTGGACGTACGAGTGAGAGGTCATTTTGTTTTAGATAGAGAGAGAGTGAAATTGTTTGTTTCGGTGGAAAAAAAATTTTATATAAAAAAATAAAACTTACAATTATTTTTTTTATTTTATTTTATTTTTTTAATTTTTTTATTTTAATGTTGCGCGAGGTATGTATCCGCGTTTGTTTGTTTTTCTCTCGTTGCGCGGGAATTGCACACGCGTTTTGCTGTACTTGGATACTCACACACTAATTTCCGATCCCTCATTGAGCGGGGATTTGTACACGAGTTTTTTGTTTTTGCACGTATAACTGGCTGCACTTATTTACGTGTAATGCCCTTAAAAGGACCGTCGGGGTCACCAATATAACACTTTATGTACAATTTAAAGGTTTTAAATAGTACACAGTTTATAAGTTTAATAAAAAAATATGAAATTTAATTTTAATTTATAAATTTATTATTTTATTCTTATTGGAAACAATCTTATCCGATTAACTATTCTGATTCGAAAAGAATGATAAGAGGGAAAAAATAGCTTTATATAATTCAATTTAGGAAAAAATATTTAAAAGATGTCGTATAGATCTCGATTTCGCCGTGCAATTGGCAAAAGTATTAAAAAAAATATTAGAATAGATCTCCGGTTTGACATCCAGTCGATCTCGATATAAACAAATTGTAAGTGTATGAGTAACATTAATGTGTTTTAGCGTAGTTTCGATGTGTAAGTAGGGTATTCCTGTTGTGGATGTTATTATTGTTTTACAATGAAAATTGATGATCCAGTTGCTAGTTTGAACATACCGCGGCCGTTGACTCGTTAGAGTCAAACCTAGGTAGTACAACAATTTTGTAGATTGGACGTTTCAGGGTATTTCCATTTGGTAGTTTTAATGATACAACTCGAATAAGTTGATCCTCTCCTGGATGTGTGTCAATAATCCTGGCGATGGGCCATTTTGTGGGAGGTAAATTTTGGTCGCGAATCAGTACGAGGTCTCCTTTAGTAATATGATGAGTTTCCTTCTGGCCCTTATAAAATTTGTTGAGAGATGTTATATAGACCAGTTGTTGTAGTAGCTGCCATCGACCTAGGTGGGATATCTTAATAGGTTGTAAGTTAGGCTCTGGTAGCATTGTAAGTGGTTGCATAACTAAAAAATGTGCAGGGGTTAATGGACACCATTCATCCTCTTGAAGTTCTTCCAGTGGCCTCGAATTTAATAAGGCTTCGATTTGCTTAATAATGGTCAAGAATTCTTCATACGTAAGAACTGACTCACCTAGAGCTCGACGCAGATGGTATTTACATGATTTTACGGTGAACTCTCATAGTCCACCAAAATTTGGTGCAGCAGGGGGGATGAAATGCCAGGTGATTTGCTTGTCGGTACAACATGCTTCAATTTGATTTCTCTGGGCTTCATTCATAAATTGGTCGTAGAAATTACGGAGTTCTCGTTTTGCGCCAACTAAGTTTGTGCCATTATCACAGTGAATATGTTGGGGTAGTCCGCGAACCGCACTAAATCGTTTAAGGGATGCCAGAAATGCGTCAGTGCTCATATTTGTTACAACTTCCAGAGATACGGCCTTGGTTGCCATGCACACAAATACGACGAGATAGTATTTAAACGATCTTGCGCCACGACCGTTATGGGTTTTAATGACAAACGGACCCGCTAAATCGGTTCCAACTTCAATGAATGGTCTTGGAGATTGTGAGACTCGGCAACGCGGAAGTTGTCCAATGAGTTGCTGTTCCGGCTTAGCGTTGAATCGTCGACAGGTGAAACATAGGTGAATTACTCGCCTTATTAAGTTTTTAGCTCGCGGAATTGCAAACCGTTGTTTTGACATGGTGCGTACCAACTTATGACCAGCATGCAAATTTTTATAATGAATCTCTCGAATAATTTGCTCGGTAGTGCGATGGTTGTTCGGCAGTATTATCGGATGTTGTGTGTCATGGTGTATTTCAACATTTTCCAAACGTCCTCTCATACGTAGGACGCCATGGTTGTCGATATATGGAAAAAAAGAGTAAATTTTAGATTGGGTTGGCACTGGTTTGTTAGTCACTAATAAGTTTATTTCCTTTTTATAAACTTCTAATTGAATGAATCGGAATAGATAATATTCGGCCTTACAGATTTCGCCTATGTTTAAATTCTTACCTGAGGAACGGCTTATATTTGATTGTAAATTATTCTTATATCTCAGAATATATGCTAGGACATGCGTTAAGGTACGTATACTGGAAAACTTGGTAATTAATAAATTTATTACTTCGTGGTTTGAGGACATTGACAATGTCATGAAAGAAATTGGCTGACTCTGGTCACTTATACTTGTGGGGCAGGTGGGGAGTACAAGTGATTGATTTTTTAAAAATGCTGGACCATATTTCGTCAGTTACGAATTTTTCTGGGGTTATACCTCTCGTTGATCTATCAGCTGGATTGTCATCACTGGGTACATAATGCCATTGCCACGATTGGTGGTTGAAAGAATTTCAGCAACACGACTAGCTTGAAATGTACTAGGTATCTTTGGTGCCTTTGAGATCCACTGTAATACAATTGTGGAATCGGTATATAGATAGATGATCGGTTCTTTAGTTAACTTGAGTGATTCTAAAACGAATTTCAGCAATCGAACGAGTAATGTAGCATCGTTTAGCTCTAATTTCGGAATAGTTAGAACCTTTATTGGAGCAACTCGGGTTTTCGATGTTATAAGGTTTGTTTTAACAATTCCATTACTTAAAACAACTCTTGAATATATTGCAGCAGCATAAGCGTCCTTTGAAGCGTCTGCAAAGCCATGTAATTCGACATTATCATCAATTATATATATCCATCTAGGAAACCCAATTTGTTAGTAATTTATACTGATCCCGAATAAGTAAGTAGTTTTTAAGAATGCTCGGTGGTAATTCGTCATTCCAATTAATTCCTTCTATCCATAATGACTGGAACAAGATCTTTAGGCCAATGGTAATCGGTGCTAATAGCCCCATTGGATCGTAAATACGCGACGTTTCTGACAAAAACATTCGTTTTGTTAAATTAGAAGACGTTGTTGGTGAAGATAACTTGAAGAAAAAATAATCTTGCACTGGATTGTATTTAATGCCCAAAACTGAAATATATCGATTGTTATCAGTAATCTCCCACAATATTTTTCAAAAGAATTGGATGATTGGCTGCCCATTTTCGCATATTGAATCCGCCACGATTGAGTAATGATATAATATCGTCTTGCAATTGTAACGCTAATTTGATGGTATCACATCCAGACATTAGGTCGTCCATATACATATCGGTCTTAATTATATTACTAGCTTCTGGATACAAGAATTTTTGGTATTTGTCTGATAAAAAGTTCAACGAAGCGGAAGCGAGGAATGGTACTGGTGATGTACCATAGGTAACGGTCTTCAACCGGTAGTGTGCTACTGGTGTGTTCGAATTTTCTCTCCATAGAATGCGATAAAAGTCCTTGTCTTAATCAGATATTAAAATTTGCCTGAACATCTTTTCAATGTCGGCGGAAAAGACGTATTGATGTTTGCGGTATCAAATTAAGAGATTTATTAAATTGTCCTGGATCACTGGACCAACTAATAAATTGTCATTTAATGAAAAACCGTTGGATGATTTCGCTGACGCATCAAAAACAACGCGAACCTTCGTGGCAGTACTGTTCTCTTTTATCACAGCGTGATGAGGTAAATAAAATAATTGATGGTTTGGTTTTATGATTTCCAAATCTGGTACAAGTTCCATGTTGTCTAACTTCATATATTCTTCCATAAAGTTTTTATATGAATTTCTTAGGTTTTCATCTCGATCCAGCTTCCTCTTTAAAGTAAAATAGCGTCGTAGAGCCTGTGAGTAACTTTCTTCCACACCCGGTGCATCAGCCTTGAATGGTAGTTGTACAACTAGTCGTTTTCCTTGTAATTTATTTGTTGCTTTGAATATCTCCAAACATTTATTATCGCTGTCTGAGAATGACCTTCCCTTTTCAATTTCTTCCGTTTTCCAAAACCGCTCGATGGCAATATCTATACGGTGAAGAGTGTCAGTTGAGTTTTGATCGGCATACGATGGTATAATAGTAGATTCCCTGGGAATTAATTTACTGCGATTGGTATCTGACATAATTCCTCCAATAAGCCAGCCAAACTTGGAATTTTGGATGCAAGGGAAATTGGTTTCCCTATATATTTTGCCAGCTATTAAAGCCTGAAAGAACGCTTCACAACCCAACAGAATTTCAACCTTTGACGGAATATTGAAATCAGGGTCCGCTAGATGAAAGCGAAGGCAAAATAAAGGCTTCAATGTCCATTTGATAAGTATGATCGACCGAAGATCTTAGTTTTAATGATGATTTGCCTCTAGAATCACCAGCTTGTGTTTGATTGAGTGTGGTTATAGTAATGTTCGATTTTGTTCGAGGAATTTTCAATTGGCTTATCAAGGTTTCAGATATAAAATTATGTGTAGAACCGGAATCCAGAAGGCTTCGACAACTTATCCAATTACCATATTTATCTTGAACATCAATCCTGGCTGTTGGTAATACTGGAATATTGGTAACTAATGATCTTGCATTTGCTTCTGATGTGTCACTTGGCGGTATTTCATTTTCCATATGAAAATTTACTATGGCTGAATTTGCTGTAACAGTGTCGTTACCAGTGTTTGTTGGTAAAGCTATGAAATTGGAATTTGCTATTCCATTCGTATGTGGTAGTGCTCTGCTTGAAAATGGTTCCAATGGTTTGTTGGTTGCATTTAATTCGGACACAACATGCAGAAGTGTATTATGTTGCTTTGGGCATTTTTGGCAATGCCTAGTACTTCTACAACTTGTAACTAGATGTTCATCACTAAGGCAGTTGAAACATCGGTTGGATTTAGTGATAAATTCGCGGCGGGAGTTAACAGTCATAGACCGAAAATTTGAACAGAAATACAATGGGTGTGCTTGATTTTCACACAAAGGGCAGGATGGAAACTTCCCTGTCGAATGAAATGCCTTTGGAATTGTCACTTGGTTTAAGTTTAAATTTCGTTTAGGAGGAATATCGACTAACGAACTCATTCGTTTAGTTAAAAATTGCAGAAAATCTTCAATGATGGGATAATCCTCTTCAGCGGTTTCATATTTTCATAGTTGTCGAGTTTCATCATCTAGTTTATCAGATGCTAAAACAATTATCCAAGGATCACGTTGTACTGCTTGATCTCCAAGAGCCTTTAACCCTCGCACGGTTTCGTCAATAGCATCATAAAGTTTATTTATATTTAAGAAAAGCCGTAAGAAATAGCTCTTTTTTTATCATACTTTTCACTAAACGCCTTAATGCTTCTAAATAGTTTGCATCATCGACGCGGAAATGACAAATTGAGGTATATGCGGCACCACGTAATTGACCAAGGAGGTACTTAAATTTTTGAGATGCAGCTAGAGTTGTATTTTCGTGAACCGTTAAAATGAAAATGTCGTAAAAGGATTGCCACTGTTTGATATTTCCATCAAAGGTCGGAAGATTTAATCTAGGTAATTTAAAATCAGACCGAAAATTATTCTGAGTTACATTGAAAGAGGTTGAAGTATCAGCATCATTGTTTTGGTTGATAGGAGTGATATTCATTGAGCTTTCTCTAATGAGAGTTTGAATTTTAGTAACGAGCGTAAAATACATCTCATCAATATTATCCATTTCAGATACGATATCCTTATCCATCGGAGGTTGCTGTATTACCCTTGGTAGTAATATAAGTTGTATATTTTGTAAATTGTCCCTTGATAACACTCCTACGTTTTATTAATGCTTCCATTGTATGTAATATTTTTAACACTCACAAATGATATAAATAAATTCACTTAACTGATTTCAATGGATGTAAAAATGTGTAGTCTTTACATAAACCGCGAATAAATTACGTAGACCGTTCGCACGTTTCTAATTAATTTGTTCACTATTGATTAGTTATATTAAATTTTGTTACCTGAATTGCCTCTTCTATGATTCACAATTGTTGGTCGAGGTTTAGGACCCACGCGGTTTATATTATACTGAGTTTTGTTGTACCGATGTAACTGCACTGGTGATAGATAGTAGTATGCCAATGATCTGGTTGTCGTTGACTTGATATTAACAATTTGATTTGTTTAAATTGAGTTTAATAAATGGATGCACCTTGGAAACGTATCCGGCTCGAAGGACCAAAAAAACTATGTACAATTTAAAGGTTTTAAATAATACACAGTTTCTAAGTTTAATAAAAAAATATGAAATTTAATTTTAATTTATAAATTTATTATTTTATTCTTATTGGAAACAATCTTATTCGATTAACTATTCTGATTCGAAAAGAATGATAAGAGGGAAAAAATAGCTTTATATAATTCAATTTAGGAAAAAATATTTAATAGGTGTCGTATAGATCTCGATTTCGCCGTACAATTGGCAATAGTATTAAAAAAAATATTAGAATAGATCTCCAGTTTGACATCCAGTCGATCTCGATATAAACAAATTGTAAGTGTATGAGTAACATTAATGTGTTTTAGCGTAGTTTCGATGTGTAAGTAGGGTATTCCTGTTGTGGATGTTATTATTGTTTTACAATGAAAATTGATGATCCAGTTGCTAGTTTGAACACTTTATGTTTGTGTTATAATTAAACTTTATATTTATTTCGTTAAATTATATTTATTTATTTAATTTATGTTTATTTTATATTTGAATTATTTATTAATTATCATTCAATTAACTAATAATATTTATAACTTGTTTTCAATGTTGGTTATAATTATTAATTTGTTAACAAAAATGGTATTTATTATTTAATTTAATTTATGTAAATTTATTTATCTTCCACCGTCACTCAGCAAGGTAATAGTAATCATGAAATGCTATTGCCGCCTATTTAAACAAAAACTGATTTGTGATGCAGAAAGACGAGTCTTTATCTCCATTGTTGTTTCGCAAAGAATTCAATGCGATTTTTATCCATGGCGGTTGTCAGGTTGGTGATGTCTACTTGCCCTTACACAATTTTGCCGTCGATGATTACAGATTAGTTACTGATTGCTCCAATGAATCTTGGTCAGCTCCCAGGACTGATGGATATGGTACACTATGAGATGAGAGTTTATGTTCCATTCCATTTCAACCTTTTTTATACTATAGTGTTCCCAAGTAGTCACTTAAATTTAGCCCAAGCAATGGTTATTTAACGTTGATGAAGCTGTTATTGTTTTAACTAGCCCTACCACTCATCTCAATATAAAAGCTGTAATAGTGAGAAATATGACAATTTTTAACAAGTTGTAAGGTTGTTTTAATTATAGTTATGATCGAAATATGTGACAGCTGTTAATTCGTACAAAAGAGTTTTACCCGCTGGATGACATTTTTTTGCACTCCTAAATTTATGGATCAGGCCGTTTACACCAGTTAGTCTTAATTTTAACACCAATTTTCAATAATTTATTTCAAGTGATCAAGTGATTTCCTGTTGCTTTTTTCTCTCGTATAAACCGAACTTAATTACTATAAAAGTATTAACACAGCACCTCGTCGTACAAAATATTATATATAATCGTTATCGTAGATAAAGTTCTTTTGTTCATTAACCGCACATTGAATACATATTATTAACGAACAGAGATCTAAATAAAAACAGTGATTACGATGTAATTCAACTGTATATAACAAAATGAGCTTATTTATTCTTTAATCGCTGTCGGGCTTTTTCAATATTCATAATTTCGTTTCTCTCGTGTTTCTATGTCGAATAATAATAAGAAGAAAATATTTTCAATTATATTATCGTCAGTCCCTTGACGATAATACGTAAACAATTTTTTTTCGTTGTTGTTAATTAATAATCATTATACTATGAGAAGAAAATGATAGGAAAAACTTCTCTAATTCTTCCTGTGTGTTCTTTTGTTTTTATACTTTTAAATCTTCCCATGATAATTTTCCATAAAGCTCAGCTTCGTTTAACTTTTTTTTTTTTGGTACACACATATACAAAACGTAAACTAGAAAATATTTTAACACACACATACAGATGTAAGTATATGTATGTATATTGTATTTATTTAAAGACGGTAAGAAAATATCCACGACGCAACACAAAAGAAAAGTTCAAGCGTGTACAACATCTAAGAGGAAAAATCTAAACAAATATAAGATTTGATTTTCTCATGTTGTGTGTTCTGTTTTTTTTTTTTGGTTTATTTTCCATTTGGAAAATCTATCTCATATGAGAATTGAATATGAAATATTAAAAACAATGAAACGATGTGTGTCTGCATGTATCTACATATACATACGAGTATCATATACGAAGTTTCAAGAAATTAAGTGATATTGTAATTTTGAAGCATTCATTTTTAGTATATAAACAAAGAATTTGAGCTTTTTTTGTTGTGTGGTTTTTGTTGCGTTTCATTCGAGTGAGAAGCTGTCAGGGTGGAAAAAATGGTTTAATTTGAATAATAAAATCAAAGAAAAATGCCGGCTTACGATTTATGTTCATATATACACAGAACATTCATATACATAACCGTATGGATAGAACATTATACATTTTTATGTACATATAATAAAAAAAGTCGCTATCAAGTGCTGTGATTTCATAAATTAAAGAACAATGATTTATAATTTTTATGGAACGCGGGTTTATTAAATATACATAATGTAAATAGCAGCCCTTTGAGTGTACATATACAGTGTGATATCAGATAGGATTAGTAAGCGGTTGTATAGCTACACCGTGTGGTATTGTCATGAAGATTTTAATTCTTAATTATACAGTGTAATGGTTAGATATAAGCCTAATGGGTTAGTGCATTAATTATTCGTAGGAAATGACTTAATCTGGCTGGATCACTGGGCTGCATGATCCATACTCTTAGTTATTTTAGGGTTCAAAATGTTGATAAATAAAACCGAGTGTGTTTATCACTCGTATCACTTGTATGCAAGAAAAGAAACTGGAACTCGAGGTTCTCTAAGAAACTCGAAAGCCTAAAAGTGGAGACGATGTATCCCAAGGCTATAAATTGCCAACCTATCAATTGTTAGTATGTGCCCACAAATGCAAGCCAACCCTAGGATGAACCCTCAGTACTAATACTTACAATAATTTGGATAATCTTATGGTCTCCATACTTGACCACGATGTCAGATTGGTCAAAAGTGACTTTAATGTTAGAACTGGCAGAAATCAACACGACTTGAGAAATAATATCGGTCGGTACTTCCAATACGAAATTGCGACCGAAAATGGAGAGCAAAATATGTACCATACACATGCATGTTTTCAAAGAGGTAAGTTCATTCTTTCCTCAATAAAAAAAATCCACTTGAAAACAAGATTTCATCCACGTAAAATGTTGCGAAGCTAAACTGACCATATGTTGGTTTCAATATTAGTAGGCAGTGACCATTGTCTTGTCATTGCAATAATAATATTGGTACAAGTCATAGAGGACCTAAGAATTTTTCAGCAAAAACCAGTTTAATGAAGTGATTCTGTTTGGGTTGATGATGCTGCCCAGCCAACTCTCGTTGTATAGTGAAAAATAATCCAGTGAAACTATTGGTTTGATGCGGAGTGTGACCTTTCGGTTGAGCAACGAAATATACTATATAACCAAACATAACCTCGGTTTACAATCATAAAAAGTAAAAGCGGTTTTAGCTAGGCGGACAGCTAAACAAGTTTGTTTCGAGAAGCAGCTCGAATGGTATAGACGGATAAAGTCTTAAGTATAACAACTGTGGTTTCTTTAAAGACGTTACTGAGTTCCACCATACCTAAAAAACCTCGGTCAACTGCTATTCGGGACCAGAAGTGCAACCTCTGTGTTAACATCGGTGCAGTATTCGATACATGGCGTGAATATTTTTCTGACCTACTTAAAGTTCTACATGTATTACAAACTGTATTGGAATACTCTCAAATTAAGGGTGTTTTAAGAGGTATAGAACTTTGAATTGGCAATTCTGCTTTATTTGACAATCCGTTTAACTGAAAGAAGCTTTTTGTTAAGTTTTATTTGATATTTCATTATGGATAGACTTACATTAGAGTAACGTTTGAAAATTGTTGAAATTTTTTTATCAAAATAATGGTTCTGTTCGTCAAAATTATCGTATGCACTTCGTTCTTCGTTTTTTACCACGTTTTCTTTTAATGAAAATGTGCATCCCATGAGACGCCGAAAAGTGCTTATTGAAAAAACTAGCCGCTGTACAGGAAATCATTGCAGAAGAGCCAAATCAATCAATTCGTTGCCATTCTTAACAACTGGGGTTGTGCCCGATTTCTTTGTGAAAAATTTTGGCTTAAAAGCTTTCAAGA
The DNA here is from genome assembly GCA_963932295.1 of Tipula lateralis. Taxonomy (NCBI): domain Eukaryota; kingdom Metazoa; phylum Arthropoda; class Insecta; order Diptera; family Tipulidae; genus Tipula; species Tipula lateralis. The sequence continues at coordinate 59,118,575 of OZ010737.1, forward strand.
TCCAATTTGTCTAGAAATTAAAGCTAAATGACAATTGTATGCACCGTCACTTCGGCAAATGAGATGAAGCACAAATTGATATTGATGTTAATTTCCATTGAACATTTTGTCAATGGTGAGTGGTATAACGACATGATTAGACATTTTGTGTATCTCGATTAGCTGGTATCAATCTTGCTGACATGTGGTTCCAAATGGACAGAGTCACATGTCACACAGCACGGGCTCCAATTGATTTACTCAAAGAAACGTAAATATTATGAGAGAATAATTTCGCATAATGGTTCAGTTAATTGGCCACCAAGATCATGTGATTTAACCCCATTGGATTGTTTCCTTGAACACCTGGATATAAACATTCGAAGAGTTATTGGCGAAATACCAGAATTATCGAGGTATAGTTCACCTTTGCACCGCATACAAGTTACTGTCATACATTATTTTGGAAAGAATTACTCCACTAGTGGAAGAAATTATCGATAACTACAAAGAAGGATTTCATACTAATCGGTCAGTCACTATGATCAAGTTTTTTCGCTACGGCAGATTCTTTTCAAGTATCAAGAGCGCTATACACCAGGTATTCCTAGATATCAAGCAAGCATACGATTCAATGAATCGAGAGAGGTTATGGGTTGACCTCGAATATTTAAAAATGCCAAACAAATACATACATCTGTTTCAAATGTTTAGTGGAGTTGAGAACAGGCTATCGAGAACTTTTGCATTTAGTTACGGTGTTTGACAATGAGACGCGCTGTTTCCGATACTTTTTAATATATAATATATATAATATAATATATTATAATATATTGCAATATATCCTTCGTAAAAATTGATTTTAATTAGGAACACGTTATAAGAGTGCTGACATTCAAGTATCTTGGATCACTCAGTATACACGATAATAGTGTGAAAGAGGATATCAAAGTCGACCTTGTCGTTGGAAATTGGCCTCTATATTATCTGCGTCTACTTCTGAAATTATAATATTTTGCAAATACGGATAAGCTGAAATTTTGTAAAGTGTTGAGCTGATCCGTTGTCATGTATGGATGTAAGAGTTGAACTTTGATGGTCGAACTCGAAAGATGGTTTCTTATATTGGAAAGAAAAAATCATGCGTAGTATATATAGCCCAAACCACGGCTTTGATTGCATATACCTAGTTCTTTTCAGCCATGAGATCAAGAATCCTGATATTGTACATGAAGTGAAAGCGCAGCGAGTTCCCTGTCTTAGTCGCGTTCTGCACACTGATCCGGATGGAATGATACAGCAATCTTAAAAGAGAGAGCCGACTTTCGGTGGGCGAAGAAATCACTATTACGCTCGCACGTGATCACAATCGATGGATTGTTTTAACGGTACGGTCTAATAATAGCCTTTAAAAACCTTTAAAAAATTATTTACTATATCGAATAATCACTGTATTGAATGAAGATTTATTTAGAGTTTATTTAGAGGCTCTCCATACCTCGAGAAAAAAATATATTCATACGCATAACAAAGTTGAGCAAATATAACAATTTAAAAATGCCAATTTATTTAATTTCCTATATTCGTTTAAAGTTAATATGATTTTGTTGTTGAATATGTTTTTCTTATTTTCTAAAGTATGTTTTACGAATAAACATAAATGTACAAATAATATGCTAGTTACATTAACAAAGTGGTTTTATTGAGGTCCCGGAACATGTAACTGAAAATTAACAAAAATGTATGTGACTGTTAAGTTTTCTCGAGCTTTTAAAACCTAATTTTTGTCATATTCAAGGTATGTATTACAGAAAACAGGTGAATACGAAAGGTCATGGGTTCGAAAGGTCGCGAAAAGTCATGGGTTCGAATCTCAATAGAACATTAAATAGTTTTCATATGACTTAAAGGCAGGGCCTTTGATAACTTTCTTGATGTTTTAAATCTTCAGAGGCAAACAAGAACAACAATAAATCTTTCTGAGTATGAGCGGGCAAAGTTAAAGAGTAGTAGATAATTTTATCCGCGACTGGTAATAATCTACTAGGTCATAAGTTATAAACTATTAAGTTTAACTATAGAGTAAATAGTTTAGCAGCATACCACCAAACAAGTGAAGTAGCAGTTAACATGACCAACACTATAGAGCTTTATGAATGAAATTAAGATTTCCTAATTCACAACGATTTGTCAAAAGACTTCTACTGCACTCACAAGTGAGCTTCTCTTGTGAATTTATATTGTAAATGCTTTCTACAAGGTTTCTTATCTATAACTACTAAAAAACACTTAACGTCGTGAGATTTGTAAATTTTTCCACCGCAAAAACGGGATTAGCCGACCATTTTTATTAATATACCTAGAAAGGACTTCTTCGTAAGTCCTAGAAGCGTTAACTTATAAGTCTTCGTCGATTCTATGAAACTGTTATAATCTCACATTGATAACACCATATTTTAAAAGCATTGCACATTGCAATTAGGCGATTTTGACTAAGAAGTGCTTTGATAACACTTCTCACTTAAAGTTGTTCCTGTAATATTTCAAAATCCACAGATTGGAAACTCTTTATAATTAAGTGCTAGAAACAAGAACAAGCAATTTCGAGACCTACCAGCTGAATAAAATAACATATTCCTTTAATCTGATAACCATTCCCTCAAGAGCTAGGTTACAGGAATTTTGATGACAGACTACTAGGTCGAAATGCTTTTGGTTCTGTTAAACCAGAAAACTAAGAATCAGAGATAGTTTTAAACGTAATACATTTTTTGAATAGATAGAGTTAGTGATTTTTATTTAGACGAAAATCATTCTGAATTTCAGCTGCGACAATCACGTCAGGTATACCAGATTAAAAGGGTACCAAGAAAAAACCCTCCAATGCAAAATGTTTGTTATAAATATGTTTTTGTTCCGAGGCATTTTCTATTTATATTCCCATCTCCTGTCAGGATCTTTTTATATTTCCGTAACTTTTTTCTATTTTGTTAATGTACCATTAGATAAATAAAGTGCATCATGTTTAAAATTGCCATAGGTAATAGATGACATTATAAAGATTTCAGTACTCGGACCACACATTCTTACAAATATAACTAGGCCTTTTGGGCCACTTAAAAGGCATTCCATTCATTTAGGATCTCCGAGCAAAAGGCTTTATATTTCAGGAGGCTGGTAGATTGTTTCAATATGTAGAATCGGAGATCCAAAAAGATTTATTTTACTGATTTAAAATTTGATAGGAGACATGTGGTTTCGATTCATGTCTTTTGAAAAATATTAACCTTCTAACTAAGCGTTTAAGGGTGAGAGATGAGTAGAAAATACAGATAAAACTTTTGAATTCCACTTAAATAATAATAATAAGCAACTTACATGAACATAAGTCACTTTGGTAAAATTACTTCATTAAAAAATTTCCACTTATTTGTACTAATTTGTAGTTTAACATTGAACTAAATAATTATATACATTTTATTATTCACTTTTTAATACTTCTGACAAACCAGGGTCGAAGTCTGGCAATTGATTCGTAACCAAAACCTAATAAAAAGAGTGAAAATTCTGATTAATAAGAGGCAACATATCCAATATAGATCTTTTTTCTTCTTCTTATTTATTTTGATTGGCTCTGGGTAGCATTGGTTTAGATCGGTCTTCTTCAAAGCGTTAACCCCGCGGTGACGAATATATAAAACTTTAAAGTTAGTTTGCTCTTCAAGTGGTGTTTTATTATGCATTATTCCCATATCACGTGTGAATCGAAGCCATTTTATGTTTCATCATAAGAAACGCTCACTTGAAAATATATTATAAAGAGTTAATTCCAGACTAACATACCTTCTGTATTAGATTTTCTCTACATTAACTTTTCTTTGGAAAGTCCCGAAAAATTAAGAAAATGCTCTTGTGGCATCTCGGTTACTGAAAATACATTTTTGACCCTCCCACTGACCGTACAAAGTTGTACCAATCATGAGGATGGTGAATAGGTACTGTACATTTTTTTTCTTTTTTTTCACAACTAAAGCATGGTCGGAGTCGCATTCCATGTGGGTGTGTCCCGGAACGAGAAATTTGTGGTCAATGATTTCTAGATGCGGAAAATTTGTATAAGAAATTGAAACATTTCCACTAAAAATGAATTTTTATTTTGACCGGTACGACAGTCACTATAAAAAACTAAATGTTTTATGGTATCAGGTAAATGCAATAAATGTTCAAAGAAGCAAGAAGCTATTTCATTTTTGCCCCTATTAGGTATTGCCTCATGCCACATCATACAATAAGCTTGATTGTCTACACAATCATGAATGGTCAGGTTGATGGTCCAGAGAGGCCGCTTGTAAAACGATGAGGGGTGGGCAAACATTGTTGCAAATCAAAAGTTTATACTTTCATTGATTTAATGGATCTACCGGCAAGTTTGTCTGTTCGCTTACTCTCGTAGGCTCTCTCAGCGCCACGAATTGCGCAGTCGTGTTTTTTTTTAAATCGCTTTTTTCTTGATGATTTTCTGAATTTATAATGTTTCACATTTATGACATTTGTCTAATTTTGGTTGTTTAAATTCAATGGTAAGTGATCTAAACACTTCTGTATAGTAAAAATTAATTCGATATAATAAAGAAATACTAAGATCTGATTGTAAGTATTGTGTTCGGGTGTGCCTTCTTGAATAATGGCTTTCATATCGTGGAAAACTGTTGAAGAATTCTATTACTTCGTTTATTCGTTTGTCTAGCGCAACTTCGGTTCCCAGTGATTCTATTATTTAAAATCACAGTTTTAAGGAACTGCTCCGATTCACATACTGTCAAATGTAAACACTTTTGACAAACTTGTATTGGATTCCCTCGAATTTCCAAAAAATATGAGTAACTATAAATATGAGTAACTATAACTATGTTTTCTTCTGCTCAATAACAATCATTCCAGTCATAAAAGCTTGCCGTAAATTATAATTTTGCAAACCCCAAAATTGATTGAATAAAACAAGCTGGTCTTCATAAGTTACTTTAGAATTACATTTTCTTTTACAAGGTTGGAGTTTGGTCACTTTCCGAGCTCTTACATATTTTCCAGTTCTTGTTGAATATGCCTCTCCACAATTTCGCTTTCGTTTTCAGCTCTCTCTGTTTCCTATTTCAAAACTCTCTAGGTTGTTTTCTAGAGCTGTCGCCATATCTTCGACAGAGTCGCTATTCACGCCTTGATTTATTTCACATTCATTACTTGGTAGGTAGTTCGGATCCGCATCGCTTTCATCACTTTCACATTCAATGTTGTTTTCTTGTTTGTCACCATTGTAACATGACCATAGGTCATGGTGCTAAGAATTCGCGTGGAAAACTTTAACAGAGAAATTGTCTATTCAGGGACTTCGGAACGGTCTAATTTTAGCCGGCTTGAGCTCAGGGTAAGGGAGTGGGATTTTCCGAAGTATGAATAGACCTGGTTGAGACCGTAAGGGAAAAAAATCGCGTCTTAAATGGGAGAAGGGAAAGAGAAGATAGATGACCAGCCCCCATAGATAACCATAATTCCACTTACCTCATCTCATTCACCCGCCGCCAGGTTCCGCTACTCAGCAAGCCATCCTCGTGCTTCCACGTTTTATTTTTATTAACAAAAACACTTCACTAATTTATATATTCACCAGGAAAGAGAGAGAGAGAAACCACTCAAAAAAAACAGAAAAGCTTAAATTCAAAAGTATACTATATTTAATATATTTAAAGAAACCAAAAAAAAAATTAAGAAAATTAAAAAAAAACAACAAATTTTAGCTTAACACTACCCATCACCCATCGAATTTTTCTTTATGTTCATATATAACTATAAATAAATGTCCTAATTCTACACTATGTACAATAATTGCACAATTGTTTGTTCAATAGTCACACTTGTTTAATCACTTGGCCACTTTTCCGGATTTCTTTTTTTTTTCAAAGTTTTTCTTTTTACTTTTCATACAAACACTTTTCGCGGACGGTGTACGTGAACTTCACTTTTATTTTTAGAATGTATCTTATTATTAATTTGGCATTATTATTAATTTGATTATTATTAATTTGATCTTATTACTATATACCATTCACAATTATTATCTTCTTATCAATTATTCTTATTATCGATCATTCCTAATTTCAACGTTTTTATTTCATTTCTTTTATTTTTATTTTTATTATATTGTCGGTAACCACTCTCGTTCCCAACCAAAAACTTTCTGCCTTTTCTTCTTTCTTTTCACCTTACTCCCGCGGTGATGGTTTTGCGCCAAAACACCGAAAAATCCGTGTTCTGTTTTAATTGGTTTCTCGAAATTGTTAGCCCTAATTCGAAGCTTTACAATGGTTTGTAGACGATTTCAAGATATTCAATTACAATAATAGTGATTCGGTTCGAATCTTCGCTAACGTATCGGTTTTACTTTATTGTGAATGTTGAAACACAGAGAGCAGCAAGTATGACTTAGATTAACAAAAAAAAAAATTTAAATATCTACTACTAAATTTTCGAAAGATAAATCTTCAAATGTCATTTCCATGACAATCAAAATAAACAAAATATTTATTCCAGATTTATCTTTTACATTATATGGATGACAATGACTAAAAATAGATTTTTGTCTTGTTTTATTTTTTTTTTATTTTCGGTTTCCTCATTTTATCCCGGGTTTCTTAATGTTTACTATCTTGAGCGAATTCTCTCGCTACACCATCGCCGTTTTCTTTTTTTTTTCATGGTTCAAAGTGATTTCAGTTCTTTTCCGAATACAAGGAATGAATATAGTACTTGTTTCATCGTCAATATCGTTTTCTGTAACATTAGAGGACTAATAAACAAAACTGATATACATTCCTTTGCAATTTTTCCTATAAGGAAACATTTAGTGAAATAAACTATTATGCCTTATGAACGTTAATTTTATTTTGAAATAAGTTATATTGACATCCGTTCAAAAACTAATAACTATATCACGTATTAAAATGAAGATTAGATCAAAATAACGAAATTATCGACTTAAGATACTATGACATATTGCCACAGATATTATGATGTTGTGAAGCAAATTCCTAGGGAGTTCTGACTACTTGCAAAAGGAACTAGTCAAAAAACAGAATGTGGTTATTCCAAAAAGATTAAAATAGAGCAAACGTGTCTGAAATTTCATACAACATTCATTTTATATGTTAATACATCAACACAAAACCATCAACCACCTTTATACAACATCATGTCTTTCTCAACTTCTTGCACATTTTTATTTCCATCTTATAATTGCATTAACATAATTATGTTAAACTTAAATTACTTTTCCAGGTTAAGTCTTACCATATCTGCTCGTGTTTTTTCGCTATGCCCCCGCCGAATAAAAATACAGAAGCAAGACAAGGCGTAAGGAAAATCCTTAAAAAATCATTTTCAATTTTTTTTGTTATTTTTATGTTTTCCAGCATCATGTTGTGTTTGTTTATATATTAATATCATTGAACATCATATTTTTATGTATAATAGAAACTATGCTGATGATGACATAATAATTATATTTTTTATCATTAAACTAAATACTTGAAGTGATAATATAATTAAAGTCTATGTGTAGGGCTGGATGGAACAAAATTCAGAATGTTGTTGACTACACATAAAAATAATAAAGTGTTATACAGCTTCTTGTATTTTATAGTGATAATGTTTGAATATAATTACTATTATTATTATTATTATTTTGTTAATTTCCCTTTTTTAAGATTTTTATGTGACATAAAATTTTATGATTTGAAATTTTGTAATGAGATAGTTAACTGCCTTGTTTTATAATAGTAAACCAGCGAGTTCCTATCAAAATGTGTTTTATTATTATTTTTATTATATTAATTTAAACCGCCTCGATTTTATTTGCACAATCCCTTCCAATAAATTATAGAGTGATGGTAACACTTCTGGTTACAATGATGGGGAACTTGAAGGCAACCATCATGTAACAACGTTCGTCGTATTTCAAGCTGAGGATAGTCAATTTTTTATAAATCACATATATTGTTACGGACAGGGGTGCCATCTCTGATTGAATAGAATAACTATATGTTCGCAATTGGAAGTCAGCATGAACGCAGTATACAGGCGAAATAATATACAAACGGTTACTTCTACTGTGACCGAGAAGCGGGCAAAATGAGTATACATATGTGAACAGAAAGCGTAGAGTTTCAGTTAGAATTAAAACAGCGATAAATTAAAATCAGGAAAAGCGATAAGAAGTGAAATAGTGAAAATAACAGTATTAAAAGTTAATTGTGGTGTAAAAGTAAACTGTACTGATTAATAACAAACGTTATAGTGAAAAACAAGCAAGTTGTTATTTATTATTTACAATCCAGTGATCGAACCTGGGATTGGTTCCCTAGTAGGGATCTAGGGAAAAAGATAACAAAACGCGATAGCGGTGGTTTGCCTACAGCGGGTATCAAAGCAGAATTACAAAAGAGACTGCAACAAGCTTTGCTGAAACAAAAAACCGATCCAGACCAGTACGAATTTAATACTGGAGTACCTAATGCGGAGGATCCAATGAAAGGGGTAACAAATGCCGGATCAACCATTGGCCCAGCAACAATAAATAAACCTACCCCAACACTTGTGAAATTCGATATGTGGCAAGTAATGGCATTTATCGCTGCCATAACAAGCCATGTCCAATTAAGAAAATTTGAAAACCGAAATCGAATCGGCCAAGGAAATTTTAAAACCGAAATGCTGAACGAACCAAGGGAATATCGCAACATGGTCTTAGATAAACTGGAACAACAAGATAATAATCAACGGCATTTTATATCCGAAGTGAGTAAAAAAGTCCGTGAAATGTCCATTTCTTGAAATGCGAAAGTGAATACATTAAAATGTTAAATGGAGCAACAATTTGAAGCGGCTGATGAAAGATTTTGGATCATGAAAAAGAGATCATAGACATTGAAAGTAGTAGTGGTGCCTCTCAAATTCTAAAACCAGACAGCAGAATTAAATTAAAGCCTGTGACATTCGACGGTACAACGTCGTTTAACATTTTCAAATTACAATTTGAAACGACATCATTAAGAAATAATTGGTGCAAGGAAGACCAAGTCGCAGCCCTTATAGAGGCGTTAAAAGGCGGTGCAGCAGATTTGTTGCAGATTCTTTCAGAATCCGAACGGGGAGGACTATGATAGAATCATCTTATCCTTGGAACGAAAATATGGTGTTGATCACAAGCGAGAGCTATACAGGATGAAGCTCAAACGTCGTTCTCAAAGAATCGGAAAAACATTACAGGAGTTTGCTGCGCAGACACAGAGCGATTGCATCGAAAACAACATTTGTGGAGACCATCGCTTGTGTTTTAACAAACAAAATTGCATATAACATAATCAAATCATCAGTAAAACTGCGACGGGTTGAATTAGAACCAGAAACCTAACTCGTGAAATAATGAGAAACGAGCAGTAAGTGAACCAACAACGCGATTCCGAGATGGCAACAACAGAATCCGATGTTTGACTTGCTACAAATTATAGGTCATATATTGTGAGATTGTTGGAAAATTAAACGTAAGCGAGCAAGAACGCCGTCGCCTATGTACCGTAGGTTCAATGATGACAACGCAAGATTAGAAGAGAAGGTGAGTCCTGCAAGCCTGAAGTCTATCAAATAGCCAAGAAACAAACACAATCACTAACGCCGTGGTACATAATTGGATAAGTCGATATGAAGTACCTATGGTACCGAACTGCATTCACAGCAAGGTCACAATTTTGAATCAGTGATATAAATGTCTCAATTATTGGGGATCAATAAAACAAGAACAACACTTTTTATCCTCAGTCAGGCTACGTTAGAAGAATTTCTACAGAAAACCGTCCACAGAAATCAACGTAATTAGGACCAAAACATACCACTGTTCCTAATGACATATCGGTCAGCAGAACATGATACAACGGGAATAACACCAGCTACTATGGTTATTATGCATATGTCGATAAATTAAAAGAAGATATCGACGAGATGTCTTCTTTTAATTTATCGACATATACTTGTCCAAGCTTGACCGATTTTAATTTATCGACATATGCTTGTGAAACAAATTTGTCAGATAAAGGATATAAATTAACACGCTTTGACAAATTTTAGTCAAAAAAAAATTTTTTTTGTTCGATTTTGTCTTTTCTCGCATAAAACGACATAAATTGGCAAATTTATTTCAAGTAATAGGATGAAGCCACGATATGACATCTGTGCAAATAATAAAGGATTCAAAGAACGGCAGTTAGTCTGGTTTCACAACTTACAATGGAAGAGAGGCTTGAAAATATTATTTTGACCTGGCTTTAATTCAGCAAACTATACTACGATCGGTGTAGAGAAACAGTTTACGCAGAGGTATTTATCTATGACTTGGATACTGCTGTTAATATTCGTATGAATAAAAATATATTTTTATCAAAATGAAGTGGAGGATGCACACTATCGTTCTGCGACGAATTTGAAGCGTGTAGGCTTGCTTGTAATGTAAATTTTGAATGTATTGTAAATCTGAAGTTGTTCCTTGTATCTTGTAATCCACACTAGGCCGGTTTCAATCTGATGATGATAACTTTATTGAATGACCGTGTGGTCGAAAAGATCAAATCCATCTCATCAGGCATATGCTACCGGACATACTGTGCGATTCGTATATATATGTTTAGTTGTGTCACGACAGTACTAGTGAATTACAAGAACTTAACTCGAAATATTTTTATTAATTAATTGTGGCGTGAGATAATTTAATTGTATTTGTTGGAGTTGCTCAAGAACGCCACAAATTCTTATGACATTGTATAGATTTTTGTTTTATGTCGCAATGGTAATATACCAGCTACACTTTAGAACCATTTTTTGAATTAAATTTTACAGACTTTTCGCTCATAACTTATTGTATCAAGATATCAGAATATTGATACAAAAAAATGTTGAGTTGTACTATTTAAACTGAAAAGCTCTGCGGCTACATCTTTCGATACTTTAAAAACTTTAAATAATTGTGTATTGCCAAAGTTTATAGAAGCAACAAAGACACGAGGTCTAATTAATGATTGTGTCAAGTGGCATAGTTCCTTATCAGAAGCTAACACTCATATGTTGCCAAAATCGTTGCGAGCATTATTCGTCACACTCACTATACTGTGTTATTGCAATCCATCAAATAGATACTATTCAAATTTTTAATGAGTTTACGAATAATATTCTGGAAGATTAATAATCAGTATGACTGAAAATTAAGCTTTGGTTCATTGCGTATTTCAATTATTAGAGCAGTGAAGGCTAGCAGGACTTGATTTATTCTTACTTTTACCAATTCCCAATGCAACAGAAATCTTAAATCAAAATATAAATTTTGCTCCTATTATAACAACAACTGAATCTAATCTGTTGGTGTTACTCATAACAATGATCAAAATTTCACGCAGCATCAATGAGATTTTCATCCTTGGAAGTAGAAAAACCTTTTTATACCGGTTAGTTCAGAAAACCGAAGCAAAAAATTAAAATGTATTATGTGTTGCATGGACAGGAATAGCAGCAACTCTTTTACCCAAAGAAATGGTATGTCACTCTACGTTTCCATTGTTTTTCAATATGGATGCCGTAAAATTTTCACAACTTGCTCGCGAAAGACGTGACTTTTTAGTATCTGTTGATTGCGTAATTTGGAATAAAGCTCCAATGGCTTCAGGCATAGCACTTGAAATTGTGGACTTAATATTTCGCGATTTAATGAGACATGATTTACCGTTTTGTCGAAAGGTAATGGTCTTAGGAGGAGATTTTCGGCAAAAGTTACCTGTTATTAGAAGAGGAAATCGTGCGACAATTATAAATGCAACTGTAAAAAAGTTCCATTTGTGGCATTAGTTCAAAGTATTAGGCTTAAGTACAAACGTGAGAGCTATAAGTGATCTACATTTTTGAACGTTGATGATGGGAAGAATTTTGATACCTCACACACTATAATTCACAATATTCTATTCCAATACCGTCAGGTTATATTTTCAATAATTTTATTACAAATATATTGCGTTCATCATTTACTACAAATGATTTTGCATGTATTTCAAAACGCGGAATTTTGTGTCCGCAAAATGAGCATGAGGATCTTCAAAAACTCATTTCAAATGAATTGTGCAATCGATTCCGTTAAAGCCGATGACGGCTCTGATGATGAAAACATGCAACTATATTTTCCAGTGAAAGATTTACCAACTGATAAAAAGTAGAAAAATACAGATCACATTCAGCGACAATACTTTTTATTCCTTGAATTTCATTAGACACAGCTAATGAAAAATTTTTGCCTTTCAACTTCGTTCGGCATCAGTTTCCAGTTCATCTCTCTTATGCAATCAAAATAAATAAATCGCAAGGTCAAAAGTTCGAAAGAGTTGGATTTTATCTTTCTGAACCTTGTTTTACACATGGTCAATTTTATACCACATTTTCTAGAACTGTTAAATCAGCTTCGTTAAAATTCTTAAAGTTTTTGAAACACCACTGCGCAGTTTGACTAATGCACAGCGGCCCCCTAGTAGTCAAGTTAAAGAGTTGTAGAAAGTTTAATATATCGAAAAAAATTAAGGTAGAAAATTAAGGTCTGAAGTGAAGGAAGTGGTAAATTTGTAGGGCAAGTAGTGGGAATTTATATTCTAAATGTATCTTCCAGAGTTTGCTATTTAATACTTCCCCATAATACTTAACATGGGCAGATCCTGGAATTTTCTCACCGAAAAGAGAAGGAATACCCAATATGTTTGTATCGGACAGTATATTGCAAAAAGTACGTCTGTTTTTTCTACATCTCGGCAAAAAGATTTCTTGAAAAGAATATATTTAATTAACCTTTTCAAACCAAGTTGAAATATGTTTAACTCGAACTTAAGTGTAAACTGAAGTATAAGTTGGCAACACTATTTTGTTTGCAAACTGCCGGTTGCGTTTTCATTGTTTTGATTTTCCGTTTGATAATGAATAGACTCTCGCCAGAGCAACGCTTAAAAATCCACCAAACACATTGTGCATTACGTCCATTTTACGGTTACCATAATTGTCTGTTAGAGCGGTTAATTCTTTTAACTACGGATCTTTTTCGCACCATGTATACTCTCTATGATATTAAGGAACCAGTAAGACAACAATGAGTATCGAACAAGCCATAGATGCTGTACATCGGAGTAATCAATTAATTCGACGTCGTTTTATGGCAGATTTTATCTAAAACTATTCAATTTTGAAGCTTCATTTTGAATGACTACATATTGTACGTCAATAAATAGAATTACCACTTGGAGTGAAAATAATTATCGGATTTTCCTGATATTTCCCTTATTGGCTGATATACATCTTGCTGGTATGTAGTTCCAACAGAACGATGCCAAATGGCATACAGCGCGGGGTATAATTAATTTACTAAAAGAGAAATTTAATGAAGGACTTCTTTCACGTAATGGTCCTGTTAATTCGTCATCGGGATCGTGTAATCTAACGCTATTACATTAGTTTATTTGGATATATGTCTACGTTAAACCAGACACGATCGAATACTTAAACACAACATTCGGTTAGTTATTAGATACGGCCACACTTACTGCAAAAAGTGTATGAAAGTTTGACTGACGATTGCGCTATCTACCGACAAAATCATAAAAGTGAATCATAACTAATGAATCATCTAGTGTATCTCAACGCTAAGAACTGGAACATCCGAACTCTCACAGAAACATGAAGGTTAGTCCAAGTAGAAAAGTGAACCAAGCGGTATAACAACAAAAATATTTGGTCATAGTGAAATAAAATAGATGAGTGGTGAAAAACCACAAAGAAAGGAACTCTGTGATGTTCTTTGGCAGACAAAATACACATGAACACGGTGTAGGATTTCTTATAACGACTAAAGAAACGAAAGCACTACTCTAATGGTAACCAAAAAGAAGTGGAATAAAAACATCAACGTTTCATTGATATATGGTGCTATATGGAAAACAGAAGATCTTTCTGACTCAGAAATGATTTGTGAATTTCAATGTGAGTAAACCCAAACTAGATTATGTACGAAACGACAATGAAGCGAGACTCCTTAATAACTGTTTATTGGTGGTCAATTATTCAAAAGAAGCAGTTAGTTATTTTGCAAGAATATACACTAATAGACCTAGATCACCAGATGGAAGGATCAAATTGATCTTGTATATATTAACAGTAAATTAGTATCCTTGTTAAATGCAATGAGAGGATCAGAGAATCCAGACCAAGGATTACAGATGATAAATAGAGAGTTTAATGTGGCATTTGGAGGTACAAAGCGGCCGGCAGGAAAAATATTTCAGCAAGTCGTTACGCATATGTAACGGCAGTAACTCTTAATCACATTTTAGCAGAGTCATGTAATACTGGTAAAATTCTCCAAAAAAGAGGTGTGACTAGAAAAACTTCTGCCTACTCTCTCGAAATCTACAGTAGAATAAAATGCTACCAATAGCAATCATACGTATGGATCTCACCACTATATCAATTCTTTGTCGACCTTGAACGCGCGATTCGATGAAATGAGCACAATCTGCGGAAAACAATTTGAGTAAAAGGTGTTCCGAAAAAAATTGAGCTCATCAGCTCGAGACAGATATACCCATACGCAGGTATCATAAAGAAAGAACGAGTCGGTTTCAATTTTATTGAATAAAATTTTGAGAAGGTTTACCGGAAAATCGATACATAATTATTTTGTACGGGTTTCGAGCATATCCGATCCAGATGGTTTTTTAGAAGAGCAAAAATTTAAGAATTTAAGTGGACAACTAGGAAACTTCCGGGAAAACGGAAAAAAATTAATTTGTCTCTATAAAAATTTTGACTTTTTGCATGTTTTGATAATTTTGAACTACGTAGATCGTGACTAGTCGATGCCTGAAAAATCTCATAGATATATTAATAAAAACACAAAGAGAACGAGTCAAATAAGAGATGGCACAGGGGTGGAATAATTAATACCACAACCCCACTGGATGATGTTGTACGTTGACTAAGGCGTTGTGAAATTTGACGGGAACCTGTCTTGTCGATTGTGCTAACGTATTATTTTTCTTGCTGAAATTTATTAGTGAGTAAAAAGTGAAGTTCTGATTTAATTGTTGTTGGCCATAATTGAAAAGAGCTATCTCAATAACCAAGAGCTCAGCGATCGACAACAAGCCAATTTATATTTAGAAGGTTAGAACGTCTCGAGGGTAAACTTAACCTATAAAACACGAATTCTAAGTTAACATTTTATATGCATGTAAATAAAGAAATTTAATCTTTGGCCAACTCAAACAAAAAAAAAACCTTCAATAAGGGACAGATGCATGCACGCAGCAAAAAGAATGCGTAATAAATGTCACGAAATATAAAGTTAAGGCTGCCCAAACGCGTAAGGAATTACCAGAGTATCTCAGGTATTGGTAAACAAAAGCCAAAGCCTAAACTGAGCTAAACTGTGATTGAGCTCACCATTTAGACACCAAAGGTGAATATAGATAAGACACTTACTAAGGAAATGGTACAATAATATAAGAATAATGTTTTTGTAGTGGAATATGGGAGTGAAGCCGAATGTAGGGAGATCACCATTGACCTGAAATCAAAGCTGATAAATGAAGCAAAAAACGTTGGGAGACTAAAAGCAATAACCTCGAGTAGATTACGATGGTCCAGTCTAGAAAACGCCAATGTGGTGATAAAGAAAGAAACCCATAATACTAAGTAAAACACGAGGTAACACGTAAAAACACAATTGCGAAAGAATTGTGAGTGATTTGGCCCAAAAAAACAAATAGAAGAAACTGAAACCAACATAACAAACAATTGAGGAGTTGGTATACCTTTATTGAACAGTTTGGTTACTATCAAATTTTATCCGGCAGATTTTATTACAAAGTTTCAGTTGCAGCAAATCAAATTACAAATGTTGAATCCTTTTTAAAGTGTTTTATAAAAAGTTTTGATAATGAAAACTTTTAAGTTAAAAACAAAAACATTAAACAAAAACGTTAAAGTGTTTTCGATAAGATTTGTAGTTACATTTTCGTATTCTTATCTAAGAATTTAACCACCGAAGGAAAGTTTTGAAAAAAAAAGTTTTCTTCGAACCATCTACCATTTTTTTTTGTTAAAACTTAAATAATTGTTTTTCGTTTTAAAATTGTTCGTTTGTTGGTGCATGAACAGCTAAATAGTTTGGCTTCCCTTTGGTTGATTTTCAATATAACGAATGGAAAAGCTGCATTTTTATCAAACAACCATAAATGAATATAATGGCAAAAGTATTGTATAAAGAAATGATATGAGTTAGATTAGAATTGTGTTAAATTCTCACGAATATAAATGGTATTTAGACATGCAATTTATTTATAAAATAATAATTTATATATTATACAGTTACAAATCAACACCATATCGATTTAATAATAATAATAATAATAATAGCAACAATAAGCAACTGCCGTGGTTATTTATAACAGGTAACTAAATGTCCTATTTAATTTATGTAATTGCTTTATCGTCTTCTTTAATTGGCTGTTATTTATAACTTGCGTCAAAACAATCGCATTTTATCAAAATTTTGCTCGCTCGCCGATATAAGATGTGTCTTCGTCAACAAAAATAATATAGTATAAAATCAGACCAAAAGTTCAGCAGCAAGAAGAAAAAAAATCACTAATAAATCAAAGTATGTAATAAATCTTTTTTGAAACAAATAAATAACAGAGCTTTTATTTTATTATTTTTAAAAGCTTTTTGTGGTTTTGTTGAAAATATAAAGCGAATCCATTTTGAGGATGAAGATGTGTTGGCCAAGGTTTTCAAAATAATTTTATTTATATATGAAAAAGTTTTTAACTTAATCGCCAACCAATAGTGTATACGTGCACGTAGACGTGGGAGCTTCAACATGTATATACCTACCTACAAAACAATTTGATTTAATGAGTGTCTTATCTACAAGATAAGTGAAATAGTGACACAAAATTACTGCCAATTGCTCGTGTTGAATCTCTCCAGGAGTCCCAATGAAAAACCAGCCATAGCAGAGTTGTCACAGAAAAGCGTGTTAGGGCCCATTCTATATCTACTTTACACTTACGAAAACAGCCTTCTCAGAATTTTTACTGATGATTCAGTAGAGTTATCAACAAGCGAACTGCAGACTCAGGCTGTCGAGTACTTACAGCAAGCAATCGAGTTAAAATAAGTACAGGTTACATACATATTGCTGCACAAAAATAGCAACCTCCATACATTTCTCAACAGGTTACAAATATCCCAAGCTGAATCTGCTAAATATTACGGATTGCATCTTGATTCAAGATTGAACTGGAAAAACTACGTAAGACAAAAGCAGAGCAAAGTAAAATAAAACAACTCGAGATGTATTGGCTTATTCTAAGCTAAGCCTGTACTGTAAACGCCTGATCTACGAATCGATAATTAAACCAATTTGTAGGTATGGTATTTCATTCTGGATACCATACCTGGCACATAAACAATCAAGTCGTTTAGTCAACGCTGGCAAAACCAATTTCTACGTGCCATAACGAATGTAACCAACGAGGAATTACACAACGACCATATGTTAAATGGATTGATGAAGTGGTCGAGGAATATGCCTTAAAAAAAAAATTACTGCAACGTACCAACAGTGAAGCCATACAATGACATTACACCAGAATTGAGACGCCTTAAAACAATAAAACCGCATGAGCAGGTATAAAAGTTCACACTCGCTGCTATTAAATATTTATAAAAAATTTTAATCTAAGCTCATTTGTCCCAAAACACAATGTACCCAAAAATGAGTATTTATATTGATGCATCGTAAGCATTTGAGGTGTGTGGTCAAATGACTAACCCAGCTGTATCTTTAGTTAAACCAATTTTTTAAGAGACGCCTGATGAGATCGTTTTAATCGATATTTTATCGTTAATTGAATCAGAAAGCATTAAATGATACATCTTTTGGCCTCACAAGCTTTTGGTGATACCAGAAAATGCAATAAATGTATTCGTTATTTCATCAGTGTGAGCTGGCGCGTTGTTATGATGTAAAAATTAGCACCGCAAATCATCTTTCTTCCGGTTTTTCAACATGTTTGAAAACTTTTGATAAACAGTCTCCGGTATACAATTTTGCAGTAACAATATGACCCTTTTCCATGGGAACAGCAGGTATAATTTATTTTTGATCGGGTGAAGTAAACTGACATCATTAGTATTGGAAGTTAGCTGTTTTGAGTGGGTTTGCTTTGTTTGACCTCTTTACCATGTTTGGTTTTAACTTGCTGTTTGGTTTCCAGAACGTACTTATAAAACTAAGATTCGTCACCAGTAACGACCTCACTAAAGTTCATAGACTGCTTATTTTCGAGATTTATTGGAATAATTTAGCAAGATTCTTTTTGGGTCTCTTTTAATACTATGGAACCAATCGAGCAAATTTTTTTATGTATTCCAGATACACATGGCACCGCCATGGCATTCAAGGCCAATTTTTTTGAGTTTTCTCGACTCCGTTCTGAATTTTGGAAGCTGTCTTATAAGAGAATTTAAAAGATTTGCGAAATCGGTTTTTAAAAAAAATAAACAACCATGCAGTCTTAAGCACACCATTCAACTGCGAGGAATGATACCACACTTCAGTAGCATACAATACTGGTATACATACTTTGGATCCTCAACCCTCTCCCCTTCTATTTTTTTAAGCAAACGTAAAACTTAACGTCTCGCCTTCAAGTCAATTAAATAACCGTGGTAATCTATAGGGTAGTAGAGGTGCATCTACCACACCTGCACGTTTTTTTAACGTACTTTGCTACGGAAAAACATGTCGCTAGTAGAATGCTAGTAGAATGCTCGATGGTTGGGTTTGAGATTACTTGAAAGGCATTGTATGGTCGCTATGATTAGTTTGGTTGTTATAGTTAAAGATCGTTTGTGCATTGGGTAGATATACATGGATCTTCTAACGTATTTGAAGTGTTAGATGTATTGGAATTAATGGTGGCGCCACACGTAATTTAATATGCATTAAATCGCGAATTGCTTCAATGAACTTCATCTACGATCGCATCTTATTGTGGACCGATTCCAGTACCGTTCTTTTATGGATTCGGTTGCACTCAAACTTGTTGAAAAGTTATGTTGGTAATTGAATTATTAAGATTTGTAAAATAACCTTAGACATGATTTGGCAAGTAGATAAAAAGTAAAATCTGCTGATATATTATGAAGAAGTTTACTTGGTAAGGATTTAAGACATAAAACGATGTGGTGGCATGGTTCAAAAAATTTAGTCGATGATGCAGAAAATTGAAATTATTGGTCGATTAAGTACAACATGCCGAATTTCACAAGGAAATCAAATCGGCTACTGAGAGTCTTTTGATTAGGACAAGTTACTGAGAGTAGGCGGAAATATCAAAATTCGAATCGCAGAAGCATCCATATATGTTACCAAAGCATCACATTAGTGATCGAAAGTTTTCATCAATGCCATCTTTTGTGCGGGAAAGGTTTTAGTCAATAATTGGATCAACCAATCACTCAATTGATGGGCGATTTGCTATTTGCACGAATTTAATGTGTTCGTCCATTTAATCTATGGCTTAGAGGTCGTAAACGGCCCTTACCGCGTCTCAACTGAGACCTTACGAACCAGTGTTAACGATTGGTGCACACTGTAGGTGGTCAGCCCAACGAATGTTTTTTACACACAAACGCGTTTTTATGTCATCCGGTTGCATGTTAATTTGGTCAACGGCGGGAATCGAACTCGAGACCGCGGCGTGATGAGAAACTCTCTTAACCATTAAGCTATATCCGGCGACAATTTCATTTAATGTCACTAAAACTGACTTTTGTGAGAGGATCCATCGGAATAAAACATCGGACCCGTTAAATTTTTGGAGTGTCTAAAGTGATTTTTGGCACGGTGTGGGTTGTCCAAGAAAATTTGGTTGGTTAACGCATCAATTGATGCGTTAACCAACCAAATTTTCTTGGACAACCCATAACTTAAGTTAGTGACATAAATGGTGGATCATTTTTGACTAAGATTCTCCAAAGAGTACTTACACAATTTATTCAGCAGTTTGATAAATGGAATTAGGATGAGGATAATTGGCGTTCAGTGGAATTATAGTATTGCTTAAAAATAAGAAATTACCACTTAGAACAATGATTACCAGATGAGTGTTAGAGGTCATCCAGAGAGAGAATTTCACGAAAGAGAATTTGGTTATATATTTGATTTATATAAAGAAAGGTTTTGGAAATTTATGTTCATAGGGCAAAACAGACGTTAAGCAATAAAATAAAATTAGTCTTGACATTATTATGTTAAGAGTTTATGACTCCGGAATTATAACAAAATGTCGTGGAAGTGGAATCAGAATTAATCATCAAAGTTATACCGTTATTGGGTTGGTTTCTCAACTAAAAGTAGAAAGACGTATCTTTTTCGATGCAGTGAAATTAAATTTAAAAAAATATATGTAACCCATATAAAAATGGGAAAACTGGATCAAACAGTGTTGAAGTGTAGTGTTGTCAGAAGATGAGGTGAAAAAATCAAATAAACATAGAAATAAACACAAAAATTGGAAAAAAGAAACACAATTTTTTATGTTAAAAAAAAACCTAACCAAAATAAAATTGTGGTACGCAACACAATGCGAAAAATACGCCGCAAATTAGAAACACGAATAGGAATCCAATTAGATAAGTCGGCATGCAGCGGAATGGTAATTTTTATTTTAGTTTAAACATAAAACAGCAAATATAGATGTCAAATAAAGATGAAATACAAAGGAAACCGAGCTCAACACTTAAATGATAAGTATAAATTCAGAGTGAAAGTGATAATTAGACCTTACGATTAGGTCTGAGCCGTGTTCGTAGATTGAATGGATTTTGTGGGGTAGATGATCGCTTTGACATCTTACCGGTTATTATTAATGTCGAGTCGATAAAGTAGTGTTGTTCGGAATGCTGTATCCATGATATTCCATTTGTATTAATATATCTAGTAGTAATTAGTGAAACAAACTTTTCAACAGTTGAGCGATGGTTTTAATTTTTAGCTATGAGCATATCACAAGTTTAGTTAAATTATATAATATGTATACATATATGTATGCATGCATGTGTGTATGTTTTAAATGTTTACAATTAAATTGACAATCAAAGGGATTTCTTGGGTGACATGCTTGGGATTGGATCGCTTGACCGGTGGTCTGATCAGAAAGTTTAACTTTCTGAAACGGATGGCTGCTTTGGTGATTTCTTTCATTGGATTGGGTCGTGCGGGAGATGTGCTTATATTCTGTTGAAATCATGTAATGTTACTGTTTGGTCTGGTTTGTTGTTCTTATTGGTTGTGCGCTTTATAATATTTTATATCCAAAGTAATGCAACTTTATATCCAAAGTTTTTGGGTGTTTTCTGTATGTGTTATCTGGTGTTTAGTTGAAATCCACGACAGCGTGTTTTTCTTGGGTATTGTATCAGGTTGTGGCGTAGTGTTCTGTCGGTGATTGGTTTTGAATATTCGTTTTTATGTGCGATGTGTTTGGTGGTCTTGGGTTCGTTTTGATAGTCTTTGGTTGGTGTGTCGTGTGGTTGTTTGCGGCTGTTTTGTGCTGCTATGGGTGGTTTGAGTTTTTATGTATGGTTGGATACGTTTGCGTGGGTTTTCTGAATATTTTGAATGTGTGTTTGTTGTCGATGTTTTGATCGTTGGACCCGAAAAGTTGATTGGGTTGTTCTGTTTCTAGTGTGAATTTTGTGTTTTCGTGTATGTTGAGTATGTTATCTACATATCTATATCAAATATTGACATGGATGTGTGGATGGCGTGCTCGTGTTGTTTGTGTGGGTCCGTCCTGGACAGCTGAATCGGGTGCGGGGTTGTATAGGTAGTGTGCACGGGAGCGTAGGCATTGGAGATCGAACGGAGTAGTTCAGTTGGCTATCTGGATCTGGCGATTACACGCATCGATGGCAAGCGCACTTTCGGGGTATTTGGATGGCCCATGCGGGTGGGTCGGGCTATGCATGGGGTCTCGGGCCACCCGTGTCAGCATGGGGTAGCCGTATATACTCATATGATACACCGATAGAATGGGATGTCGGGGTGAGCTAGGGATCATTGAGTGCATCGCTGTGCATCGGGAATGGTTATACCACTAGGTTTGGTGGGATGGATCGGAGATGTATGTTCGGGGCCGGTTGCCGACGGAGTGCTGCGTTACGGTTTGGTGATTGTACTCGGGATGGCTGCGGTGTTGTGGATTGTAGTGGAAACGCCGGCCAGCATGTTCGGGAGGCGTTCAGAGGCTTTTGATGAGGGAGAGTTTGAGATGTGTAAGGGTCACAGAAGTGGGTTTCTGCTCGGCAGCGGGGTTGGTGCTATAATGGGCAGAGTTTGCGAACTGCTTTTGAGGGGTTCGTCATGGAGTGATGTTACCTTGAACGGGGGCACTGTGCCCTGGACGAGGTTTAAGAGGACTTGGAGGTGGAATTTACTTTTTGGTTCATAGTAGGTGCTGAAGATGGCGGCTTGATTGCCGAAATGTATTTGATATGTGGAGATGGGTAGTTCCACTATGGAGAGTGTTTTTGGGTCAGATGTTTTATTTGATTGAATTTATATTCGCCACGAGTTAGATGGTGATGGATTGGGTATTATAGGGACACATCTTTAAATGCCGCATATGATGAGATTACCGGAAAATGTTTTATATTTTACTAACAAATTATATTATTTTACTAATTATGTAGTGGGAAATTTTCTGTGACTAAATTTATTTTCCTTATGACCTTTAGTGTTGAGATGTAAATTGCATAATTTTGGAATATAAGAAGTTTTCAGATATCTATTTTGGTTCTCTGATGAACATATTTCAGAATTATAGTAACATCATCAATTAGGTTGGCTGGTACTTAATCTATCATACTATACTAATTGAATTAATTGTTACAGATGCCTGAGCCATAAGTTAATAAACTGGAGTTTAAATAAATATTAAAATTAATATTAATTAAGTTTCAGACAACTGAGCGACTAACTAATAAATTTATTTTAGAATTTTGTATTAATTTTAATCAAAATACAGCGGTGTTGCGGACTGGAGAGTGCTGATTGGCGATTGCAGACTATTAGATTAGAATTGCCATGGTGCCCGTAACCGGGTCGCTTTTTCCCAACTAACATACCTTCCTATCCTTACCTATCGTTTTATGTAAACGGCTGTAGGAATAGGCCCGGCATTATCCGGGAATCTTGCCTAGTGCTTGGTCCTACAGTCTTATCAATCAATCAATCAATCAAGTTATACCGAACATTTAACAAGCTAAAGTACCAACAAATATGAACGCTTCCTGTATTGAACCTTTAGTCAAAATAATAAAAAACAAGACGCATTCAGCGATAACGGTCTCTTTTACCCATTGCTAGTGTAGCAAAATGGCTGAATGTCGTCATCCTTACAACATTTGTCCCACCTTAGTTATAAAGTAGTTATACAATTCAGTTCAAAACGAAGCACGGCACCTTAGATTTCATAAAATGAGTAAAATTGACTGTCTCAATAATTTGAATATTATAGATGGTATGAGGTTCAGTTTTTCAAATAATATTTTGGCAGCTTACAATTCGATCTTGATTGTCACATAATTAAGGATTAATCAAAAGATATTAATTAAGAGCCGAATTGACTCTTTGTAAGGTCAACAAACTTTTTTGGTGTAGTAAAAAGTTCAAAAATCTCATAATTTTATTTCAAATAAAAAAGTGGCAAAGCATCACGATTTGAAATTAATTGCACCAAATGTTATATGATTTCAGCCTAAAAAAAATAAATTGCTACAACGTGTGAATTCCAACAGACGTTTTAAATAGAATATTTGTCGCTGTTTAAAATAAACATTTCACACGCAATTTCACCCGTAAATTTAAAATTTTATGATGCAAAACGTTTATTGTTTAAGTTTGGAAAACTGACGAATCGATTTTTAAAAGTTCAATGTTGTTCAATGTTTTAATATTGTTGTAATTCAGGAAAAAAGTTTGAAACGTATAAAGGTAGACTAAAGTATATAGCACCTTATTTGAAATAGAGCTAACGTGAAGACGTACTTTACTCGGTTGTTAGCCAAATCGAATGATCCAATCACATCACCAGTCGTACTTGACCAGAAGGAAATGCATATAAAAGCTTAAGTCAATTTATAAGCCTTAGTCAATTTTAAGAATGAACATACCTTTAAGAATACGTCTTTGAGTTGGCTGACAGAGGGTAAAAGTAAGAACGAAAGCTTTAAACTGGAAGGATGAAGTAGATAGCTAGCCGTGAGGGTACCCATGTTTCGTAAATATTTCGTTATAAATAGAAAATCCATAGAATATCACCACAATAACCAAAGCTTGTCGTAGGAGGCGAGTAAATCTGGCTGGACGGTGGGCTGACGACCCACATTAATACAAAATCAAGTGTTGAATGACACAAAATTAAAGATCGGAACGTGGAACATGCAGTCACTTAGAAAATCAAGAGTGTTTGACGGACTTACCACTTGTGTGAAAGTGTAATGACTTTGTAGTTTTCAAGAGCCGCGATGGCCTAAAAGAGAAGACCATGTATCCTCAAGCTATACATTGCTACATAGTAAAGATTCTGAGTTGGATTCCTCATCGAGCCAAAGATTAAAACTTCTGTGTTGAAATTCCAAGCATGATATTAGTCGACCTATCAGTTGTCTGTGAACATACGAACATGACAATAATTTGGATAGTAAGAAGGGTTCTTTATCTGAGCACAATGTCAGAGTGTTGATTGGTGAACTTTGACCGAAATTAGAGAAAGAATGATAAAACATCCCGAAGCCCAATTGGCCATGGTTGATTTTTTAAAGGCGGGTTCGGGTAGTCAAATACGTGAGATCGTATCGGAATTCATCAACATTCGGAGGCAGCGATTATCTGATCGTTGCAAAGTAACGATGGAAAATATCGTACAATCATATAGGACAAGGGAATATACAGAGCAAGTCTTCTGTGATGTCTTGTAAATGAAGAAATACAACAAAAAAAAATATCAAGATCTGGTCAGAAATAGCAACAGTCAGATCTAAACAGCAGTCGGAGTGAGAAGTGAACCGCGTCTGGGAAGTATTGAAAACCTCGGTTCATCATATACTGTCCAGCTCATTCTCGTTATTGTGAAAATTTTGAAATTGGTTTGATGAGGAGACTACCGGAGCAACGAAATATAGCTCGTAATGAAGCACAAACTCGATTTACATGAATTTGTAGACAGAAGAAGCGCTAATGGTGGAAGTCTAAGATTTTAAAAGTAGAGCAACTTAGCAATGATCGCAATTCGTTTGAATTCTTTAAAGGAGTCACCGAATTGCACCATAGCTTGAGATCACTGTCACCTGCCATTCAGAGCCATGATAGGAACCTCTGTTTTAACGTTCATGTGGTAGTCGATACTTGACGTGAACAGTATTCTCATCAAATGCGAGAGTAATCGCGGTACTGTCATAGATTATCTTGCGAAGTATTATTTAACTGGTGGCGAAAATTCTTTCCAAGTACTATCAAACATCTTGCGATGTACACCAGGTATTCCTAAATTTCAAGCAAGCCTATAACTCGATCAATCGTAGTATGGGCTGGAATACCAAACAAATGCACATCTGTGTAAAATGGCAGTAATGCAGTCACAATGCTATTTTAAAGTAAAGAACAAGCTATCGAGGTCTTTAGGAATTAGTTTTGTGTTTGATAAGGTGATGCGTTGTTCTCGATACTTTTGACCGAAACACAATTTATTTCAGTGGTGGTTACCACACGTTGGGATCAGATTTTAGTATCTTGGACCTCGCATTACTTATTATAAAAGAGCGGGAGAGGATCTGAATGTCCGCATTGCCACTGTCAATCAGTCTTCTGAACGACGTTGACGTTCTGAAATCAAAGTCCAATCCAAGAAAAGATTAAGGTGGTCTAGACGCAGAACTATGGCAAAAAATGGGATCGAGCCATCCTGCCTCTCTTCGGCACTCATGAATCTGGGAATAATGGTATTAAATATTATCTAGAATATATAAGCATACCTGGGAATATTACCTGAACTTTGACTTGCAAGTTTGAAGGAACTCTCACTTCACTAAGGAAAATTGCGCCCAGGTTACAATCATTTTAATGATCTTCACCAGGAGAGATGGAATTAACTCATCTCATGTCACTTATCCAAAATCTACATTAGGGACTATCAACAGACGCACTTTGATAGTCTTGCTGAGAATTCTCTGTTGACACTGTTCTTTGAATTGTCACATCTAGCGAATAGATCGAGCCATCCTGCTCTCTTTCGAACTCAAGAGACTATAGGAATCTGGTTATATCATTAACTGGGATATAAGCTTACCTGCGGGAATACATTACCTGTGAATTAACTTAGCAGTTTGAATGAAGTCACATTCCATTAGACGCAGGACTTTGGGATTATTTGGGGTCACCAAACCGTCCTGCTCTCTTCAGAA
Organism: Tipula lateralis; assembly: GCA_963932295.1. Taxonomy (NCBI): domain Eukaryota; kingdom Metazoa; phylum Arthropoda; class Insecta; order Diptera; family Tipulidae; genus Tipula; species Tipula lateralis. The sequence goes on from OZ010737.1 coordinate 59,145,212, forward strand.
CTCAAGGATATGGGAAGCTGTTTATAAAATATTACCTAGGATATAAGTTTATCTGTGAAATATTACCTGAGCATTGATTTGGCAGTTTGAATGTAACAACTAATATTGTTTCGCACGTATACATTCTGTCAACACAGTTTATTAATGAATTCACTTCTGGATGTGATTTATATCAATGATGTGTTGATGGGAAGTATAAATAATTGAAATTCGCTAACACAGAAGATGAACAAAACAATAAAAAAATCATTCATTAGCTTCAGAACAAGAAATTAAAAATTCATGTGCAATCTTTTTATTCAAATCATCAATTGAACATAATGAATGGTTCACGATATCTTGAAGCGATTTTGCTACATACATAACAAACATATACTTGTATGATGTACACATATGTATGTACAAACGAGTATACATATTTTATGCTTTGTATGAGATTTTCTCTCAAACGAACGAGTTTCTTTGCCGTTCGTACGTAGTTTGATGCATTTATTCTTTATTATTACCTCTAGGTATTACGTACCGATTTTTGTTGGTGGAAACTCAAAGCTTATGTGGGAAACAAATAGATCATGTTTAAGTTGTTATCGAGAAGAAACCCGTATATGTACCAGACGGGAATATATTACTGTGCTATATACGGTATATACGAGAAGCTGTTGGTTCTTGTTTTAACTGCGTAAATCACCTGGAAGGTGTTCCTATCTTGGTGATGAACCAATCTCTATGTAAAATGTCATGGGAGTGCTAAAATTTCAAAAAATTTATTGTTTTTCGGAGCAGGAACAAAGGTGCACAAAACGAGAGCAGGAGTGTAATCGAATATTCAATGGCTTGACAAAAATGTGGTAGAATAAAAAATATTAAATTGAAAAATTATGAAAATTCCATTACCCCGTAGATTGTGATGCGAGATAAGAATAGAAGTTATGTATATACGAGTATGTACACATCGATATACAATTTGCTTAAGATAGATTATAAGGATTTAGGAATAAAAATACAAAAATCTACATAAGCCTATTTAAATTTTAGAAAATGTGTACAGATTTTCTTCAATAAATACGTTATGCGGCAAATGCTTTAGTCTTCAATAATAATTATATATTTATACATGATTTAGGCTAGATCTTATTTAAATCGAGCTCTTATTAATGTAGTGACGTCCAATTATGTACTTCGTCCAAGTAGGTATATGTTTTATACAGCCACGCCGGAAATCTAAATATCTTGTAGATCTTCTTTTTCTGGTGGCGCTACACCCTATGCGGAGACTAGACCACCCCAATGATAGTTTTCCAAAACATCCGATCAACGAAAACCGATCACCTTGGAGGTTCCTTGCGAGGCCAAACTTTCTTTGATGATGATTCCAAGGCTTGTTTGGTGATCCGATTTTGCGAACGTAGAACGTGCTCAAACCACTTCTCTTTTTACGCTCAGTGAAACCTAAATTTTAGATGTTTTGTGCTTTAAATGTCAAAGACTCACAATCCAAAGGGCATCACTGGTCTAACCATCATTTTATAGATGTACAGTTTTACTTTGCGTGGTATATATGGGAAAAGACTTTGATACTGTTGTAACTAGCTACTCTTGCTTCGATCCTCCATGTCTTGTTAATATATTTAAACTCATTCATCATATCGTGTTGAGAGCTGCGATTTATTGAGCTGATGGATGACATGTTGAATTATAGGTTGAAGATGATTTGAGCAATTGCAGCACCCTGTTCGCTTTTGATAATATCTCGAAGACATCCGAAGTTTTACCTTTATTAGCACCTAACACTTTGACTCGTTGATTAGAAGTTGGTACATAGATACCAATTTTGATTGTATGACCAGATATGACAATTCGTTCCATAACGCGTTCCTCCTAATGCTATCGTACGCCTGATTAGGGACTACGAATAGACTATGTCCTTATCGTAGTACTTTTATAGGATCATCATCAGAGTGAACGTTTGATCAGCAGTCGATCTGTTTGGACGAAAACCGAATTAATAATCATTTATAATTCTCTCGCTGTATATGTTGATAACTTTGAGCGACTACGTAGACCACAATACCTTAGAAACAAAGCTAGCCTTAAAAGTTTTGGTGAAGTTGCTTAACCGATTTCAGTCTATCACGTCCAGCACTTCCTCAGATATGTTGGTGGTGGTTGTAGGACATCTCGGCGGTATATCGATGCTATAACTGTCTATATAAAAGCGAAGAAAAATAATTTCTGCCCATTTTCAATGACATTCGTCGCCCAACGATTCGTCCCAGCAAACGATTTTTAGGTCTAGATAAACATCAGCTAATAGTGGAGATTGAAGCACTGTTTGCCGCTGTTTTATTATGTCCCATTGTAAAACAAACGAAGAGCTCTTGACCTATTTTTTCCCCAAGATTCCTGATAAAATAGTCTCAAAAGCGCTATAATATATGCTGTCAGCACAATCATTTTGAGGGTTGAAGTCGCCTTGCACGATTTTGATTTCATTACGATCTTGTATACAATCTTGTTTAGGGGCTCAAGGCACTTCCAACTCTTTCGCGATTCGCTTATTTACGTTCGCTTAAATCGAGAATGTACGGTGCCAAATCGATATGTCCAGTTTACGTAGAACCATCTGTACATTGCATAGCTCCATGACAGCCTATAGTACTGACATCGAAGATGGGTTGGCCCATGAATTCTACCCTAGTTGTCTGTCGGTTTTTCGTCAACGCGCTTGATCATAAACTCTTTAAACTTATGTGGTGGTGTTTTAATATAAAAAAAAATTATGGTAGAGTCCAATCAAAAATAAACTTTGTTAAAATTTATACTGTCAGTCATAAGCTAAAGAAAATGCCTGGCACAAAGTTCAAAATAGTGTTCAGTGAGTTTAACTTCAGTTAATAATTTGTTCAAAGCTCCTCTGGTCTTTATCCTAATCGTTCACTCAAAGTCTTTTATCTTTAATTTTACAAATAATTATGATTGAAATACAAATCCCAACGGAGCCATACAATTTTGCTATATCGGAAACTATTACAAGTTTTCTCGAAGATTGTTTATTTGCCAATGTAGATTGTGTATATGCCAATTAGGTGCACGTTCGACAAATATACAAGTTGAACTTCCAAATACGGTGCCGAAGCTGTTTTGAATTGGTTGGCATACATTTTCTTTACGTGAGATAATGGGTAAGAGTTTTGGATTTGTCGATACATTCTGAATCGGATTGCGATATAGAACAGATTCTGCTACATCTTTCCATAAAATGACATTTAGTAAAGCTATCTGGACATTCAACAGCATGGTATATAATACAATATTTGTTAAGAGTCGTTCACGTTGTTAACGAGTTCTTAATTGAAAAAACCGTTTATAAAATTTGCATAAATATTTCAGATTGCGTTTATGATTCAACGGCCGTTGAAGTTACCATTTTTGTCTCACATAGAAGTTCACAAATGAGCTTTTGGAAATTATAAAAAGTTACAACCGCAATATATTAAAGTTAAGATATAAAGGTACAGTATTGGATGTTTCTAACCTGTCAGATAACTCACAGTTCAACGTACCGGAAATATTGCAGACCTATGACTTAAAAATAAACTAAAGCAGTCCATTCCACACGGTTGACATGTAAGTGGCAATTTTTCCGTAAAGATCTTGGCTTGCACTATTCCATGATCAAATTAACTCAAGAGCTGAAACATCTTGAACGTTTGATCGTGTTGTGTGGGTTTTATACCTCAGCCACACAAAAGTTCGGTAACCGTTCAATCTCGAAGAAATTTTGTTTTATATTGTTACGTTCATGATTGGTTTATGCCAACAAGCCAATACAGTTAGAGCCAGTTGATCACAACATCAAACATAACGACAATATCAAAACTAACGATCCGGGCGAAATGTGATGGAAAAATTGGATCAAAAGAACGTTCCATTAATAATATTATCCCAACTATCAGCCGTAAAATTCTTCTATTGATAAAAGTTTGAGGAAATAAGAGTCAAACATCAACTGATCAGAAGTAGACCCAGAAACAGAGCCAAATCTTTTTTAATAGCAAATAATAATAGCTTGAAGTGGAGCCTCAATTCCTTCGAATCAATGAAAAAAAAACAATATTTTGTGATCCATAACATTTACATCGTTATTAATAAAGGTCTTAACTAAAAGCCGCAAAACCATTTCACACATCGTTTCATACATAAAAACGCGTTCTTGTACTTATTCAATAACAGTTGACTGCGTTGTGCGTACTCTCTAACTTCAAACTTTCTTTATTAAAGGATCACAGGATAATGCCTTGACCTCCTGTCCTACTTGAGCTTTGTTAGAACAGAAGCTTTTTAGTAAGAATTAATTACAAACCGCAGTTCCATCTACTGTTCAGTTAATTAATGAGAACTATGACAAACAGAAATTCAAATCAAATTTCAAAAGTTTATTTACTGAAACTTTTGTGTCTCAAAGTGGTTTTGCATATGTAGTACCAGAGCCATCTTTATTTAGTCGGTTCTGGTAGTACATATGTATATGTACGTCTCGTACACATACATTAACCATGTTATTATAAACTTTATACAACAAAAACAAATTTACAAATTTGTTTTTAATTTATGATTTTGTTTCGTTCACAACAGAGCTTTAAGCTTTGTTTTGTTTTTCTAACGTGCATTTAATTATTATGATTTTCGTGTTTAGTTCAAAGTTCCGAAATAAATTAAAGATTTTTATTAGTTTTGTAATTTTCTTTTGTTGTAACTATTTTTAGAGCTTATGAGCAAGGGGGAGGGAACCAGGTGCACAAGTTAAAATTAAAGTCAATTTCATATTCATGCAATAAACTTATAAAAGAAAATTTGAATTTAATTGTGTTTGATTGTTGTAAAATGTGGGAAAGCTTTTTTTTTGGTTGCAACCGAGTTTTTTTATAATTGTAATTTACATTTTATATTATTTACGGTAAATTATGTGTTTTACATATCCGTAAATTATAGATCCGTTTAGGTGGTAGTATTATTATGGGAGGTAATAAATTTGTGTTGCTACTGTTGTTCGTAGCTGTGTTGTATGTAATTATTTACAAATTAAATTTAATTAAATTTTACTCAGTTTTATGTGAACGTTTAATCGGGTTTGAATGCAGTTTATGCATTCATTCTTTTCAATTTTCTAATTTTTGCAAACATGTAATTGACAAAGTTTTGTTAAAGTTATTTATGGATTTATTGCTATGCGTCGGTGTGGTTGAATTGCTCAAAACAGTTTATTTTAAAACTCAAATATGTAAATTAATGCTAACTGTTTAATGGAACTGGGTGGGTGGATGCCACCCACGCTTCTGTATAGTGTATTATAGTTTGAAACTTTGTATTTGTTATAATCAATCAATAATATGTTTGTATGAACGTACATACCAGTCCCAATTGTATCATCCATCTTTCATTGGTTGAAATATCAGACAAATATTATATAGTATCAGACAAAATAGCTCAACCTGCAAAAGCATTTGTAGATCTTCATACATACTTTATAGAACACGACATATAAAAATACATTTTAATGTAGTTAACACTCGTGCGGGGTTTTCTTACTAGTTCTCCCATCGAGGGCCTCTCGAGATGGCGGAAAGAGAAAAGATTGTCATATATGCCTGATACTAGTGGCCTCAATCCAAATCGTCTCCCGGAACCTGATCCATCTAACGGAAGATGTTGACCAATGCACATGGGATGTCAGATCAGGGCTCTGGTAGAGGGATTTGCAGCCTAGGATCCTAGATGTAGAAGAGATTGAGTGTCAAAATTCTGGCAAAAAATTGTCTTGTAAAAGAAGGTGGCTAATTTAAAAAATGTATTACTCCAGTAGAGTTCCAACGATGTTGGACAATCTCTAATCGATAATTTATGGATCCACTCCATGAATTCTGGGGGAGATAATAGATCGTATCCATTAATTGCGGTGGGAGACTTTGCTGTGCCAGATAGTAATGCCTTATAGTAATGCTGATGTACTCTTAAGTAATGCCAATAATCAATGTAAACGAAAAGACTATTATAGGTAAAACAAAGTACTTCCGTAGTGTCTTTGTACTTTACGCAGACATTGCAAAGAACGACATGAGAAGTCAGAATTACTAAAGAGTATCAATGACCTTCAAATAAGAATAAATGTGCTAGAAAACTACCCCTTAAAATCAACTTCAGTCTAGCTCGCCTGCTTAGTGATGTTTGAAACAGATAAGAAAGAACTAAATAGAGAAACGGTTCAAAATCCGGTTGGATTTTGAACCGGAAAAAAATTAATCGAGCAGATTTCAAATGGAAAACGAATACACAAAAGGAATAAATAGTTGGGTTCTACCAGCACATAAAGAATCAAATAAAGAACTGTCAACCGGAAGTGAGAATATACAACAGGAGAAGAAAGTGCCACGGCCACATCCCGTTACAATATTTTTTTTGTTGAGTGGCTGCTACCACATACATTAAAGCCAGAAAAGGTATTTGCCGCAGTTTTAACCACTGCGTCACCTGGGCAGTCTAAATATTTAATTTTGAAAACATTATTAACAACAACCAGATGGAAATTTCAAAGTCATTGCGAAGAAACTATACATGCATCATGCAAACCAGAAAAAATAAAAAAGTATCTCTTGGAGAAAGAATATTAAATTAACGAAGTTACACAACTGCTAAAAAGAGGTCACAAAATATCTCTTCCATTAAATAGAAGAGTCATTTCGAAAGAACAGAAGACAATGAAAATATTTATGCAATCACCGAAATACTTCATATTAAAGTTCAAATAGAAGCTGTAAAAATATCTAAATTGATTCCACAGTGACAAAAGTGCTAAGGTCATGGACATATGACCACTATGAACAGACACATCCAGCCAACTACGGAGGTTGCATAGTTATAAAAAAGCTACAAAAAATTCGCAACAAAACAAGGGAAACTACTTTAAGTATCAGACCAGAAATTAAATCAGCCTGAAGAAGAGTATCCACAAAGTTGATGCTACGTCAAACGCTGTTATCAGGAACACATCCAAATGTAATATATGATGATGCATTCACTATCGGAAGTTCGTGAAGATAATAGGGCTCTGCTACAGTTAATAATAAAGAGTCCTCATATCAAACACTGCATAATCGAGAAACACTCCACAATCGATCAAGTCCATATAGAATAACAGATTTAATAGAAAAATCCTTATAGGCAAAAACGTTTTGTTCAGCCATATTTCTGGACATAGCGCGGGCATTTTACAAAGTCTGGCTAGATGGTTTAACATTTCAATTACAGAAACTCTCCCAGTTGAGTATTGCTAACAGTTAAAGACGTTCTTGAAACGGCGAGACTTTAGAGATAATCAGGAAAATTTACTTCAGTATAAAAAAAAGCTAGACCAGGACTCTCGCCTTTTAAGGTCATTCCTTTTTTGTACTGTTTATAAGTGACTTACTGCAGACGAATAATACAACTATCACCACGATTGCAGATGACACTGCAGTTCTAGCTGTTACAATCGGTTAAGCCAGATTCAAACTATAAATACTTTGGTGATATATACCTTGCCAAAGTATTCGAGTCAAATGAGATTATCTCTGGTTTTGTTCTCGGATGAGGTGACAAAAATTTTGATTATCATAACGATCAAATATTTTTGCATAATTTGATCAACCAATAATGTTTGAAAGACTCAATTTTTGGAAAAGTCTTACAACAATTTGTTTAAGTTCCTGTTTTTGAAATCATACAAAAACTGTAGTTTGATGATTGTAAAAGATGTTGTGAAGTGTTTTGTTACCTATAAATCCAAAATGCCGATAAAAACTATCAAATCTTTAAATTTAAATTTTTGTTGCATTTGCATCATTCGTAAAAAAAATCCTTAATATTGCCTGTACCTTCCAAGAAGAAAATCCCTTTTTCTTCAAATAACGTTTATAATCTTCTCCGTTTGGTATTTTATTAAGTCAACAACATAAAATTGGTACTCACCGCAAATCTTGTAATTCCAAATTATATTTTGTTAGGTGGTGCGTAATCTGCCACTTCAACAACCCAGTATTTTAGAAAGTTTCGGTCAGTGAAAATTTTTTTTGTATATGCAAAAATAAGGTTTGATGTGACTTAGCTTGATAATTTGTTGTGTAGAGTCTAGATAACGTGCTCTACTGTACCTGAATGTTGTTCGATCCACATATAAATTTACATCAGTCTTCTGCCAGTATTGGAATCTACATATTTTGCTCATAAATTATAAAAACATTTATCATAATCTTGTTCAATTAGTTCATGGTAGAATTTAATATTATATCGACAGTGTCGATTCGATACTTTAACATAACGATTTGGAATATTTTAATATCAAATATTGATTTTTTAATTTATAACCTTGTGTAACTTATTATTTAAACTAAATGTTTTTGAGATGGACCCACCTTTTGAAAATTGCTGTCGATTTAAATGTCCCTTATATATTTTAGATGTCGATTTCTAATCACCCCTCTCTTCGAAATCCAACCACTTACTTGTTGAAAGTATTCATACGTTCATAAGATTAGGGTGTTGATTCAAAGGTATTTTTGTTCGATTGAATAAGCAAAAATTGAAATAAGTTTTAAGATCTTAGACTTAAGTAAGGTAAATATACGGTTCCCAAAACAAGGCAATTCTTTTGGACACTTTATTTTAAGCCCATTTCACAAATCCATTAATACTTTCAGCATTACTGTTTTAAAACTATTTTGACTCTCGGATCACGCAATGAATATATCTTACGTTATCGTGAAATATAAGATAGAAGCTGTACGGTATCAAATAGTGACCAGAGATAATAAAAAAAACACCATCCATTGTTCATCCCGCTAAATTAAACGGACGTTACATTGAGAATGACGTACTCCATTACAGTCTCGATGGATCTTTTTTGATGATAATTTACTGATGTACGTAATTATTAGTAAGTTGTGTGCCAACTAGCATTCTGTATATAGATTTAAATAAAGTTACGACTATAGTAAGCACTAAGCAGCATGATCAGCAACCTTAGGTAACACACTATATATAAGGAGAATATAAAAATTTTATAATTTCAATCATTGTCAACTTTAAGTCAATACATGAAGTAACTTGAAATTGCCAACAAGAAAGAGTTCAGAAGAGTTTTCAGGGATACAAAATTTTCTTAGCAATTCCAACTTGGAATAGAATCTCTTTGCTTCTAAGTATGGTAATCAATTGTTATTTTTAAAGGAATAAAACTGTTTGACCAGATATTCGGAAAATACCTGACTAAACAAAATCGTTTGGTAGTTAAGCATAATAAATCATTGAATTACCAAAGCTAAAGACGAGGAGTTTGAAGAATTACAGATCCCTACAGATACACTGTTAAGGTGCCCATACACCGACAAGCATGCTTGACAAGCCTGCTGGTCAAGCATGCTTGATGCGTTTCACACACTGCACAATCTTGTTGTGCAATCTTTAGTTCTATTTGACAAACCTCAATCATAAAGTACTTAAATTTTCGAAAAGAAATATCTGTGCAGCTATGATTATAATTTTGCCAACTGAGTCACCAAAAAAAAACCAAAACCAAGGAAAATTTGGATGAAGGAATGGCTTAAATACCGACCTATGTTTTCGCACGAAACAGCTGCAGTTATTGTCGCCTGATTATTGACCAGCAAGTCAAATACACTCTTAATCATGATTGCGCAATCTTTCAATCACCCCCATACACTCTCAAAATGATTACGCAAACGCAATGATTGTCAAGCATGCTTACAGGTGTATGGGCACCTTTAAGCTCAAAACATATTCTTATTTTAAATATTAGTAGATCTTATTTATGTTAGTGATAGTTTGAAAGAACAAAACAATCTCACAATTTATTTGAAAATACTAGGTCGGAGTGAAAAGTCATAAAATAAAAATGAAACAAAGAATAATATTTTCAATTTTTCGATCCCTTCCGAATAATTCGAGTTCACCAACACTTCAAAATGCATGCAACAAATGCCTTTGTTGCATCAATGATCTCCTTAATAGGGTTGACTCACTTGCCTCCGAGCCTTTTCTTCATGTTGGGAAAAGGAAATAGTCACAAGGGACTAAGTCTGGATAATATTGCCGACGTGGAAGTAATTTGAAGCATAATTCATGGATTTTGGCCAAGGAAACTACATACGAGTGCACCTTCGCTAAAGGCAGTCGTTTTTCTTGCAATATGTCGTTGAAACGGTTCTATAAGTTTTGGAAGGTAATCAATATGAATAACATCGCGTGTATGCAAAAAATCTGTGGCCATGACCTTGTTGCGAGATAGAAGCCCCATTGTCTTCTTCGGCGTTAATCCATTGGTATGTCTATTCTTTGGTCTCCAGTGTATAGTGATGGATCCGTGTATCATCCACAGTTATGAAACGATGCAGATTCTCCTTTTTATTCCTGCTAAATCTGCTTCTGAAGTTTTCACACGCGTGTTTGTTTTTAGTCGATTGCAATAAACGCAACTCCCAACGCGCAGATAACTTTTCATTTTGAAACCTTCGTGTGATATATTGCGCACACATTTATCTGAGATGCCTACTATCCGAGCTATCTTGCGCATTTTCACTCTGTGGTCTTGCAAATACCGTATCATGGATTTTGTCAACCATTTTTAATGTGGTGACTTCATTTGGGCGTCCTGAAAGTTCGGCATCACTTGTGCTTATACGACCACAACAAAAATCAGTAAACGGCTTGACAATGGGTTGTCTGTTTTCAATGTCTGGCAAAACTGAACTAAATGACAGATTTGTCTGAAAATTTTAACTTGGTCTAGTGGCAGATTGAAGCTTGGGATCTTGGATTGTGGCCCCCTCTGATGCAATTTTACCATATATTTCAAGCTTATGACCATGAATTGAGGAAAAATTGAGTGAAAAGTTTTTCACAAATAACAAATCCCAATGTAATTTTCCACGATCATTTTTGGTTAATCTTATAGGTGATGACTCAAATTCTATTTTTGTTTTTTATAGATTTTAAAACTATCTAGTATTGTAAAAAGATAGAAAAGATTTGAGCATTCAGTTAAATTTAGAATAAAAACACAAACCTGTGGTCGATTTGAATTCGAATATTATATTTTTCTAATTTTGTGTAACTTTCAATTTGGGTCTAGAAGATTCCATGGTACGAATATTGGGTTATTAAATATCAGCTAGCATATTCGGCGTAGTATGGAAAACGGAGAACGACTGTTGATTTCTTATTTGGTAGTTGTAACTCTATTCCAGTTTCTGCAGGTGTTCGTGAATGTTTGGTACTTGGCCTTTTATTATTTTCTATGTACATTGATGACATAGGATCATCGTTTAAACCATTGTTCTTTTCACATTTTCGCTGCGATGATGTCCAAATTTATAGAAATATGTAGTATGTTAGATCAGCATTCTATTGTTAGTCATATTTCCAATGGGCTCGTCTTAAATGCTCGTAAATCGCAATCTATTATTATTTACAAAAAATGTTAATGAGTCACTCAATCCGTTTTCAACCACTGTTAGTGATTTCGGGTAAGTTATCGATTTCGGGTAAAATTCTTACATGAGGTGACTATTTAGTTAAAGTTAGTAAGAAAATATTTGATTTACTTAGTTGTCTGTATAAAGTCGTAGGGTTTACGTGTAGTCATTCAAAAAAAATATTTATGTCCTTCTTTTTACATTTTTCTGTGGTGAGATTGTCTTGTTTGGTATGTTTCTGGAGAATATGACATTTCTTAAAAGATGTTCTAATGATTGTACTTGTTTTATTAGATTTACGAAATTTGACCATATTTCACCCTATACTAGTCTTTTTTGGTTGTAGTTTAACTAGTTTTTATGAGTTTCATGAACTCAGAGAAAAAAGCAATGCGTTGTTTACTGAGCTGCTATAGTCACTTGAAAAATGTAAATATTACAAACTTTTTGATAAACGTTACATGTGCAAAGTAAAAAATATTTAAGTAAGATTTAACTATGCTACGTTAATATAGCAAAATTAGACATGTAATATTTTACAAACTTGTAATTTTTCAAATTACTTTAAATTTACGTAGCTTGAAAATATTTTTGAAAAAAACTTATCAACATAGTTTTTAGGAAATTATTTTTAAATTTCTATATTGAATGGATGCATGAGTTGGAACTTGACAGATGATTACGAAAGATAACTTATAACATTCGAGAGAAGAATTATGCGTGTTAAATATGGCCTAAAACACGACGTTTATGCACATACTGAATTCGTTTTAATCACGAGATCAACCGAATGATACAGTGTTGTTACTGAAGTTACTGTTGGCTACGATAGCTCCAAGGAGTAGAAAGCAATCTGGCATCTTCTAACAGTTTAACAATATCAAGAACCGGCTCGTAGACGAACTCGATGGAGTCAAATTGTTGCAGAGTACGGGACAACAATGACTTATGAAATTCGGAAAAAATAAACTTTTAAAGATGACATTGAAAATAGTTGAAAATAGGAAAGTATTGAATTATCGAAGCGATTAATCAAAATTTAATATGTATTCGAAATTGATAATATAAAAGTTTTGTTTTAATTATTGTTATTTATGAGACTATAGATATTATTTTATATTGTTGTTATTGATGTTAAAAAGTTATGATTCAATGGATTATACTAGTATCATGATCGATAAAAGTAAATTATTGACTAAAAAATAATCTATGGCTTAGAGGCCGTAAACGGCCCTTACCGCGTCTCAACTGAGACCTTACGAACCAATTTTAACGATTGGTGCACATTGTAGGTGGTCAACCCAACGAATGCTTTTACACACAAACGCATTTTATGTCATCCGGTGGCATGTTAATTTTTGGTCAGCGGCGAGAATCGAACTCGAGACCGCGGCGTGATGAGAAACTCTCTTAACCATTAAGCTACGACCGGCGACCGGCGATTGACTACTCAATAATAATATAACTACTTGATTGGGTTTCATGAAAATATCTTCGTTATATTAAAAAGTAGCAAATCAAGAAAATTTATATTCGAAAACAAAATTGTCACCATCATTTAGTTTTGTATATATAATATTACAATAAATATCAGTGTAAAAGTTTAATATTTAATTTTGAAATAAATAATTTTTAATATTTATAATATAACACAGTAAGTATATACTTATACATTTTTACCTAAAATTTTGAATTCAAATTTCTATATATTATTAGATGCACAGTGAAACTGTTCGTGTTTATGCGTCTGCGTTATATGTGTGTATGTGGATATGCGTTACATGTGTGTTTGTGGGTCTGCGTTATATGTGTGTTTGTGTATGGTCGTTTTTTTATCATGAAGCGGGCTGAATGAAAAAAACTAATGTAAACGTTCGTTCCTGCATGTGTGTGTTGGTTGCAAACATATTTTATTGGACATATTTTTGCTAAAAACATTACTTTTTTTTACAAAACTTTTCAAAGCAATTTGCTTATTGTTTCATTTTAGTGTCATACATGCATTTGTTTTCTAATAAGTTACACTATTATAAAAGCAAAATGTTGTTGTTGCCACGAGAAAATTTAACCACGCGTGAACTAACAGAACGATTAAACATTCCTAAAAGTACTGTCGCGTGGAATGGAATGTGAGAAATGGGCAGTAGACAAAGAAAGAAAATCTCTGGAAGGCCCAGAAAAACAACGCCAGTTCAAGATCGTTTCATAATATTATTAGAATCGTTTTAAAATTTCATCGGACATAAGACAAGATGTTGAATGAGCTACGGAAAAGAAATTTTGGCAAGTTCAGTAAGAAAAAGACTTGTTAAAGCTGGTTTGAGAGCACTTAGGCCAGTCCAGAAGCTTGAATTCACATTTTACTAGTGAAAAAACGTATGCTTCTTGGACTCCAAAGATGTGAAATAATGTGCAAGTTACATGTTAGAGATGGAAGAATTGTCGTAAGAAAAAAACTGAGTGAGACACTTAGCAACCAATGTCTTTTAAGACTACCACCGAAAAATGAAAGGTTTATGGTCTGGAGTTGCTTTTAAAAAACGCAAATGAAACCGGCGATTATGCTTCTTTAGTTCCAGCATTCCCAAGGTCCTACAAACGAATTTGAGCATTTTGTGTTAGATATTTTTTTGAGCTTTTCAAACTTATTTTTCAACGGAACAACGATCCGTGCCATACCGGAAAAGTTGTGAGTTATTAATTTGGATTTCGATAAAAAAATTGGCTTTCAGATAAATATAAATAATTTTTTAAAAACCTTTTTGCTTATCTCTTCATTTAAAGGTAAACAAGTACCTCGAGAAAAAAGAAGCGATGTGTTGAGCTGGCCTCCGTAAAGTCCAGACTTATATCCCATTGAACATATTTTGGTCTGTAATGAAGCTAAAAGTAGCACGCAAGCGCCTATAATCGATTCAAGCTTAAAAAAGTTTGTTGATCAAGATATTGAGATCCATATCTCCTACGACTTTGAAAAATGTATCAAATTCAATGAATCGGAGGGGTATTGTTGTGATTAAGGCAAAAGGCGGTTCAACAAAATATTAATATTAAAAATAGAATTTCTAGAAATAAATAAAAAATAAAAAACAACTATTTAATTTATATTTTATTTCATTACTTTAAATACAATCAAGGTCTGTTGACTATTTTGGCATTTTTCGGAGGTGTGCCCCTAAATTACAGGTACATTTGTTTCTAAAAATTGCATCATATATGTATTTAAAATGAAAAAGTAAGCCATTTGCTTTTAAAAGTTTTGTAATTTTAGCAAAAGAGACTCCAATTTGCAATAAATATGTTTGCCCAATTTTTTTTCGGCACTATATGTTTCTACATATATCTGGGCCGTATATGTGTATCTCGGTATATGTTGGTGCATATGTGTGTGCATGTATGTTTTAGTGTATATTTGTCCGTTTACGTTCATCTTTATGTCTTAATTTTATTTATTTTTTAGATTAAATACCGGTCTCCTCCAAATCTAGTTCTTGTGCGAAACACACGAATAACACTCCATTCTGAACACATGATGGAGACATTTATCTTTCAGCCAGATTTAACAGGAGGCCTTTGATGCAACTTTCAAAATATTTGAAGTTTTAATTATAAAATATTATAAAATACTAATAAATTAAACTAAAATAAAATTCAAACCTTATAAAATAATAAATTAGAATTTTTTATTTAATTAAACTATGCAAAAATTACTTCTTTTATAAGTGTATTATACACCCGCGCATATAATATATATATATATATATATATATATATATATATATATATATATATATATATATATATATATATATATATATATATATATATATATATATATATATATATATATATATATATATATATATATATATATATATATATATATTATATATATAAATATATATATATATATATATATATATATATATATATATATATATATATATATATATATATATATATTTATGTGTGTTAACATATCAAGTTTTCATATTTTACTTATGTTCGTTGTTAATGAGGCTTATGCATATTGTAAATTATATGCATATATAATGAGGCTTATGCATATTTTAAATATCAATTTAAGTTCAAAATGAATGCACTTGACGTGTCATTCTGTAAAATTTGCCATTCATTTATGTTATAGCTACTTGTCAAATTTGTAAATATTGCATAGCAGCTAATTAAACAATCTCCATTTTACACATACATAATGCTATGTTAATTTTATATTGAAATTTGTTTGGTTAACTTTTGATCTGTGTAAAATTAACTTATGCTGCAATGTTCTAGGAGCAGGATAAAAATGCTATTTTTACGTAGCATTATGCTAAATTTTACATTTTCAATTTTTCTTTATTCACCTAGCATTAGGTTGGTTGGATTCGTAACTATATTTCAGTAAAATTTACTTATTTTTTAAATAAAATACGCTATATTTTTTCTCTGGGTGCATATTGTGCTTTTATAAGGAGGCTACATAAAACTAAAGAACATGTGCCTATTCAAAACGTTATTATTTAGCAGGTCACATTACACCAATCTTTGATTGCACTGTGATCAAAATTCTTATAGGTTTTTAAATCCCTCATTTTTATTTCGAATGGCTTTTTTTTCTTAATACAACTAAAAAGCATTAAATAAATAAATATATTAGGATTTAATAGATCAAATGAAGGAATAGTATAGATGCTTTATGAAAATTTAATACAGGATACGGACCATTTTATAGATTTGTCTTGCCTGTAAGGCTTATAGCACCGCGGACGGGAAAACATCATATATAGTTTTTTTAAGATGAATTTAAAGTTGATAGCCAGCGCCAAAATGAAGTGACCAGAGAGCTGTGATAAAGAAGAAGAAACAGAAAACTACCAACACCCGATGAATTTGTCTTCGCCTCCGCCGATCATAAGTGAACGATACGATGGATTTAACCACTGGCTCAGACTTTATTCTTAAGCAACTGCAAAATGCTGTCGTTTAAAGGTTTGCATATCTTACACGCACATTCGGTGCTACAAATGTAACATCTATTTATGTGTTTCATATAAAACTCTTCCTTCAAACGAGAACTGATATTGTAACTAATGTAATTATACCATTATGATATAACGTTATGAATTAAATATACGATTTTTATTTTTAAAATTGTAAAATAATTCACAGGTACTTCTATTCAAACTGTATGCAAATACTAAAAGTGAATAAATAAAATAATCATTTTTCGTTTCTATGAAAGTGGCACTCTATTTAACTTAATTCAGAAATAGTTAAATTATATATAAATGAACAATACAAAATAAATAACCATAAAATAGGGAAACCGGTAAGAAAAATAGTAAAAATTTTCTAGAATCTCCAATTAAATTAAAAACGAGAACTTAGAAAATTTAATTAATTCATGTTCATGTTTCTCCATAAAATAATAATAAATAATTTTTGTTTTATGATACAGAAATGAAATTCAATTAAAATTTCGAAAATATAATTTTATATAGAACTCAGTTGGAAAAACAAAAAAAAAATAAAAATAAATTAATTTATTTAACAAAATTCTAAATATTTATTTTATCTTCCGTCTTTTGGTGCTTGCTTGTGTGTTATCACAAAGCTATTTGCTTTTGTTTATTTACACCAGCTATTAGCACTATTCTTATCTATTTGGTGAAACAAAAAAATTGATTAGCATAAGAATTAAAAGTTAAATTAAAATTAAAAACAAAAATTTATATAATTTATATTTTAAAAATATCTATAATTTTTTTTGTTTAAATTTTCCACCACTCAATTTTTTATTCAAACGAATTTTAATTTATTTAATTAAAAAACAAAATGAATGGTATTTAGTTGGGCGGTGAGGGGTAAAATAAAATGTCATTAAAATAATATATACTCGTATTATGTATATAAAAAAAAGGTACGAGACTATATAATACAAAAAGGTAATTTCACTTAAAATAATTGTTTTCTTTTCAATTGCTTGGAAACCCTTACACACATTTAATATTGTGTATGGATAAATGACACAGGTGACTAAATACATAAAAAGTGAAGCTTTAAGTATTATTGAACTTTTATGAACTGCAATTAACTTCCATTTCATTGTTATACATTTATTAATCGTAATAATTAAATGTTATGGTTTGTTAAAATATATAAGTAATTAATTAATGCTTGCCATTACTTTGATTTTATATATTTAAACGCCACGATTTTATCTGTATAAAGTGTTTTAACGAACGCTTGGCAGTTGCATCATTTCTCCAACGATGTCACTATATTTCGTGTTTTGGGTATTTACCATTTATTTTATCAGTGATGACTAAATAAAATATTTAGGAGCTGTATAGTCCTCAATAAATTATTCACATATCTACGTGGTACTGATTCAAAATTCAAGCTGAGTAACGCAGCCAATATTAAAGATTTGCTGATCGTTATAATCTCAAAAATATATAACGCTACTACAGAAACAAAAAATTGTCTAAATATTCGAGTTATATCAAATCTATAAGAACTAGTCCTTTAGAACTCATCATTGTTTTCGAAGCGGGGAAAACAAATTCTATGGATTTTCTAATTAAATAATTACAGTTGGCAGGATAATGTACGCAAATGTGCATCCATATATCAAGGTCAACAAACCCGTAAGCAATACCAAAAAAGAAACAAAAAATTATTTCAGCATTATCGTTACATTGTTACATTACCTTTCCCGGGTTCGTATCCGGTTTATTGACGATTCCAACGCATATCAAAATTAAAACTACCCGAGCTTAGTTGAATGAAACTTTTTATCTATTTATTTCGCATAATAAATTGTCAAAAATACGATGTTACTACAGGTGCGATATTAGTCCTCACTTCATTTTAAACAGTGTTACTGGTTTAAATACGACTTGTTCGATACAGCAATTGAGCACTGCTTATTTACAAATCAGATAAATTTTGATCTTTTTATTCTAATCGTAACAGTCGATTCGTAGAGCTAACATCTCTCTCTCTCTCGAGAAAACTGAAATTCAACAAAATATTGCACGATGTCCGCTTAGCTTCGAATCAGCTTCTCCTTTGACTTCTTTTTTATTGCTTCCGTACTTTAATTACTCAACCATTGACTACAACAGCGTTTTGATTAGTAAAGTATAGTTCACATATAGCGCGAACTGCGAATACATTCCATGGGCGAATTCGCAAATTTGATTCACATTAAAAGCGAGCAAATACATGAGTCATCGTGTTTTATACTGGTAATTAATATTCTTCATTACCTTTAAGTTCCAAGTGGTTTCAATAATAATATAAACCAAACTTCTGTTGGCCATCTATTTATTAAAAAGAAAACGAATCAAATGCCGCATATACTGGGTTCATCCATATTTAAAAAAGCGTCCAACTTAAGGACTATACATGAAGATTGTGAAAGAGCTAGAGAAATATGCAGAATATTACTTTACATTTTTCCGAATGAGTTGAAACAATTTCCAAAAATTGTTCAAAGCATTAAAATTCAGCGAGTATCAGCATGAGAAAAACTTGTAATTACAATAAGGTAATTATATTACTTGATTATTATGTGATAACATACAGATATTTAATAGTTATTACCATATTCAGATGTCTAGCAACTGGTCGGTCATTTCAGGATTTAGCGTTCCATTTTTGTTGGGGACATTCTCATGTGATATTATAATGCCAGTCGTAATGCCAAAAATTCTACTTTTAAAAGATTGGTTAGATATTTCTAATGGATTCTCAAGCGTTGGAATTTTCCAAATTGCTTAGAGGCGTCGATGGCAAACATATCGACATTTTTTCTTTTGCCAAAAGTGGAAGTTAAAATTTTAATTACAAGAAACATTTTGCTATAATTTTACTTTCCTTGGTTGACGTTAATTATAAATTTACATATATTGACGTGGGTGCATACGGGTCTATGTCAGATTCTTCAGTATTTTCTAACAGCGATTTTTGACAGAAGTTTCTACAGAACAAATTAAACACACCTTACCCAACCACATTATCAAATACAAGAATACCAATGCCATTTGTGATTGTAGGTGATGGGACTTTCGGTTTTATCAAACCATATTGCGACCATATCCCGGAAAAATCTATATTAGTAAAAATGATTTTCAATTCAATTACAGGTTTAGTCGGACCAGGCGTATAGTAGAAAACGCTTTTGGGATTTGCTTACATACGAGTTTTACTGAAGCGAATTTAATTTTCCTAAAAGATCACTAAACTTATAGTGGAAACTTACTGTGTTTCACACTACTATTTACGCATTGCCAATAATAACAAATTAATGGAGGTCTATTATGAAGTAAATCCTAGTTGAATTTCTCCGTTAACGGAAAAATACGATTCGATCAAAGAATATAAATTCTTAAATTTGCGATAATTTTTTGGTTTATGTTATGAAACGTCAAAATACGATCAATCGAAAAGAAAATACGACAACTAACTAGCAGTCGGATTTTGTCTTGTGCACTTGGAAAAATCCGATTAGATTTTGCTTTTAAGTTTCGTAATATAGCACGGAAAAATCCGACTCGGATTTATTTCAAAATAGACCCCGGATTAGGGAATCCAATACCGGTTTTCGGTAAACCGGGTTTACCGTAAATTTTTAATTACCGAAAAACCGGTAAATTTTACCGAAAATACCGAAAATTAAAAAATTCATGAATGTAATTAGTATAATATCTTTTCATACTTTTACTGTATAAAATAAAATACATTAATTTATTCAATTTAATAAGAAATGTTCTTATTATATTCATTCCTTTTATTTATGGATCTATATGAATAAGGCTTTTGATTTAATTTTATACCGATATTTTAAACGTGCTTCATCAAAATAAATCTGCTTCATCTCATTCATTTTGTTACGCAGATGTGACTAGACTTAAGGTTAATTCATGGTTAATTCGAGGGTGTCAACACTAACTTCAATCGTCTTATGAAATTTAATTTATTTAATGCTTGAAATTAACGGAACGGGTTATTTTACCCCTAATTAAAATCAGAAATATTCTACCCAAACTGTATAGGAAATTAAGATGGTTAATTCAGTAGAAATAAAATAACTGCAAGACAATTAGTGAAAAGAGTCGCCATCCTGCTCAAGAATTGAACATTACTTGATGTTTTGTGATACCCAAAGTTCTTAAAATAGACAAGCAGGATAATTGGAAACAACAAATAAGCAGTCGTAACGGAGATGTCAAAATGGCGTGAAGCATCTACGGTTGGACTCTGAACGACTTTTTTGGTAGAAAGCTGTTAATGATAATAAGTATTACGCTTATCTAGAGATTATCCAAGATTTAGTAGATCAAATTATATTTACCATTGACGTGATAAAATGCCAAACAGTCGAAAATATTCTGAAAAATAGGGGTTGGCAGAATGTTAAGCTAATAGTCATTTGAATGAAATGGTGTTTCATTCTTAATGACAATGTATCTCTTTCTAATAAAACAAACCGCTTTATAAAACATTCGTTCGTCTTTGTATTTAGAGCCAAATTAATTAATGGGCCACCCTTTATGCTATGAGGTTATCTAATACCAAGAAATGAGTTATCTGTTAAGCTTTTCTTCTCTCTCACAATACAAATAGAATGTACAGCCATTTCAGTTCGAAATATTAGAAGCTCAATTTTAAGTTTGAGTTTTATGAAATTAAGCTACCTTTCCAAATTCTGGTTATATACTAAGATGATATAGCCAGTTGTTTTCATATTGTAAGTTGAAAGCGCTTTGTTAGAAATAAAAGCTTTCTGCCAATATATTTTGAGAGAACCCATTTTGGTGTTTTAAAACGAACTATCAACGAACTACCAACAAAACAATATTTATAAATTAAATTTATAAAATACATTGGTTTTATTTATTCTATTATTGATATTATTGTAATAAATTTTAACTTAAAAATGTCTTTATTCTCAAAAAACCAAAAATAATAAGTAAATAATTAAGATATATTAGATGTTTCAATGATGTTTTTGTAGATTAAAAAATTACCGGGAATCAATGGACGCTTTTTGAATAAGTTTGTAGTACTTTTAGGTTTAAGTACAACATTTAACCGATCTTTAACAAATGAGGTGGTAAAAAATTTAAGCAAGCAAGAAAGAAAAAATAACATCTGCATTACATTTACACCATCATTTATAAGTTTCATTGTTAATTCCAGATGAAGATGGTTTAGATATTTTTTTAAGAATTTTACAAATAACTAAAAACTTTTGACTCTGATCAGATGGTTATAATCCACTTGCATCTATAATTTCCCGATCTGTTTTTGGATTACATTCTCACATCCTTCAGTTATGTTTGTGGAGACATATTTATTTATAGATGCTTCCTATAACTGTGTAGGTTATAGCACAAGGTTTAAGTAGTTCTCATTGATTCTATATTCGCTATTCATGTTGTAAATCTATTGTTAATATTAGTTTATAATGCGTTAAGTGTCTACATGTTAATGACGTTAACGGTTTATAAATACGTTTGTTGAGTTTTAATAAGTCTTTCTAGAAATGTATTAGGTTATTTGAAATCAGCAACCATCTTTACTCGCTCGGGAGTAGTTAAATCTTCGAACTAACTTATGCGGTTAATAAACCTCAGTTTTAGCCAATTTACCCGTCATTTAACCAAATTCCGACAACATAACAACTTATTTCGAGATGTTTTAATACTGCTTAAATAAAGTCGCACATTTGCATAGGAGCCGGCGTATAAATGAACAAAACATAATTCTTATCTGAACAATACCTTATACATTAACCACCAAAACGGTTGGATTGCATTCCTGAGTCCAGATGTCACTAAACTCGAACATCTCAAAATATGCTGGTTTTGGAACGTCACATAGCGTTAAAGGGATCTTGTGGAATGGTCTGTTCTGAAATGGTAGCTATTTATAATATTAGATAATACCCGCAAGGTCTTCAATCACCGCTTTTTTACCATACCAAGTAGCCTTACATACTTGATACTCATATTCCTAGATTCGTCATACTCTCAAAGTTACTTTCGCAACACATATAATATAGCTTTATCTGGGTGCTCAAAACCGAAGTAGAATAGCAACAGTAGGGCCTCAATTTTTTTTATTATAGTGTAACGTCTGTATAGCACTGAGAGAACTGTAATTTACCAACAACTAGAGAACATCTGATTGAGTATTGATTTTATACTACAGGTATAGATAATGTTCGTTACACTGGGCAATAAATCCACACGTAAACGTGTTTTACATGTATAATCTATACACTCGAAAAAAATATGACCAAAGTCTTAGTAATACAATCTGGTTTCTTTAACACTAGATTTTTGGTTATATTCACCAATTATCTTTTTTAATTAAAAAATAAAAACTTTGCTACTTGGTTACAGCTATATTTGAATAAAATTTAGTAAACCAAAATATTGGTACGTAAATTTGGTTAAATTATCTTAAAAAAATAGTTAAACAACCTAAGAATATATTGCAAATAACAATAAAGTTAAGTTTTATCATTAATTAGTAGTTTTGACCAAACAATAATTATTTGTTAGTAAATTTTTAAAACAATTTTGGTAAAATATACCTCGAGTAACAATTGTTTGTTTTAACCAAATATTTAGTTGAAAACATCAAAATTCTTGGTTACTAGAAAATGGAATTTTATCAGAAATGCAATTTTACATGTCAGATTGTGTTGTTTTTCTTCTATGAAAAGACGTTTGTGCTTCCAAAAATAAATAAACAATTTTCTAATGAATAAAAAAAAATGAGTTCTAGATTTGGATTTATTTGATAAACAAAGTTTAAGTTTTTAGTTAAAATAAGATTGGGCTTTACTTACATTTTCAAAATATTATATATTCAATTGTAGCTGGGACAGAAATATATGGTACCAATGGGACCATCAGTTCATAGTGGGTTACCTCAAATGCAAAACTTCTGGTCCGAATTCTTTATCAACGATTTAATTTTAGAAACTAAACTATACTCTCAAATTTACATTAGCCTGACATACGATGTTTCGGCGTTGAATTAAGCCCCAACAAGTTAATAAAAATTTGGGGAGCACAACTGAGTCAGCAACTTGTATCGGCGAGTGATGACAAAACACTAAAATATTGGAATAAACCTCTTGAAAATGTTTTAAACACTAGAGGGGCACAGTAACTATGTATTTCGTTCAAATTTTAAAATGTTACAGTTAGTTTCGACGAGTCTATACAAATATGGTATGTACGAATGGGTAAATATTTAAAAACACTTCTGGCCCATTCAGTTTCAGTATTGGCGGTGCATTTTAATCGCGAAAACGTTCATCACACAATTGTTTCGTCTAGTTACGAGGAGGGGACAGTGTTTAAAAACACTGATTGATGATGATAATTTACTGTGTTCGTTTGTAAAATTTTCGCCAAATGAGAAGTATACCATATATTGTTTGCACACTTGACAATACACTGAAGCTGTAGGATTACTCGAAAGGAAAGTGCCTGAAAACATGGAATGAATGTATTAAATAAAGATTAAATGTACTAGCATAATGTGTTGTTAAATCTAATGTTGAATTTACCCTAGTCAATTGTTGAAATATACAAATTTGTTGGTAAATTTAAACAATTGATCTGTACAACCAAAATAATCTCAAAAATTGACTAAATTCGGGATTATATCAAATAATAAAATAAGTTAAAACTAACTAAGTCGTATTTCAATTAACATTTTTTTGGTTAATTTTGGTTAACTAATTACATAGTTTTATATTTCAAAAATAACATAATACTTTAGGTTAAAGTAACTAAATATTTTGTTTAATAACCAAATTTTGGTTATTTAAAATTAACAATTATTGTAACCAAGAGTTTAGTTATTTATTTTATTTGGTTGGTTGAAAAATACTTAGTTTTTGGTTAAACTAGCCTAGTTTTTTGGTGTTTTTCACCTAAGTTTTTTCTGAGTGTTCCAACTGTAAAACCGAGTGTTTTAGAGAATAATTAAATCTACCAAGAGCTGAAACTTATTTTATTTACATTAGAAAGTGTGAATAAGTTGAGATCAGTTCGCTTAAACCAGTTATTAAATGCTTTTTAGCTAAAGCTATAGGTTGATATAGTTCTAGTTCTCATCAATAATAATTGTCTGTTTTAGCAACTAATTAATATGTACGAAAATTTAGTTAAATTAAGGCAATAATTTAGAAATAATTTTACTTACTATAAGCTGAAATTTTAATAATTGTATTCCATTTTATCACTTGTACGGGGAGAAAGATTATTTAGGTTCACCCTATGCATTGCACAAACATTACAATCAACTAAAAAAAACTAAAAATTTCTAACTATATATACAAATACATAAATTAATAATTTAATTATTCGACAAAATAAACAAATAAATTAAATTTTGAAATAATGTTTTTTATTTACTATTTCAATATTATAAAATAATAAATTATGAATTAATTAATTTTTTATATTTTTTGTAAATAAAAAGCATCATAACAAAAAAAAAGACTTAAACTCATAAACAGCAAATAGCACAATGGTAAATAAAATTGTTTGTTTGTTAATTTATTTATTGAATTTAATCGTAAAATGGATAATTAATTTATTGAATATTATGAAAGGCTTTATATATGCGTAATATTTAATTTTATTATTTTTTTTTTTAAATAATTTATTTTTTTATTAAAATAATCGATTTATTTAAAAATATGCAACACTCAATGGAAAATTAATTTGTACAGTAAACTAAAACTGTACTCCTCGAAGTGGTGTTGTGAAAAACCGTAAAAAGTGGTTGTTTTAGTGTCAATTTTAGTGCCGTTTACTGGAATGGGCCATAATATTCAAATTGGGGTTTACTGTCTGTAATTTGAGTTACTGTGTTCAACCTCGTTTTGTAAATGTTGTTCACTTCGTTTATTTTTCAAGTGGTTTTCCATTCACTTACCATTTCCTTGTGGATCTCTCTGCTCTTCGCATCATTTTTCGTTTTTTGATTTTATTTCGAATGTCGATAAGACTCCAACAAATCAATATGACGTTGAAGTGTTTAGGCCAGAACATTTTGATTAGCATTTGATGCCAAACAACCAAAGTCTTTTAATGATCTCTTATTTGTGTGCTTACATGTTTCCCAAATTGAGGCATATTCCAAGTTAAGCCAACAACAGTTGAATCTATACACATTTTTCAGATTGTAAGCTTTGAAATATTGACAGAAGGATACTGGCGTAAGTAGTGTTGGTAGTAGTTATGTTCGATGGTATTGTAATAAAAGTAGCAAGCTCATCCAGGGTCTGACATTTGTCTTCGCCGTTGTTTTGTATTCTTTTGTTCGTAATAAATAATTCCTCGTTGAAATGCTTATTTTGACATATGGGGTGTATAATTTAATTGTTTTGTTCTATATGAAGAAGAATCTGAGTATATACAGTACTTTTACTCTTTAGCCAATTCGGAAAATGATGTCAATTACAGTTCTAATAAATTTATTGTATTACTTCACATTACGCCACTTTTGTACTCCCATCTTACTTTCATTGTAAAAAATGAGGCAAAACCATTCTGGAAGTAAGTAAGTAGTAATTTCTTAAATTGAGCATGAACATCCATATTGCCGTGCATATTTTTACAATTTTATTATTAAATTGCAATTTCGTGTGTACCTTGTTTATGATAACATCTGCCCGTTGTCCTGTGGGACATGACTCATTTGTTAATGGCCGTTAATTAAATGATAGCTCAAGAATTTTACAGTATTAAAATGGGCTTGATATATAGAGCGGCAACCTAATAATAGATAGTTTTATCGGTATTGCAAAACTTACAATCACTTACAGGCTAGACATTAAAAATTGGCACATCGATTATTCAGTATAAAAACTAATCTTTAATATACAAAATAAAACTTTAAATTGTTAAAAAATGAAATACAGCTTTACTGGCACAAAAATATGTTTATCTACAACGGCAAAAGCTTCATAATACTATATGACGTAGCTAATTCTAGGGGCCGTAAACGGCACTTACCGCGTCTCAATTGAGACCTTATGAACTATTTTATCGATTGGTGCACATTGTAGGTGGTCAGCCCAACGAATATTTTTACACACAATCGATAAAAACACCATCGATAGTTCTGGAAAAAAATAAGCGACAGCTATTTAGGGATTTCTTACTACCTATCGTTGGTGATTCTGACGTGATCTAAACACGTAACCTTTTGAACAACCACGTATTTTTTTGAACAACCACGCAATTTGTTGAACAACTCGATAAGCACCTAATAGAGACCTAGGTGACTCCATTTTCTTCGTTCTTTCATGGCTACGTCTAACACAAATACCCTTCTCCCATCGATTGTTGATGACGTAGCATAAGCTGCAGACAACGTCGCAGCAATTTCATTAACACAAACCCAACTGGCGGAAGTTATTATTGATACTGTTGCCAAAGCCGTTGGTACCAAAATCTATAACCATTTTTCACACGCATTACTGCAATCGGACAAAGGTACGTGTAGTTCAGTAATATGGGTGCTCAGTGAATCTGAGAAGTCGAATTTTAACAATTTGATATATGGCTGGACACTTGGAAACAGGAGACCGTCACAATTATCAAGTAAAATGAAGTTTAAAAACGACGTCTCCTTGTCAGTCTTGGCGGAATGGGCCGACAATGTATATGAAACGATAATCCAAGTACAAGTTAATGTACCTGAGAACATTAACTTAATTAATTTGTCTGCTTCTGCATTCCAGTTTTTCGATTGATCAAAAATTATTAGAATTTCGCAAAACTTTACTATCGTTAATTTTTAACTTAGGTTTAGATCTCGTTCAAATTCAAAATTAAACCGTAACTTTAGGAATCGATCCCAAAATTATTCGCCTAATTTTCAAAATTCGTATTATCAAATTATTGGTGATCCATCCACTGCGAACAATTTCACATGTTTTTTTTTCATGAACGTTTCGGAACTAAAGCAAAATTATTTAAAACCGGTAGTAAATTGCTTTCTCGAGCCAATCCAATGAAAAGTAGTAAAGTCGCAAAAAATTAATGAGTTATTTACGAGTGGCGGAATGCAATGACCTATACAACTCCAACCGCTTTTTTATTTTCGATATTTTTCAGTTGTTACAAACCTCAAATGACACTTCGACTTATTTCAACCTGTGTGACCGTCACGATATACTACGAACACAATTTTTATTAGTAAAGAACTTCATACTTGCTCACATGTTTTTTACGGACTAACGCAGTTCACAGGTCACTTCAAAGACCATATACAGGACCATTCTTGGTTATTGACCATACTCTCAAATTTAACACTTTGTAGTCAAACGAAAGACATGTTAAATTTCCATAGACCGGCTTAAACCATGTTGCATGGACACTGAAGACAAACGGACTTAATGACTCTTTATAATTTATAAGATAATTTTCCATTACATGTCTTATAGTTCAAGAATAATTTGTGATTTGTTGACGGTTTCTTCAAAAAACCTCACAAAAAGCCTCAGCGTCACAAAAGATCCAAAAAAACAAATTTCTGTAGCAAAGATCGAATCTTTTATAGGTTCTTTAATGATATATTGTGCCTAGTGGGCCATTTTTGGTAAGCAGAACTGGCGCTGTGGGATGAACCAAACGTTATGTTACGGCGCCAAAATTAATGACTCATTCAGATTCATATGGAAATATCGTCAGGTCACTTAGAATAAGTCGTAGGAGATGCTCAATTGAGTAGCATGTCGACGATTAGTCTCAGATGGTTCAATGGTTCTCACTTCCTCGTACAAAATGCACAATTTGGATAGAATATAAGCATTTAATAATTAGAAGCATTTCTAATGCTTATAATGAAATGCTTTTAATAAATTATAATCATTTTAAATCAGTCAGTTCAAGTTTGCTCACCCTTAATAGCACTTATTATATCTCTAATAAATGTATTTATCTATAGGAGGAACGATATATGACAGACTAATTTAGTCCAAACTGTCTGTAAAACCAGACCTTCTCGTATAATAATAAAATCAGTAGATCTAAATCAAAATTGCTACAGTGGTCAACGCAACATTATAGGTTAGAAATGCACACCTTTACAAATGATCTTGAAAGTATTTCAAAGACAGCTTCCTTATTCATACCAGCAGTTCGGTAGACCATTTTGTTCATTTTTTGATCTTATATTAGAATTACTGTCATGTGATTACCTGGGAACATTGTTACATTGAAGATAATAAGATTGGTAATTCTTAAGCTTAAATTTTAAAACTTAATGCCACATGGGAATCTAATGCCATACATTAAAAACACCAAAACGTGATTTTTGGTCACCACCAAAAAGTTCGAATGGCAGCGCAAGAATGCTACTTTTACTGCCACGCGGGTAACAATCTTTGATAAGTATGTCCAGATACCGTAAGTCGACACTTTTCGTTATAGTGAACTTAACTTTAAGCATCTTGAAGTTATCTAAAAGCACTATCTTTAAAAAATGATTTAATAATGAACTTTGAGATGTGGAAGCATATATATATAAATATATATTAAGTTAAAAAAAAGCGGCGCAGGAGCTGAACAATTGTATGAACCAAAACTTTGAATTAAAAAAGGATTAATTGAAACTATGAACACTAGTGAAAATGCTTACTGTAAAATCTTTTTATCTATTCTATTTTAAACTAATTCCAATATAATTATGAATTCAATCTTATTTACATTTTCAGTTAAGAATAGAAGAAGATAATTTGGATCACAGTGGAACCAGAGCCCAAATCGGATTTAATGAAACCGACAGTGGAAGCACTTCACAATAGGGTTTCCAATCCGGATATCCGATCTTCGAATAATCCGGATTATTCGACTAATTTTGACTATTCAAATATTCGGATATTTTAACATAACTAAAACAATTTTATGAATGTAAATAGTTCTGAAGATGCTAGCATAATCTTCCAACAAGAAAAGAAAACCTCAGGGAAATTATAAAAATTATTAAATCCTTCGATAAAAAAATAATAATTTACAAGGATATGCTAATGAACAAGAGAGTAAACCATTGCTGATGTTGCATGTCAAAATACGGTGGTATGCTTTGATAACTATGTTCAAATGTTGTCATCAAATAAAGGAATCGGTAAATAGAACTATAAATGAATTGGGTCAATCCAAAATAACGGAGAGAATCCATTTTAAAACAGTTGCTTGCAATGTTATCGCCCATTGAAACAGCTGTAAAGGAACTAAGTAAAAATTCAGTGTCGCTTTTGAAGCATCGTCACAGTTCGCCAAACTAAATCACTTTTTGGATTTCACTTCTTGGATGTGAAGCACATTTTTGGTTGGCAATATGGAAGCTGGTTGTAGTGCTGAAGAAAACCCAGGTTTGTCGATTTCTCGTCGATCTTTGGGATTAGACGTTTGGTCGATCTTTGAAAATTTCATGTATTTTGCATAAAGACTTAGGTCTTAAGACTTTTAAAGTTACCACAAGAGCTTAAGTCGGTCAATGATCACAACATTCGGATTTTCTCATTTGGGAGAATGGTCTCATTTGGGGCTCACAAAATCCAATGATTATTGAAAAGCCTCTCCATCCTCAACGTGTCACTGTTTGGTGCGGTGGTTGGGCTGGCGATGATATTTGATCTTACTTTTTCAGAAAGATGCTGGTACGATGTATGGATTACGCTACCGAGTTATGATTAATGTTTTCTTATGGCCAGAATCGGAAGATGAACGACGCTTATTTTAAACAATGCGGCGCTACGTGCCAATAAAGTTTCCTGATCATGTTATTTCTCGAAGAGGTGATCGCAATTTAGACACCGAGACTATGTCATTTATTACGTTTCGACTTTTTTCTTTGGGGCTACGTCGAACATAAAGCTTTTGCTAATGCTCCACAATCGATCAAGACCTTAAAGATGGAATTCGTAAGGTTATCGAGTATAATTATAGTACAATTTTTGATATTATCCGGATATTCGGATTATCCGAATTATTTTATCCGTAAGTATTCGATATTCGGAAAATCATAAATGTCGGATATTTGTAAGCCCCTTTTCACAACACAAAGATCGTGGATGCCCGTCACAAACTGTAAGTTTATTTATTAGACTAAGAATTATTTATTTCATTAATACAACATATTTTATTTTATTATTAATTTCAGAAACGAAAATAAATCAAAGCAACTCCTAATTTAAGTTCTACACCTTTTTCCATTTGTCTTATTAATTTTAATTCCCATCTCGAAACGTACATATTTACCTCATCCAGAAATACAACTCTGCCATTATACATGTTCATTCACCTGAGCCTTATCTATCCAAATCCCATTCGACATCTTCTACTTTTTCCCGAAATTCATTTAAAATTACTTCATTTATTCCAGCTGTTCCACATTCCAAAAAACCCATTGTTCTGCAAAATATTTTGATAACAAAATCCAATTCCACAAGAAACGTTTTTGAGAGGGCGATGGACGATGCTGTATAAGATAGCAGAAAAAACACCAGCAGAAAAATATTTTTTCTACTCACCACTAGAGGCACTACAATCGCTAAAGCGATTTTTCTGCTGTCATTTTTGAAACCAACAGAACTTGTCCAAATTTTGGCGTCGTTAAAATTTTTATCGCTTATATTTGCAACATTTATATTAAACCTTCTTTAATGAAGTAATCGGTTAATTCTGTTCGAACGTTTTGCCCCGATTTAGATTACGAACGGCGGTTGTCTAGCGTGGCTTGGTTTGTATAATGATGTTCTGATGTTATGCTAGAAAATTGCGAATTGTTTTCGTTTCGGTACCAAGGGCTTCTCGATATTAAAAAATTATGTAGCACGCAACAACATTGTACAATCTTTTCTTGATGTAATTTGATTGGCTTAATATTCTGGCGAGCCCGGCTTAATCGTCTATTAAATAGTTTTTTAGCTTCGTCGATTGTTGTGAAGGAATATGGCACCATCATATTTTCCGGTAACGGAAAGGCATTGTCAGAATTTCCGTTTAATTGTTTTGATGGTAAAAATTTATCGGGTTGTTGCAGGATATACATCAAATCGGATCGTTGCAAAACGCCAGCATCGCTAATACAACCATTGCATTCAACATCGACGAACATAAACTTCCCGTAAGCGTCTGCAATGCCAGTATTGCTTGGCACTGTTAAATCCCTTATAATTATAAAAGAGTGGAGCCTCCTTTTCCTTTGGCCGGAAAGCAATATGTTTCCCGTCGAGCGCCTCCAAACAGTTTGGATACTGC
Organism: Tipula lateralis; assembly: GCA_963932295.1. Taxonomy (NCBI): domain Eukaryota; kingdom Metazoa; phylum Arthropoda; class Insecta; order Diptera; family Tipulidae; genus Tipula; species Tipula lateralis. The sequence continues at coordinate 59,177,052 of OZ010737.1, forward strand.
CATTTAATAATGAAGTCATCCGCAATTTTAGTCCACTCTTTCTTGGTAGTCGCGAATTATAATTATTATTTATAAGCATATTTTATCGATTTTAGGCGTTTGTATATAGCCTCACACACATCGATAATTGCTGTTCAAAGGAACGATTGCGATAATTGGGAATTGTAGTCTAAATCAGCAAAATCTTCTCCAATAGCCAAAAATCTTAAAGTAACTGAAAGTTTTTCCTCTGGATTTATTGTAGCTCTTATACGAGTATCCTGTTTCTCAATATCTAGTCTAATTGCTGACAGAATAAAACTGAAGGATTCTTCGTCCATTCGTATAAAATTTTTAAAGTCCTTGGAATGTGGTTTAAGTTCCATCATTAGCCTTTGGGTGTTGCCACATCGTTTTATAGATTTTCTATAGTCTTTAATCCACAATCTTTTATTTTCTTGTTGTTGAGCTTCTTCCTCTTGTGCTTCTTCCTCTTGAGCAGTTGATAATAGAAGACAAGGTGCAGTTGTTGATGCCATAACGAGAACTGAAGCATCATCACTATCAAGAAATGATGTATTAGACGGTAAACACGAGTAGTGTGATTTGTTTCCACAACGGCGATTAAAAATTTTTTTATACAAATGAATCCGCAAAAAAACCTATTTTGTAGGTAAAGGGGGTAAAACAAAGTTACCGGATTAAAGTTACCGTAGTGTAAAGATGCACTATATGACATAATGATTGTTTGAGTTACTAACGCCACTTAAGATTTTCGTTTGATAACATTCAGAATTGGAAGACGTGTCGAAGAATGGAACACCTCTCACATAAAATATGTTATTTGAATACTTAAACTTGGAGTTCTTTCTATCATCCCAATAAAGTATCTTTGCCTATTTTGCTGTACATGAGTCTTTTTAATTAAAACCAATTCACTCGTTTACTATACATCTACTTGAAATCATACAGAGTAAAGTAATTTCGATTTATTCAAACACATTCTGTTGCTTCCTACATCATCTACGTTTAAGTGACTTTATTTGAGAGAGTCCATTTATTTCGCCGGCCTTCGTAACACGCCTTCAATTATTTTATACATCTACTCATACATATAAAGTCCAACGAGAAAAAGCTCATAAATAATTTTACAAAATACATAACAAACGATCAACCACGTAGGGCAGTAAACCACTTTTGTCTATCCGCAACCGAAAACTTTTACGCAAAAGCTCTTTAAACCATTAAAAATAATTTCGAATAAAACGTATAACATTGGTAATAAAAACAAAACTTTTTTTGTTCTCGTGATGTTGTTGTGTTATTCGGTTTCCCGGTTGAACTTTTGTACATTATATTGTTGACTCGATATGGCGTGACTAAACCAATTAATATTTATTTTTTTTATTATTGTTAGTTTTGACCATCATCGTAACATGGACATATCATATAACAAAAAAAACTACAATGATGGTTTCTATTTTGAGTCAGTTTTATAGTTTTTTATTGTGTTTTAGTTATAGTTGATTCGAGTATTTTTTTTTTATCTAATTTTAATAGTTTTATTATATTTATGTGTGTAGATTTAATATAAAAGCTCGAATGCCATTTTTACAATCCCTAAACAAAAAAACTATACAAAAGCCATAAAAATATATTAATCATTTTCACACTATAATTGTCATTAATGTCAATAATACGAGTGTAGATAGTTTTGGCTTGTTTGCTTTTTAATATTTCATAAATCCAGAATGATATTTTTATTCATTTTTGATGGGATGTCACATACAAACTATGTTAGAAACGTGTAAGTGGGAAAGTAATTTAATAATTTTGTCGGGTGGCAAATTTGGTTTGACAGGACATTATAAATTGAAGAGTTTCATCTGGTGCGAAAAATCGTAAATCAGAATCAGTCAAATAGATCAACTTTTTATCATGTTCGAGCTTATTTGACACAAAACAATTACAAAGTATAGCCCAATAGGTGGGAGGCGTTCATGTTTCGAAAATATTTCGAACGAAACATAAAAATCATAAAATACCACCACTGTAACCAGAGTTTGTCGTAGGATACGAATAACTCTGGTTGGATCGCTGGGTCGACGATCCGCATCCGTAAAAGATTTCAGTTTTAAAAAAGTCAACAGAATTGGCACAGTGCACCTGTTAGAGTGCATTATTAATGAGCTAACTCATTTCCCAGAATTGGCGCAGTGCACCTGTTATAGTGCATTATTAATGAGCTAACTCATTTTCCATGTTAGAAGGTACTATAGGCTACCATGGAGCTAAGCAATGTACACATAGTTTTTCGTTAATCTGACCTATAGTCGTACGTCCCCAATTTGACTTAGTAAAAGCATAAAGTAGGAGGTAAATAAACGAACCATCAAAGAGCCTTAAGCTCCAGAACAGATTGTAAAGATGATTTGAAAATAGCGGGCTTGAGTTGTTCAAGATGAGAGATCGTTTCTGTCTTAAACACATTTTGTAAGCAGTGACCCATATCTGGTCATTGCAACACTAAAATTGGAATTTTGGCACAAGTACGGAGGACAGATGAATATACAACGCGATTCTCCTGTCAATGTCTGAAAAATAAAGAAAAGCAACGAAATTATCAAAATATTGTCAGCAATAGGATTTTATGAAGTGAACACGATGTAGGAAGTATTAAATATTTCGGATGTCGATGCCGCCCAGAAAACTCTCGGTAAAGTGAAAACAAAGCCCAAAAATAAAGCAAAGAGAAATAAAGCAGTTCTTGCTATAGGAGAAGAGCAAAATGAATGTGTAGACCGAAAAAGTGCCAATGGTGGAAGGTTTAAGAATGGTCTTAAGAATACCAAGTCTCAATATTGAGCTGAATTTGCTTAGATTTTTTAAGGGAATCACCGAATTGCACCATACCTTAAGACCTCGGTCAACTGCCATTTCGGAACCGTAATGGCAACCTCTGTGTTAACTTCCATAACTTAATCTCTGTGTTAACTTCTATAAAGAGGTATTCATTGAGAATCCACCCTGGAGTTGATTGTATTAATTCATAGCTCTTGATATTCGAAGGGGGCTTTGTAGAACTGTCTTTTCACCTTAATTCAATTGGTATGGTAAAATGAACCTATACCCGAATAATAAAAGTGGCCGCGTTATGTATGGATGTGAGAATTGAACCTTGACGAATGAGTGCGAGATATTGCTTTTAATGAAAGCCTATTTTCGGTAGACGAGGGAGTCACTGTCGATGACGTTAGTTCGTTAAAAACAATTTCAAAAAATAATTAAAACATTACAAAGATAAACACTCCTCCTAGTTAGATCACCTAAATATCGCCGAAAGATTAAAAGGACGACAGATAATCAGTGAAATTCAGTGTTTTCCGAATTTTATCTAAAATTGATGTTCGATTGATAACCATGTTAATAGACAAAACATCACACATAACATAAGCGATAGGACTTTGAAAATAATTTTACTCAAAGAGGGTATTATTTGAGACTTCATAGTCAAATTAATGAATGGGTTTAACTGACATTATTCTGTACTATTGCAGTGGGAGACTGGGCTGATTTATGGATTCAACAGTCACCACATGCCTACGACGTTAAAGGTCGTATCTACGAACATTGAATTAACAGTTGAAATGGCGATCTTAACTAGCCGCCCCGGAACTGCTATATGTCGTCGTTGGACTATTATTTGCTGGAGTTCATCAGAAAAAACTGTTAGGCTAATTATCCGGAGACGATTCAGGCTATGAAAAAAGGAATTGTATTATTTGTGGCATTTTAATAATATGTCATAAGATTTTATGATTGCAATTTATCACTGCTCAGTCAGTCAATCAGGCTGTTATATTGTTAAGAGTCTCTTTTAAATATTTAAAAGTAGCCAAAGCGTTTTCCTTTCATTTCATTTTTAATGAAATTTTACCGCGGTCACCAAAAATTTATTTATATTCAATTGAAATAGAACTGAATTTTTTTTTTGAGAGTTCAAATGTTTAAACAAATGTTCATCAAATTCAATTTCACGTGAAAAAAATGGTTCATTATTTTCGCGTGAAACAAATTTGTAGAGTTTATGCGCGCCATCTTTGGTGCATTGAGATAACTATAAATTTTGCGCTAGTGAACTGAGTACTGCTTATTGAAAACAGAAATGAAAATTTTCATTTCTTAGTGCAATTTGGTAAAATCGTATGGAAGTTTTACGCGAAATCGATCTGAGTACTAGCTTTTATACTAGAGCCATTTATATATAATTTTAGACAGTTCTGGTTATACTTGTATAAGATGTTGATTACTTCATACGCTAGAGTATTGGGGTCAATTGATCACCAATGCTTTTCATGCGTACTCTACATTGTTTATTGAAATTATTTATCTAGAGTAAGTGAAACACATGGTACCTTCTCTGTTGTTTCAAATACTATATGGGCTTAAATATGGCCCGAACTGTATCATTAACACATGCGAGATAACAACATTAATGAATAAGACTCCGCTTGAATGAAAGTGAGGTAGTGATTAAATGCGATCCTTGAGGAATACCGGATGTCATTTTGATGACATTGTATTTCTGTCTGTCTATCTTTGCAATCTGTTTTTGGGAGTCTATTCACTCCCAACTCTTTCGCTTATTTACGTCCTACTTTACGCCATTACATAAGTCCGATCTACGTAGAACCATTACATAGCTCCATGGCAGCCTATATAGTAATAACATTGAAGATGGGTTGGCCCATATAGATTCTGCACTCCAAAAGGGAGAAATAGACGTATTCTTCACATACTATACAAATATTATATCAAATTCAACTAGGCTTGTAGGTGTAGATCTGCCAGAAATATACTCATGTTTTTTCATGGATATATAGTATAATGTTGATGTAAAAGCATTCCATACAATCAGATTAAATAATTTGGGAATAGATGATGAAGGTGAAATCTCCCTACATAACATAAAACGTCAACACGTTTTCCCGATTTAAAGATTGGTGCAATGTTGTGTTATAATGAATAAAATGTCAAACATCGATGTCAAATATATATTTCCGTTGATATTTGTTGACAGTTTATGTTGTAGGATAGTCGATATGTTGATTTTGGATTAATTTAAACTTAATTAAAGTTTATTTTGCCCTACTGCTCTGTTTGACATTTTGGTAACAATGTATATAACCTACTCAATTACCTTTGAAGTACAACAATACAACAATAAGCGTACCATTTTATAATTTTTTACGGCATGGATAGGACATCTGATTACACCTGATTATAAAACATCTGATTGTATATATAAACTGATTGAATGAGGGATGTATGATCTACGACCAACTAAAGTATATTTCTTATCTATTCTAAACGGTAAACTGTATAATAAAATCACCATACTCTTCTGTATCCCGATTTTGCATTTAAATCGCCCAAAACAAAGATAGGAACTTTTCGATCGAAACCCTGATCGAATGTGAACACAAACAAATAGCTCTCTGATACCGTTAATACTTATGATCCTTAGCCTTCCGTCTCATTTCACTTGCAATTGATTCATATTTTTAGAAAAAGTTTGTATTTTCAAAAATAGTATTGTTTAATGCTGTCCCGTTTGCACCAGCATCAATTAATAAATATCGTACATGCCCCTCTACGATATCCAATAAAATGGTGTGAAAGCCTTTTTAATTATAGTAATCCGACTTCGAATTTGGTGGATAATCAGTTTATGCTTTCCGTCAATAGCACTTAGAGTGTACGGAAAGTTCCCAATATCGAAAAAATCTTGCATAATGATTAAAACTAGAATTAAACCAAGAACCACTGGATGTTCCACTCCAATTTACATTACAAAACAGAACAGCTCAAACTATTCAAAATATTCCAAATCACAGTTCTACGATTTTTCACCAAAGCTAGATTCTATAAGGATAAAAGTTATGGACGATGTAATAATGTTCAAATACGAAAAACCTATTTTATTAAATAATGCAATAATGGCAGCTTGAATCACAGCTGCAGATAACAGCGACAGTGAATCTAGTTATTTGTGTTTTGTGTTTTGAAATGCTGATGGTTTATTTTTATTAGCCTGCTTCTAGGTAATAGTAGTAGTTTTCTTTTGTTTATTATTTGATACTACACAATCGCAAACATTTAGTTACTTAACTGACTCTGAGATGTCTCCTGTTTCCATAATACCACCTTCCACATAAACCTGTTCCCAGGATCCTATACTACGCGTCTGCAGAGAATCATAATTCTCATAATACGAGCATCAGTTTAGTTTTCTTGGAAGTCCTGTTTGAATTCAGTAGATTACATCATCGATCCTTATACTCATTTTATACAGTTCGCCCAAGTTTAATGTTGTTCGCCCAATATCCATAACGAATTTAATATGTTTCATAAAGTCCATACCCAAAATCACCTGATCGACAATATATTCTATCAAAATTTCAAGACAGAAGTCTCTGTTACCAATTCGTATTGTCATTTACTTATTTCCCTTAATTTATGTACTTTGAAGGATTGTTGTTCGCAGGTTGAATCCTCAAAATTGGATGAAGTTCATTTTCTATTATATCACTTCTCACAATCCTCATTGCTCCTGCATCTTATGTTATCACACAAGCTCTTCCGTTGATCTCTTCAACTTACGTTAAGCCATCACCACCTCGTGTCAATGGTTGAACGGGGATGGATGTCATATCAGAGTTAGTTGAAGAGGTTAACTTTCTTTCTTTACTGATTTTCTCGTTTATGCGTTCAATTTCGCTGATAAAAAATACAGTGAAACCTGTGTTTGTTGGACACTTTTTCCTATAGAACTAACAAAAAAAACTTCATTTCTTATAAAAGTATCAGGCACATATAAAAATGTAGGTCATATTATACAATCGCGGACAAAATTAACGCATATTTTTTTTATTTTGTAATAAAAAAAAATCCCGCAATTTTAATACTACTAGTGTCAAATGATAGCACATTTATATTTTTTTAAGAAACCACCTTGAATAAAGTTTACTGCAAGCCAATCAATTAATTTTTTCAAAAATGCTTAATCAAAAGTGCATTGTGTTTGAAATCCAACGCAACGATCGGCTTTTGTTCCATTGCATATCAATTATTTTTAAATGCAGTACTACTAGTTCTTGTAAATGTGTTCTAAAGCAAACACCTAATATAAAATCCATTGTAATATGGCACCCGTTCAAGAGCTGAAGGCGGTTAAAGTGGTCACATTGTATCAGGAAGATTATACACAAGTACAAATCGCACGAAAATAAGGAATTAATCGGTTTTCGGTATCGTGAGACCTTAGAGTATAAAAGAAGCCCGGACAAGGATGTAAAAGGTGCACAACCGAGCATGACGATCGATTTTTAAAAATGAATTCGTTACGAGAGCGAAAGCGAACTTCTACTCAACTCAAAAATGAGTTACTTAGTGCGCGTCAAGTGAATATTAGTGTCTGAAATGTTAGACGAAGATTAAAAGAGGTAAGCCTAATTCCAAAACGGCTCGTAAAAGTTCCACGGCTTCTTCCCCGCCACAAATCCAGCCGTTTAGAATTTGCTCATACTCATGCAAATTGGGGAACTGATCAATGGGCCACTGTTCTCTTTTCAGATGAGACCAGAATCCAATTATGGAAATCAGATGGACGGAATCTTGTATACAGAAGAGTTGGAGAACGCTACGCACCGTGTAACATGATGCAAACTGTAAGCTTTGGTGGAGGTTCAATAATGTTTTGGGGTGGAATCAGTTGGGAGGGCCGTACGGAGCTGGTGGAGATTGGTTTGAGGATGAATGCAGACTGATATGCTCGGAACATTCTTGGTGATCACGTTTTGCCATATGTGGGCTTCATAGGTTATGACAGTTTTGTGTTAATGCATGATAACGCTCCAGTCCACGTTGCTGCAACTGTACGACAATATCTCCAAGATATTGACATTCGTGCACTTAAGTGGCCACCATTGAGTCCTGATCTTAATCCGATTGAACACGTGTGGGACATTCTAAAACGCCGTATTAGAGCTAGAAATCCTGCACCAGATTCGACAGCAGATCTGAGAGTTGCAGCGCAAGAAGAGTAGTATCTCATTCCGCAAGAATTGATACAAAGCATTCTACTTAGTATGCCCAGACGGATGGAAGCTGTAATAAGAGAACGGAGGGGGGGGGGAAATATTCATTTTTAAATTAATTAAACTAAATTGTAATAAAGCTAGTTTTAATGTTTATAACCCGCTTTTAAAAATTAAAAAAAAATACTTAGACACATTTTAACATTTTGCAATGAAAAATAGGCGCTATAATTCCATAACGCCACATTTGTGCCTCTTTCGAGAAAATTATGAATTTGGGATCATTTGATACCAGTTCCACTGAAATTGTCCAGCGGGATCTTTTTTTATTACAAAAAAAATATGCGTTAATTTTGTCCAGGAGTGTACATAAATTAATGTAAAAACATATTTTCACATTAAAAAAAATAAATACTTTACAAAACTACTCGTAGGATCGTAGTGTAGTATTGCTCCTTACCATATTTTAAAAAAATATACTACAAAAAAATATTCTTCATCTGAAAGAAATTTGAGATTTTTGTTTGAGACTTTCGAGTTTAAAGAAATCGTCAAACTTTTCTTCAATTTTTACAATTTTTTTAAAAATAAAGCAAGCATGGAATTTTACTGCAAATCTTTTCAAGTCTGAAACATATTTAAGAGCATCCTGTAACGACTAACGACATTTCGTCGATTTCTTGGATTAATTTCTGGTTTTTTTCTTCGAGTTCCTCTACCTCATCTTGGTTAATAATTGATTTAAAAATGTCGATTGCATTTTATTGGCAACAAATTGCAATGTCACTATCTGTAGTCACATATTGCTCAAACTATGTCGCCATAATTGGAAATAATGGATTCAGAATCGCAAAAATATGCTCTTGCTCAAATGTTGTGTCGTTCGCCGATGGTTGAATTATGAATCCTGCTTTTCAAAACGATTAACAACACAATCATCCGAATTTTGATTTTATTACAAGGTTACTCAAGAAATAGCATCTATAATACGTTAATTTAATTGCACTCAGAAAAAACCTTGGGTCAAAAACACCAAAAACCTAGGCCTATTTAACCAAAGTTTTAGTATTTTTCAACCAACCAAATGCCTTAGTAAAATAAATAACTAAAATCTTGGTTGAAATAATTTTTAATTTTAAATAACCAAACTTTGGTTATTAACATAAAACATTAAGTATCTTTAACCAATAGTATTTGGTTATTTTGTAAATATCAAAAAAAAAATTTGTTTTTAATAACTAAATAAAAAAGTTAAATTAGCCTAACAAAAAGTAAATTTCACATACGATTTAGTTAGATTTAACAAGTTTTATTATTTGATATAACCCGAAATTTAGTCAATGTTTGAGATTATTTTGGTTGTATAGATCAATTGATTGTTTAAATTTACCAAAAATTTTGTAAATTTAAACAATGGGCTAGGGTAAATTCAACATTAGATTAAACAACACATAATGTTAGTATATTCAATTTTTATTTAATTAAATACATTTTGATTACATTCTTTTCATGTTTTCAAGCTTTTTTCTTTCGATTAATACTACAGCTTCAGTGTATTGAAAAGTGTGCAGCCAATATATACTTCACATTTGGCGAAAATATAACAAACGAACCCGGACACTTATCATCATCAATCAGAGTTTTTAAACATTGTCCACTTACTGTATCCCATATTTGACATATACCATCGCAACTAGACGGAACAATTGTGTGATGGAAATTTTCACGATTGAAATGCACCGCTTAAACAGAATGATTGAAATGCACCGCCAAAACAGGATCTGGATAGGCCTGAAGTGTTTTTAAATATTTAGTCGTTCCTACATCCTATATTTGACCGATTCGTCGAAACTGCCCGTAACATTTAAAACTACAACAAAATACTTAGTTATTGTTCCTCTTAAGTGTCTTAAGACATTTCCAGAGCTCATTCCCATATTTTAAGGTTTTTCCATATTTTCACTCGCCGATACAAATTGCCTACTATCACATCGCTTATGCCCAATTTGTGTGCTCCCCCAAATTTTTATTAACTTATCCGCTGACGAGCTAGCCAAAAATTCGCCTTAATTTAACCGCCGAAACGGCGTTTTTATATGACAGTCATTTTTGTATGACAGGCTTATGCAAATTTGACTTCTAAAATTAAAAAATAAATTAATATTGGAATTTTTATTGAAAATTTTATGATAGTAGCTTACAAGCACAACTGACTATGCTGAAATTTTGAGTGATGAATTCTTTGATAAGGTATTCGGGCCAGATGTTTTGCATTTGAGGCGGCCCACTATTTGGTCCCAATTTAATTAAATAAATGATTTCTCTCCAGCTACAATTGAACAATATCGTCAAAATGTTACCCAATCTTATTTAAACTAAAAACTAAAACGTTGCTTACCAAATAAATCCAGATACAACTCATAATTTTTTGATTCAGTATAAAATTGATTATTTATTTTTGGAGTATCGTTCAAAATTGGGAAGCACAAACGTGTTTTCACTGAAGAAAAACAACACAAACTGACATGTAAAATAACATTTCTAATAAAATCGCGTTTTCTACTAACCAAGAATTTTGATAATTTGAACTTAATATTTGGCTAAACCAAACCATTGTTGGTGAAAAACATACTGTTACTTTAATCAAGGTATATTTTATCAAAATTCTTTTAAAAAAATTCTGAAAATAATTATTGTTTGGTCAATGTTACTTAAAACTTAGTTTACACTGCTAAATTGTTTGGTCAATTCAACTAATTAATGAAAAAACTTAACTTTGTTATTTAATATATATTCTTAGGTTGTTTAACTATTTTTTTTTAGATAATTTAACCAAATTCACGGACCAATATTTTGGTTAACTAGATTTTGATCAATTATTGATTTAACCAAGTAGCAAAATGTTTATTTTTCGAATTAAAGTAGAGAATTGGTGAATGTAACCAAAAATACTGGTGTTAAAGTAACCAAATTGTATTACTAAGACTTTGGTCATCATATTTTTTCTGAGTGTGGATAGGTCTATCGGAGTTAACGATTTCGTCGACACTACCTCCAACTGTTTTAAGACTCTTTTTAATACATGGCTCCTGTAGTTACTTTTAAAAACATTGATTATGCCTTGGTCAAGAGGCCAAATGACCGAAAAGGCTGATTGACGGTAGAAAGCGAAGCGCAACGTTATACCATAGACACATATCTAGTTTCGTAACCATGATTTTGAAACTATGATTTTCGAAATGAGAATACCTGACACACAGCAGTTCTCATTTCATTTGACAGTTTTTTTTTATGTTTTATTTTCTGTTAATTTATAGAATTCTGCATTAATTTAGTTTTTTTGAAAACATTAGTTTTTATAAAAAAAAAATAAACAAATACATTAAAAAACCAATATTTATAATTTTCGCTATTACAACTATATAATTGGGTACTGTCGTCACTTCAATGTCATGGGCTGAGAAAAAATAGCTCATTTCGAAACCATGTTTAAACCAAGTTGCAAACCATGGTTATCAGTGACACATTACAACGAAATCATGGTTAACTGGAAACTGTAGTTATGTAAGTATTAGTCAAACCTTTTACATCAACGTGAGATAAGCAGTTGTCGACAGTTAATAAAATTTTGCGTTTAGCTTTGCGCAGGATATCGTCAATACAAGAATTTGTTTTGTTTGTATTATGAAAATGCGTATGTAATGCGTTTTGCAAAAACCGAGAGCCAACAGATAGAGTAAATATACTAAGCAAAATTGTTGTATCGTCAAGAAAATCTGTCCAACATACAAGTAATGGAGGCTGTCCAAAATATAAAGCTAAATTCGATTTAAAAAAACATAAATTCATCTGTTTTTAAAGGACTTTAAGAAATTTCCAAGTTAAAGGTGTCCAACTTTAGAGGTTTTGTATCAGTGACTTTGCAAAGTGTAGAGACCGGGTAACGTTGATATTCCGTACAAACCTTTTATGTTTAAACGCATGTAGGACCATATCCTGCATAGTTCCCAGGAATGTACCATACCAACCTATGGATTTTCCCCCTGGACGACTGTTAGTCTCAATCATATCATATCAAGATATGGACCTTTTTATATCACGAAATTTACAAAAAACTTGGAAGTACTTCGACCCATAACGCATATTGCATAAATATAAAATATATTCTACTGCTCATCTTTTTGCATCAAATAATGCATACAAAGTGCAATCCATTGTGCAATTATTATTTCATGTTTGTCCTTTGGCAAGGTTCTTATCTCATTGACTTCTATACATATTTTCTATTGCCGACAGTTACAAAGTCGTATTATTTCACTGACTTATTATCAAAAGCTTATCTCATACGAAACATGATATACGAGTATAAATAACCTTGACGTTTTCGTTTTTTAAAGTATTTTGTTGTTTGTGTTTTATTTCATCTGACTTTTATCGAATTAATTAAAATTTTTAAGTGAAAACTTTTGAAAAACATATTTTTTAAGAATTCTTTCTCGTATATTTCATTATTATTATTATTATTACTATTATTCCTATTACTACTTTTATTCTTTATATTGTGAAAATTATAAACATAAAGAACTTTTTCAAGCACTTTTTATTGTTCCAACCAGATGAGAGAAGAAACAAAAAAACGCAAAAAACACAAAAACTAGTATAAGATAATATATACTACTATAATATTAAAGTACAAGCTTGAAAGCTCTTCGTTAATAATTTTATGTGGTTTTTGAAGAAAAAAAACTATAAGTTATCATCTTTTTTTAACTTGTGTTGAAACTTTAACCTCAATTTTATTATTAATTCGTATATGCCATAATAAAAATTATATTATGTATTTACACATAACGAAAGGTATGTACTCGTATGTAGATATGTTTTTAATTCAAAACCAATTGTGCACTATACACAACATTGTCTGTACACAACAAAATCGGGAATTAAATTTCACTATAACACGAACGCAAAATGTTAGTACGTACTCGAAAAACATATATTATATACTCGTACGTACACATATATAATTTAAATTCAAATATGTTTCGCTATATAAAGGGTTTTCCAATAAGAGGCTTCACTTTGATATTAAAAAAAAATACGAGAGTTATTTAAGAGAAATTTCGTTCGTTTCGTTTTTTTTTTTTTCGTTTTTATTTCTATGCCATCTGTTTTGGGGCTCAAGGCACTCCCAACTCTTTCGCGGTTCGCTTATTTACGTCCTTACCTTACGCTTTGCAGCCAAATCGAGGACGTACGGCTATAGGTCCGATTTTCCTAACCATCTGCACATTGCATAGCTCCATGCCAGCCTACAGTACTGACATGGAAGATGGGTCGGCCCATGGATTCTGCACTCCAACAGGGGGTGATAGTTGTGTTCATTCACACCACCGATCGTAATCATGTGGTGAAAAATCCCTTTTGCAACCTGCCCCTATCGGGATTCGAACCCGGTACCTCCCGCTCCAACTGCCACAGCTTTAACCACTGCGCCACTTGGGCGGTATAAGAGAAATTAATTAATCTTTTTTTCATTGTAAGGAAAAGTGATTGTGCAGCATTGACATAGACTTTATTTTTAACATGACCCTAAAAAAAGTATGAACATGTTAAATTAGAGGATCTCGGCGCTCATCGTTGCCTTAGAACTCAACGTCTTGTTAAAGAAACTCGCACTTATCCAGTTGAACTTTCATATTGGCGGCTCCTAAAGTTTTAAAATTTTTTTTAAAGATTTTCGCAGGTTATTATCGGCCCATACCTTGTCAACAATCTGACTCCATCGGTTTCGATCACTAGTTGGCTCTTCATACTGTTTCGATCATTAGTTAGCTCTTCATACATACAAGCAATCAGGTCGCTCTATACGCCGTGGAGCGGCCTCTTCGTCTACTGAAAGGGGGATCTCCCTTCAAACACCGCTGTATAATTCGGTTCGAAATAGTACGCAGAACTTAACCGAGCCAGCGTATACTCGCTGTCCTTTGATTTCCTACATGATATCAGGAATTTGCATTATATTCCTGATTGAATAGAACTCGGTATGTGCCATCAACGTCGCGTTTTGGGACACATATCACACGCATGATTCTTCTCTCGAATGTGAGAAGCCATCTCTCTTACTCATCCATCAAGGTCCAACTTTCACATCCATACATGACAACGGGTCTGATCAACACTCTGTATAGTTTCAGCTTATCCGCATTTGCAAGATATTTTGATTTCAGAAGTAGACTTTAAGGATATAAAGCTCGATTGCCAGCAGCAACCTTGATATCCTCTCCCACATTATTCTCGTGAGTAATGAGAGATTCAAAATAATTGAAACTCATCAGTTCTTCAAAACTAGGTCGAAAAGACAGTTCCACAAAGTTAGCCCTTCGAATATCAAGAGCTCTGAATTAATGCAGTCCACTCCTGGTAAACGATTTTTCTTTAGTCTCTGCATGGCCATTGTGAATTCCTCGTAGGATGGATCCTCAATGAACATCTTTGCGGTCTGTATTTGTGGGTATTCAAATACAGCTTGTGACACATTTGGAACATTAAGTAGTTCAGAAAAATATTCATGGCAGTTGACCGAGATCTTAGGGTATGGTGCAATTCGGTGATAAACCACGCAAATTGTACCCATTGCTGAGATGTTGTACTCTTCAGACCTTAGCCTTCCACCATTCGCGCTTCTTCTGTCTACAAATTCGTTTAGCCGTCCTCCTAGCAAGAACTGCTTTCTTTTTTCTTACAATTGTAAACCGAGTCTGTGCTTCATTGTGGGCTATATTTTGTTGCTGTAACAGCAAGACGACTCTACTCATCAAACCATTCATTTTTGGATTTAGTTTTCACTATACCGAGAATGTGCTGGGCAGCATCGACAACCGAGGTTTTTAATACTTCCAAGACATTGTTCATTTCATCAGATTGGTGTAATTTTACGCAAAATGATATTGTTGACAAGATCTTGATACTTTCGTTGGGTTTCTTCATTTATCAGACCTTCACAGGAGAATCGCGTTTTATATTCTCCTGGCCTTCCTGAATTTTCCATCGGCCTTTAAAAACCAACACATGGTCAATTTCGTTTCGGAATGTTTTACGTGGATGTGTCCATGTTTCCAAGTGGATGTTTTATGAGGAAAGAATGTACTTGCCACTTTGAGATCATGAGCGATCGCAAAGTACATCATTCTTTCCCCATTTGCGGTCGCAGTTCGTGTCGGGAGTACGGACCTATATTATTGCATAAGTCGGTCTGATTTCTGCCAGCTCTAGCATTAAAGTCACCAATCACCAATTTGGTATAGAGCCCATCAGATTATCGAAATTATTGTAAAATGAGTCTTTATCTTGCGGTTGGCTTGCATCGGTGGGCGCATGTACACAAACAATTGACAGGTTGCATAGTCTCATGTGCAAGCAAAGCTTATACATTCGATTATCGACTGTCTGAAAGCCAACACAGCCTTTTTTACCTGTGGCCCAATGAATCCAACTCCAAGATTTCCGAGGTCATCTCTACTGTGTAGCAACCTATAGCCTTGGGACACATGGACTCCACTCTTAGGCCATCAAATTTCTTGGAGCACTACGAGTTCCAAACGATACTCTTCCATACATGTGATAAGAACGTCCAACGCGCCAGGTTTTCCTAGTGACTGCACGTTTCACGTGCCGATCCTCATTATCGATTCTGGGTACGTAAGCGGGGGGTCATTATTTTTTGGCGGTATCCAATTTTTTGTTCGTTGTTGACTTTTTTAATAGATTTGTTTTTTTTAATGGATTTGTTTTTTTATGGATGCGGGTCGTCACCCCAGCGATTCAATCAGGTTTAGTCGCCTCCTACGAAAAGCTCTGGATACTGTGGTGGTATTCTATGGGTCTCACGTTTCTTTTGTAATATTTACGAAACATGAATGTCTCACCCAAAGGGCACTTTTTGAGCACAAGTTTTAAACTCCAGCTCTAAATTTTGAAAAAATTTTATGGAAATATAGGGGAATAATTTTGGAATATAGGAGAATTTTTGAGGTCGCATGGTAATCGGACAAACTCAAATTTTTCATTATTGATAGAGAATGCAGTTTTTTTTCTATACCAGAACTTTAAGGAGAAATTTGGTGAAATCCACTTTTGAGGTCGAGTTTAATGAAGAATTAATTTTTTCCCAGATTTTCGAGAACCTCGTTATTTCTGGGATTGGATATCTATCCGGTATAGTAATAGCGTTTAGTTTACGATAATTTCGTATTTTAATGCCATGGGGTACGGATAGGCTCGTGAATAGACTGAATCATCTGTGGTGGTACGCATTTCACCTTTGACTCTGGAGGTATAGGTAAGTTTTTTATCCGGCTCCGCAAAAAGCTTGGGACATGTTTCTATTAAACTTTGTAGTTTTATTTTTTGACTATCGTTAAGATGGTTTAGTCTAAGTTTAATAAAGTTAACTAGCTCGGAATTTTGCTGTTATTTTGACGATACCTTTAACGGAATTCGCTATTATTTTTAACGCTATTGATACTAACGCTATTAGAATTTTGGTTTGATGTGGGATTTCTAATATTTTTGGGTTTAATAAAATTTTTGTTGAAGCCCGTGTCTATGACAAATTTAAAAAACTCTCCGTTCGTAAGTGAAATTTCGTAAAATGGAAACGAAGAGCGATTTAATCTGAAAACTAGATATCGTCTAACTCTTCCGTTTGCTCATTGAGGATTATCAATAAACTCTTGGTAATCAGCTAAAGTAGGTTCGTTGCAGTCTATTTCTTGTCTGATGTTTTCGTCGTTTTGCGTCCGTTTTTCTTTCTGGATGGATTTCTTTCTTCTTAAGTTATGTAAGCTTCATTAGTATTTTGCTCAGTATGGTAAACCCTCTGAAATTTATTGAGCAGATGACGTTGCTGTGAATTATTGGCAAAAGCACTTTTTTGTGGAAACTGATATTTTTGAGGGCTATCGCCATAATTTATCTGCCTTGATCTGCCTCCATTGGGTACGGTTTTGGCAATGGTCATTAACTGGTAGAAAGTGTCTTCGGAACCCTTGATTTTGGTCCATTCGGATGCTGGAAAGAGGATTTTGTGGTACCCTTGAGTTGTGTAGAGGATACAAATGTCTGGCCTTTTATGTGAATTTTGGAAGCTATTGTTTGCATACTGTGTCCTAAAATCTACATTCTGTAGCTGTAGGTAGAGATTTAGTGCTTGTAGCAGATCTACGGGATCTTTAATGCTTAGTGACCGTGGAAGTCACCCTTTCACCCCCTGACAAAGGTGTCAACCCTATTGTAATCACCTCTTCGAAAAACAATTGTTTCGTTGCTTGTGTGACATATAGCGACATCTTGCTGAAAATAAACGTCGTCCACATCAATAGGTGGATTGAATAAAAATAAGTAAATACTGAAAAGTGTTATCATTTCCGTATAAGCTAAACTTTTTAAGGGAAAGCATTGCCTTATTTTGAGGTGAATAATAGATACCCTTAACTTAAGTTGTTTCGTTGTTTTATCACATTAATTTACAATATGTCATCGTGTGATGAAAGTGATGCTGCTTCTACGGGTGATGTTTGTTGAAGTGTTGAAGAACCACTCAATTCTTCTGAAGCGTTCCATGACACCCAGCACAAAAAATTGAAAGAAAATTCATGGGTTCAGTTGACAGATGAAATAGAAAAAAGAACTGGTAAAATTTATTTCGAGAGTGAGGATAAAAATCAAACAGGGAATAGACAAATTTTAGAATGGGAGAAAGAACTAATGGGGCTGATGAATTTTGATGAAAACCCATTTTACAATAAGGTCCCTGGAGCAATAAATCTGGGCTTCCCACATAAAATAACCTTTGGATAAACGGCAAAGAGAACTGAATCATGAAAAACGAGACTTAATCTTACAATCAATGAGACAAAAAACCTGACAACAAGAAAGCTACAAAGGTTAGTTCTCTTCGAGCAGTTAATTATTTGTATTAACTGAATCGCAATTTCAGCTCTTTTTTGCCTACGGATTTGTAGCTGTCGGTCTCCATCGTCTTCTATTTCGTAGTATTCATCCTCGTAACTACTTATGTCGCCCACTTCGTCCTCGGTTTAATATTTTTTTTTCCGGTTTTTACAGGCCATTATTGGCCCGTTACGTGTCAGCATCATCGGTTTCATATACATCATTTAATTCCTTTCCAATATTGTGCAGAATCACACAAAAAATAACAAATTTTGCGACCTTTTCAGTAGCCACTCGAATTTGGTTTCCCAAAATAGGAATTCTTTTCTTGATTTGACTTAACTTTTCTTTCGAAAGGTTTTTGTATTTAGTATGATGGTGTCAACCATATACACTGTCTCCATGTAAAGAAGCAGACAGTGAGTAGTTCCTGGCCACTGGACGTAAAGCCCGGTTAACTTTTCAACCGCATCGCAAGTTGCTTGAATGTTTATGCTTATAGGTATCCTTTTCTGTTGACATAATTGTCGCCAAAATGTTTCGGTTTCAATATTTCCACATGCGTGCAATTCAATGCCCGATAACTGTCGAAATTTTGAAACGCGTTTGACATTTTACCACAAACTCCGCTAACTTTTCTCGTGTTCCAGGAAATTTTATCCATTTGTGGGATTTTTTAAATATTTCCTCGCTGACATAAGAAATTGTCTTACTAACTGTAGTTCTATCTACTTTCGTATTCATGCCACTTTGATATCCAGGGTCACAACTTTACGTTTTCAATGTCGAATCTCAGAACTGATTTACTTTTGGTTAGATTTATTTCCCAGCGATAATTTTTAGTTTTACGAATATTAGCAATTCCTGCCATTCTGATCAACATTTATTACACAACTAAACTCAGACATTCTATTATACAATTTTGTAAATCATTAAGTTTATATAGAAGTAAAAGAGTTTCACAATATTTTAAGTAAGTACTAGGAAATTTGTAAGTGTGCTTAAAAAAGTAGTTACTTAAACGTAAGTTTCCATTGATCGACCAGGTAAGTACTTATAGATTTTATTCTAATGTTTATGTAGAATATGATAATGATGCTGTAATCGTAGCTAGTGAAGAATGGGAGGTAAAGCAGAACTCCACAGAGTGACATTGATTGACAACTAGGGCGCTGAATCAACCTGCCGATAAAAGACGTTTGTCTTGAAATGTATGGCATCTTATGTGATATGTTCGTTTCGCTTGGCCGGTTTCGATCAGATGACATCATTGATTTGTTGTTTGATCGAAAAGATCAAATCCACTACTGTGGCTTGACTATTTTTCGTATTTGTGAACGCCACACTTACAAGCTTATATTTGATATAACTCAAGTTTAAGCATTTACTGGTTTTTATTTACTCCACCCAATTCCGGCCATTAATTATAGCTCGGTAGCGCAATATGTACATTCACCGGAACAGTTACACCAGCTGCATTTTCGAAAAAGTAAGGTCCCATCCCACCGCCGTTATCGTTATCAAGAATTCAAAGTGCGATAGGGCTCTAATTATTTTAAGGAGATGAGCAAAAAAAAAATACAAAAAAAAAGAATTCAAACCGGTATCGACCGGTTTGATTTCTTGTGTTTACTGAACTTTAAAAAGTGTGTTTACATAAACTACGGGTACACAATATGTTCACCATTGTTGTAGTTGATTTTAGCAATTTTAATGCGTTATTGAAGCGTCAGTTTTTACTTGTCAAAGGTCAAAAAATGACAGCTTCAAAATTAACAGCGGCCCAAATAGCAGGCTATTCAAAATGGCACCTCTTATTAGAAAGCCCTTTATAAATACGAGTATATACAACATTCGCTCTATAAATCCCAAATGGTATTTCATGTATTATCTTTCAAGTGTAATGGATTTTCTGTTTAACTGTTTATATTTTGTTGTTGTCAAGTGTAATAATTTCCCAAAACATTTTACCAATGAAACGAACAACATACAACATTATACCATATACACACCGTTCTTCCAAAAAATTAACAGCAACAACAACAAAAAGACCCAAGCTACAAAAGCACAACCGTACACACATAAAATGTTTTAACTTTTCCGCCCTCTAATTTTTTTTTTACATTTTCATGTGTGATATATGTATGTGTACGTATGTATCTATTTTACTGTAGTGATGCTGTTGTTCATGTTTGTTTTATGGAAAATTGTTTTGCCAAGTAGAAAATTACAAACTAAAAATCAACATATGTAGTTACATAGAACTAAACATAAAAGAATGTCAGTTTTGTGTTTTCCTATATAATTTTCCATACGTACGAGTATAGTGTTGAAATAGAAAAGTTACAACCTGTGCGGGGTAGCAAAAAGTTGTATTAAACAAATATTCATTAATTCATAACCATGCGGCAATATGCTTCGATACCCGTATTGGCGAAATATCTCGTATAAAACCGTTTTGAATTCATTTCGTGATTTATAGATTTTCCAAGAATTTCCACACAAAATAGTCGCGATTTCCAGCTTAGAACATTAGGAAAATATTTATGTACCATAATTTTTATTTTTCTTACCTGTTTCTATATACATATTTTACAAAATATGTTTCTGCAAAATGCTGATAAGAACGGAAAAAAAATACTAAGAAATACTATTCCACTTGGAGAGCTGTAAGAAAAAAAAATTTCAGTTATAGTCAATCGTGTCAAATGGTTTGGTTTTTTGTGTGCAATAAATATATATTTTTTGTGTTATTCGATGTACCTACATAATATGTACTATGTATACCCAGATAAGTCTATATATATACTCGGAGGAGCGAGGACTTAAACATATTATATCCTTTTTGCCATAACTTGTACACATTACATACCAATACATAACATATTACATTTTGGTTGTTGTTGTGGAATTTACCTGTGTCAAAATCATAAACATAGATTTCTCAAATCAAATGTATACATATAAGTGGAAAATATACGGAAAATTATTTGTCAAATGTTGTATGCTTTTCTTCTTCGTTTTTTTTTTTCTACTTGTGTATACGGTTTGTAATGGATGATTAATGGAAATGTAATTTTTGCCACATACAATACATACATATACCATATATCCATATACATACATGCATACATACATAGAGCGAAGGAAAAGGATATGTCTGAGAAAAAAATATTCACTTAGGCAAGTGTATTGTGTTTTGTTTACACATTCTTAAGTGTTTCTTTTATTTTTAGAGATAAGTATATTTATTTAAGAATTTTGGCCTGAATTTGGTTTACTGGCATGTGGGTTGTCGTATCGTAAATAATTTTATTTTTTGAATATTTGATTTTGAGATAAGATTTATCCTTTAAGCATGAGCTAAACATTGTTCATTCAAATATAAGCCAAGAGGGATGTTTATACAGTGCTTTTACTACTATGCTAGTACTGAGAACCAATGTATCAGTAAAATAAGGAAGGCTTAGACTAAATTATTATTTCATTAATTTTCTACCACAAAGCTACTGTATTATGGCAAAACCTTGTACTGTGCCATTTTGGTATAGTAAATTCTAGGTTAGGTTAGGTTAGGTTGAGTGATTGATACAGCACACTTAGACAACCGATGGTCCCTTGTGATACTATAGGATCTGACGTTTCAGTACCCTTATGAGTTTCAGTACCCTTATTAATCCTCGTCCATACAGCTTCTGCAAAAGTCATTAACTTCTAGACCAATCCTCCTCGCATGTTCTCCAAGTAGGTAGTGTCCTGTGATCGTTTTTAGTTCACGTCTTCGTAGGGAGATCAGTGTCTTTGAGCGTTTCAAGTCCAGTTTTGGCCAGACTTGCCTTGCTACACTACATGAGAGGGTGTTCGTCCACCTTTCATTCGCTGAGACTACTGCCTTCCTTTTTAAGTACAGTCTTGACTGCCGTAATGGGCCTCCTAACAATGCCTTTTCCGGTAGCAGTTGGAGAGTTGTACCTTGCATCGCTTGCTCGTCCACCCTGCATTTCCTCATGACGTCCGAGTAGCTGGGAACCTAGTCGAGAATACCACATTATGTCTCAACCAAATAAGGATCTCCTGAATCCCTATCACCTCTTGGTACAATATACAGGGAGACGAACTGATAAATCTTCTTTAAATTTATCACAAAAGGCTCCTACTTTACCATGTAGCTGGAAGCCATCCGTAAAGAATGCGACCGACCCGCTACTCCAAGATCCCCTTGAGGGGCAGGAGGTTCGGAACCTTTTCTAGAAGCACAAAGTCGGTGTAACGTAGTCTAATTTCGCCAGTTCTTTCTTTAGCGCTCTAATTATCATCGAGTGTCCTGTCTGAAGCCATTTCCACTAAGATCTGGCTGATAGTCGGGTGTCCGTAATCGCCACCATATCTGCTTATTATAAATATCGACGGGGACCTCCAAGCCACTTGAAGGTGTTGTCCTCAGCACCTCGCTAGTAAGCATGCAGGCCGTTCTTTGAACCTTCTCGATCCCCGTTTTGAAAGTTACTTTATATATTAGCTGGCCACCACACACAAACCCCATTCATAAGTAAAGGTCTTACTAGTAAATTCTAACAAGTATTCGATTTGAAATGTTATTCCATTTTGTAAGTGACTGAAGCAGTCCCAAATATTTTATAGTTTCCTTTTATCATCAAGTCAAAACTGGGTCGTGCGACTATCTATAGGCGTGATTTTCGTAAGCCACCTGCACAATCATATTTTTATGTAAAGTACTAACTTGGAATATGGGTCCATAAGTTCTGCACCCCAAGTGGGTTGTAGATGTAGATATTAATATTATTGTTGAATGATAAAAAATCATTTTTGTGTCTAGCCCCTACGCGATACAAAACTTGAAACAGAACTGATATCGAACTGCTTCAAATTATGTAAAAATCTGATAGTTAATAAATTATTCTTATTATAGCAAGCTAAATGTGAATTGATTGCATTAAGTCAGAACTTTCCGACCTTATTCGATTGGTTCGATAAAATGAAGCTATGGTGCATTTATTTGCGCAGCATACAAGTTACTGTCGTGCATTTTCTTTGAATAAATACTCTCCTGGCGCAGAAAATAATCGGTGACCATTAATGGATATGCTGTCCAAATCGAACCAGCGAAGAGTATGCCGATCAGCTTTGATTTTGCCCAGTACTAACCATAAAATATTAAAACAAAGACGAACGTGATCATTCAATACTTTGATATAAAGCTGTGGTAGGATTTTAAACCCAATTATTGTTAAAGTTTTGGTGCCACAACTTATGTGGAATTAGTATGAGAGGGGGAAAAAAATATTATAATAGATATTTAAGAATAGCAGCTATTTACCCTCCATAGATCAATCGAGAATTATGCTTAACAGGATGATTGACCTGACTTTCAATTTATAGGGATGGTCAACAATTGCGAGGACCACTAATACACTGTTCATGACACTATAAAGCGCGCGTGCCTATGCCCATTTGTAGGAATTCATAATTCACTTTGTACTGGTGGTTGGTAATATAGTGAGCCTAGCAAACCGTTCCCCCTTTTAAACGATTTTACACCAGATTAAAAATAAATTCTCATATGACACTACAAGAATACAAAGACTACAATCGAATAAATAAAAATCAAATATACTCAATAAAAATAAAAATGTGGGAGGATTTAAAACGAGATGTTGACGTGAAACTTTTCGACTGATTAACAGTGAAGTGCTAAAAGTACTTAATATAATCGTTAGAAAGCTGCAAGTAGCTGATTAGTTTTTTCAAATTGGAGAGTATTAGAACCAGATGAAGATTCGTGTACAGAAATATGTTTGTAAGTGGCTATTAAATATATACGCAACCACTGCCTTAAAAACGGAACCATTCTCAAAATAAGATGAAAACAGCGATTCGTTCTTATAAGTGAACGGAATGGGGACCTACCATCTTTATAAATCCTATACAAGCTAGAAAAGATAAACATAATCTGTTTCAACTTTAACATTTAGGTGTCATTAGAGGGTTCAAACTAGGACGACCATAAAACCAGATAGTGCCATAAAAACAGTCAAATCCTTTCTACGTGGGCGTGAAAATTGCATTTAAATCGGCAGTGCGAACGAACAAATTATCAATTGTAATAGATGTTTCCACATACCAAGGCAAGAATTAGAAAAAATATCAGCTGCTGACATAAACTCCCATGTATTAATCTAGCATCAGACAATATTTCAGAGGAAAACCTCACCAAATAAGTGCCAGCCGAACATTTTAATTCCCAACTGCCATAAATGATCATATTTTGCGAATGTAGAAATGGTGAGTTTATTTGCAGAAAACGTTGCAGAGTTATTGCTAGTTACAAATGACTGAAACGGTAACTTTCTTATTTACAGAGTTTTAGTTCGCATGTAGACTTTATTACGATGATTGGGGCAAAAAATAGTTGTAAAATGGTGTATAGCCTCAATTAATCTTTATGTGTCATCTGCATGGATTTATGCAATAGACTATGAATCCTATAGACATAAGTTACTCTCGCTGTACCGCCTAGATGAACAAATCATGAACAAATCGAAGTTCCTGAGATGTTGGGAAAGATCGTGTCATTATCTCATTATCTAAAAAAGTGGCGTCATTACAAACTGAACTACTACTTGATAGTAGCAGTTAAGTTTACAATTAGTTTCTCCTTCAATATTCACGGTTCGGAGCACTGAATACATCAAAACTAATGATTATTTCTCAAGATAAGTGGAATGGCCTAGTTCATAAGGTAGTACCAAAACTGAAATTCTAAGGCCATGCAAGATCATAATAGTGTGACGCAATAGCAGTGACAATATCATAAAATTCTAGGGAAAATAAGGAGACGATGGTTGTAGTCACCTGCATGTGAAGTAATGTCTAACGATAGTTCTGCATAGATGATAGAGGACGCATATAAGCACGTTTCAATGGTAAAAAATTGTCATTATCGGTGAGGTGCACGAAAACTCATCCCTAGTAAGTTTTGTTTTTAATTTTAGATTTTGTCTAATATCAGATTTAAGTAGATGGTGTCTGCCGGAAAGGCATACTACTTTGATTGTTTATAATTTTTGATTAAATGAAAGAGAAGGGATCTTATGTTGATAAATGTTTTATTTAATGTCGGCAATTATGTATGGAATACAATATCAGATTAATGTCCGCCTCTGTTAGCCTCACAAATGCGACCCTTTTTGAGCACATTTTTCATTACATTTTCACACATTTCACGCGGTATTTCATTAATTTCATCACGAATATTTTGTTTGAGTAGCTCAAGCGTTTCTGGTTTGTTTGCATACGCCTTGTTTTTCAGATATCCCCACAAAAAGAAGTCCAGAGCAGTCAAATTAGAAGACCTTGGAGGCCAATCAACATCACCATTTTTTTAAAAAACTTGTTTTGGAAAGAGTCCATTGTACAATTCCATTGTAATCCTGGCTGTATGCGATGTGGCACCGTATTTTTGATACCACAAGTTAATTAAGCCCAAAGAATGATTGAAAACTTTAACGCCACATCATGCAGTTGTGTCGTTAAAAAATTTTCAATCATATCACGATATCGCTCTCCATTCCAGTTACCGTTACACCGTTTTCAATTTCAAAGAAGTAAGGTCCAATGATTCCTCCTGACCAAATTGCACACCAAACTGTCTTTTTTAATAGATGTAAAGATGACTGATGAATAATTTGAAGGTTTTCCATTGCCCAGAACCGTCTATTCTGTTTATTCACATATCCATTCAAATGAAAATGTGCCTCGTCACTCATTATGATTTTTTTATGAAAATCGAGATTGATGGATTATTTTGAATACTTTCTTGAGCAGCAGTAATGTTTTCAGCCGATCTTGCAGTACGTTGCGGCCCATGCTTGGGCCTTCTTTCTTCGAAATCATTCACTAGACGATAAATAGTGCGTTTTGTTGGCACGTCGTTTCTCCCAAAAATTTCACGTAACTTTCCTATCGTCACAGTAATCGATGATTGATTTTGATAAAATGTTTGAACGATTAAAACACGTTGGTTTATCGAACATTTTTCCATAATAAATTTGCCACATGTCTATTTCACGACAGCCAAATATGAACTGTCGAGATTAGCGTTTAATATCATCCTTTGTGCGAAACTGTTACAGGTTTGGTTGTATTTTCCAGAAGAGAGTATTACATACTAGGTCATGTGTAAATGTTGCTGCATCGTTTGTAGCCCTGTGGTATAGTAAATTTAATTTGTAAAATCTTTGTGTGTGATCGATTACACTCCTAATGCTGATTACACTCCTGTGGATAAAATCCAGCAACAGAGATATTCCAAGTGAAAACCAATAAATTTGTTAAAAGGAGATGATCAATTTTCTAAGATGATCTTTTGATTTTATATTGCAATCACACATGTCAAACTGTCAAAAGCTTCTGCTAAATCCATTGAAAAAACAGAACTATATTATTTTCCTCCATGTAATTTTTGCACTCCTCGATGTACTTGTTCTATTGTTTTTAAGCGTTCTTATCTAAACCCGAACAAATGGTCCAAACATTGCTCTGCCAAAATGAGATTTGCACTTCAGTAATAGGGCTTCCAATAAAATATATTTAATGCCAGTATATAGTAAACTGGTATAGGTCTTTAAGATGTAACTTATTCTTGTGGCTTTAGTCATTAAGTTTTAATAAGATCTTGCACTGACAAGAAAAGTAACTAATTCAAAGTATTGCATTCAATTATATAGTTAACCATTTAAGACATCTTGGTGTCTTTATAGGGTTTTACTCATTCATCATATTGCTGAGTTGACCTCCAAAATCAAAGTAATCTGAAAATATTATAATCTTGAGCTATTATGGCTTTCGCGGTTTATTAAGATGTACAATATTGTGAATGATTAGTTTTCTTATACTAATTTGTTTTTCAGAACAAAAGCAAAATCGAGTTAACTCTTTGAGGATTTTACTAAGAATAGTCCACTTGAAAGTAAAGTTTTTTTTTTTTTATATTTTATTCTATGCTATCTTTTTTGGTGCTCAAGGCTCTCCCAGCTCTTTCGCGGTTCGCTTATTTACGTCCTACTTTACGCCTTAACGGCCAAATCGAGGACGTACGGCTATAGGTGCGATTTACGTAGAACCATCTGCGCATTGCATAGCTCCATGCCAGCCTATAGTACTGACATGGAAGATGGGTCGGCCCATGAGTTCTGCACTCCAACAGGGGGTCATAGATGTGTTCATTAACACCACCGATCGTAATCAGATGATGAAAAATCACTTTTGCATCCTGCCCCTATCGGGATTCGAACCCGGTACCTCCCGCTCCAACTGCCACAGCTTTAACCACTGCGCCACCTGGGCGGTGGAAGTAAAGTTGAATTTCCTGTTTCAATCTTATTGGTTCTCTTGATTATCTTAGAATTTAAATTAGTTGTTCAGTTTATTAACTAAACTGAACAACGGTCGAACGCAGCATCCATAGTTATCTCTAATTTGAATTCCTATTTCTTGTGCTTCTCCTCCTGCTATAAAACGATGGTCAAAATTATCTTTTATTAAGAAAGATAGAATGATTGTTTGTAGATATGTTAGTGTTTACTAAGTCATGATGTTGAATTATGTTTATAATTGGTTTTTGAGTCACCAATTCAGTGATGGGCACTTTACATGTAAAAAACGTTATTTACATTTTTATGTAAATAACGTAAATTACAGTAAAAAACGTGTAATTTACATAAAATATGTCAAAAATGTGGAAACTCTAAAAAATAACTGGAAATAGTGTATAAATGGTTGGAAGTAGTTATAAAACAGTTCAAAGCTGAAAAACGAGTACAATAAAATTTACGTATAAACTTAAGTATTTACGTATTAACTTAAGTTACTTACCGTACTACTTACCGGATACCGTGCTAAAATACTCTAAGGCATCCTACTCTATGGGAACAGACTCGATACATTGATTCCATTCCACGACTAAACTTGTAGTTATTCTTTAAGTATGGAGTCTAGTATACGCTTAAGTATTTGCTATACGATTTTGATACTTTGTCCTCCGACTATTAATTTCATCACTTCCCGTTCTTTCCTGCTATACTCACAATCGCCACTACTGTCTTTTGGTAAGGTGACATCTAATAGTCATCCCACACGAGATACGACCGCGAAAACATTTCACAGCAATGGAGTAGCATAATAAAACACGATCCACGGCTTTATATTCTTCAGTTGCCCCGATGTAATTAGTGATAACCGTGAGTAAGGTTGCTCGTCTCGTGTAGAAAACTTGAAACGTCGAAAAATAATTTTTAAAATATCAAACTAAATAATAAGAGACTGCCAACTGCGCCTTGCTGCATAAAGCGAGTTTCTCTACGGCACTCCTGAAGGAGACAGCCTGTATACAATATCCACGCGATCCCATCGAGTAGTTTATTCTATTGGTGTCACTTTTGAGGACCGATCTTCGTTTTTCATCCCAATTATCTTATTCTGCCAAAGATGCTTTTCCAACTACCAAAATGCGCAGCACATCTGGTTATAATTTTTCACAGCTGTGTTCCAATATATCAGTTTTTTGTATTAGTGTGATTTCCGCCTACTCCTCTTGTAAAGACCAAAAAATAAGAGAACGTTCAATCACTCCATTTACATTTTGCTTCCTTTCAAGAGATCTATAGATTTGTTGGAATTTTAGAATCCTTGTAATTTGGCCGCGTATTCATATTATCTGCCGTATATTTTGGTGTGACCGAATAATTATGGAATCATTCTTTGAAATGAGCAATTATTTATACTGACTACCTCGAGACTATTGGTTGCTTTCAAAGAAATTTCCGCCCAATACATGGCTCTGGTTATACGCATCATAAATATCAATCAAACCGTTCATTTAGACGGTCAATCATAATTATTTTAGACTTTTACTTATCTACAAATTCTAAACAAAGTTTTTTATGTATCTACACTGCCATCTGTGTCCAAATTTAAAAACAGATATTACCAATGCTAATACATACTTACGTTTTTTTATCAAAACGATATCAAAAATTTTGGACATATTAATTTGGTTTTGTTTTATTTGTAACGTTAGACAGTAAATTTTTACAATAATTAAATTATAAGTTATTAGTTATTAAATTATATAATAGATAGCACCCGTGTCATAAAAAAGTCGTTATTTACATTACGTAATGTAAAAAATAACTTGTGTAATTTACATGTAAATACCTGTGTAAACTACATTGTGTTATTTACGCGCCCAACACTGGTCACCATAAATAAATTTCGTACTCTCAAAATTCGTTTTTGCAAAGTTTCCTGAATATTTTCAATACACTTTGGGAATTCTAAAATTTAAACAAGTTTTTTTTGCTCGTATTTTTTGTACTCATGTTTTAGTCATATCAGTCCCTTACTACCGCTAACCTGAGGCAGGTATAACCCAATATGTGCTCTGCCCAATATCTGCAGCTCATACAGAACGGTTTCTAATCTTCTTTTCTATAATGCTCAGTAGTGATCCCAGTTGAATTGATGGCACTGGTAGGATTTTACATGTCAAAACATTTCTTATATTTGAGGTAAAATATGTAAAATCAGCGTAAATTGCATGTAAAAAACGAAGACAACACCATTCGCAGAGCCATCTGTTTTAAAATAACAAGAATCTACCGACGTTCGGTTAGGTCATTATTTTAGGAGGGAAGTAGGAGGGTATTTTTTTTACCTTTCATCTAGCCAGTTAATGCGATTTTTACTAAATCAATCTGTTAATAATTCTAATCTAAAACTAATTATCGTGACATTTTGACATTCTTAAATTCTATTCGTAAAGTAGTAGGAAGATTTAATAACAGACGGTGCTTTTGTTACAATTAGATTTAATAATAGATGGTGCTTCAGCTTTTACATTTTACCTTTTTTAAATTAATAAATTTTTCAAATATAGTGTGTAAAAAATAACCTTATGTAAATTTTACGTTTTTACATGTAAAAAACCCTGTAAATGAAGAGATTTCATACCTATAGTACCTTTCATACCTAAAAACCAAAAAGCTGCTGCGACTAGCAAGAAATGATAAATAAAATTGAGTGGGTGCATAAAAATTATAACGAGTAAAGTTTTTCTTATGTCACCGGTTTTGGCTTAATGGTTAAAAGCATTCGTCGCAATAGTAATAAAAGAAGAGACATATTGACCAATCAAATGGCACAGTGGTTAAGAGCTGCGGGAATTGGAGCCGGAGGCACTGAGTTCGAATTTCGATTGGAGCAGGGTGCAAAAGGGATTTTCACCACCGGATTACGATCAATGGAGTGAATGATCACATTTTTGACCCTCTGTTGGACTGCAGAATTCATGGGCCAACCCATCTTCCATGTCAGGACTATAGGCTGGAGCTGTATAGCCTCGTTTTGGCTATATAATAGCGTAAATGAGCAACCCGCGATCGAGTTGGCTTGAGCTTTGAACCGCAAAACGGTTTACAATGATACAAACAGACAAGACATATTGAACGGACTGTCAAATAAAGCATTTTCTTCGGTCAAACTTGGGAAATGTAAATCGGGATGTCGCTTTATATATGCACTCTGTCTATAATAACAAAGACAATTTCAATAAATAATAATAATAGTAATGATAAGACTATAAATGTACAATTATGGTTTTTAACAACATTTTCGAATAGCAACAACATAATCAATTTGATGAATATTATTATTACTACAACTATAATTTTGTTTTTATTAATAATAATAAAGTTATTGGAAAAACTTAATGGAATAGAAAATTATATGCAAAAATAAAAATGAGAAAAGAACATACATGTACATACATATATGTATATTTTATGCTTATTGATTTTATTTTATGTTGTGTACCGTCTACATGCAAAACATGCTATATAAATACATATGAGTGTATAAGTACATATAGATAAAAAAAAAACATTTTTAATATACTTATGGGAATTTCTATACAGGTAATATCCACACTTCTTACGTAACACCCTTGCACATAAGATAAAAGAATTTAATTTTAAGGTGTTGGAAAATAATTTTGAATATTAAATTTGTAAATTCTGTTTAAAAATATTGATCTTATTTAAATATTGTTTATTTATTGCAACTGTGAATCAGCATTGCTCTTAAGTTTTATGATTATTGTTATTAGTGTTTCCAGCTATTTAGCATAATGATATCCGGATTTATATTTTAATAATAAAAAAACTTTTTTTTTTTGAAAATGCTATAAAAAAAAACTACTAAATATTTTCTCAAATTTCTTTTTTATTTAAAAGTACAATCCTTCCGGTTAGTAATGGAAAATAATTTCATTCAAATGGCTGCCTCAGCTGGCCATGCAGTAGCCTACACGATCGGTCCAATTTTTAAGCCCATTATCGATCGTGTGCAGCTGTATTTCACAAATAGCTTCACGAATATTGTCCTTTAAAGCATCTTTTGTCTCTGGCTTGTCAGCGTAACACTTATCTTTGAGGGCACCCCACAAATAATAGTCCAACGGTGTTAAATCGCAGCTCCGAGGTGGCCAAACGACATCAGCTCTGCGGCTGATAATGCGATCTTCAAAAACGGGGCGCAAAACATCGAGTGTAGCTTCAGCTGTGTGGCACGTAGCGCCGTCCTGTTGAAACCAAATGTTGCCAATATCCTCCTCTTCAATTTTTGTGAACAAAAATTCGTTCAACATGGCCCGATAATGATCGCCATTGACTGTAACGGCCACTCCTTGCTCATTTTCGAAGAAAAATGGCCCAATTATGCCTCTGGACCAAAATCCGCACCAAACAGTGACTCGTTTTGGGTGTACCGGCTTTTCAATGTATGCGTGCGTAATGTAATCCTTCCGTGCCCCAAATGCGACAATTTTGCTTGTTTACATACCCGACAAGATCAAAATGAGCTTCATCCAAAAAGATGATTTTTTTGACAAAATCGGCATCTTCTGTAAGTCGATCGCAGGCCCACTCAGCGAGGCGAAAACGCATTGGATGGTCAGTTGACCTCAATTCCTGAACCAATTGGACTTTGTATGGCGTCATAGCAAGGTCTTTATGTAAAATTCGTCTCAATGATGTCTCCGAAATGTTCAATTGTTGAGAACGATGGTGAATTGATGTTGATGGCGCATCGCGCACACTTTCTCCCACAGTATCAATATTCTCGGGTGTACGCACTGTTTTTGGCTTTTCACGCTTTAGTTTATCGATGAGGATGCCAGTTTCTTTCACTTTTTTCACAAGATAACGAACATACGGAGCTGACGGTGCAACATTACCATGATTTTCAAAGTAATGTCGCAATATTTCCCAGCGTTGTTCAAGGATATACACAACCATATTCGTTCAGCGGAAGAATAAAACTAATTATCTGTCAAATCAGATATGAGCTTAGTGTTACCATTCACGAAATAAGCACTAGTTGAAAAAAAAACTTAAGATGGCGTACCCTTTATTTTATGTGCACTTAAGCATCGTGGTGGGATGATTATGTCAATCTTTTACTTAAACGGGGCTTGAAGGAGTCTCTCGTATACAAGCGATCCATTGAGCACATTAAGAAAATATTATTGTCACAGTGCTAAGTGTGGCAGTCCTCTTATTCGCTATTTGTATACGATATAGCGCTACCAATTCGGCCTGGCATTGCGACGTTGAGTACGCTTGTTCAGATTTCTGATCTTATGTACGAAACTATCAGACAGCAGCTGGAAAACGTGCAAGCTTAAGTCCCCTATGAAAGTGCCTGTCACGTTCGGAGAACCGACAACACAACCGATCGGGGCCAAGTTATAATGATCGTCAAAGAACGCAGTCACCCAGTTCGATTATGTCACATCTAACGCGACTTGAACAAATAGTTGACCGAGTAAGCCTATATAATGTATCAACACCACCTGGAGGCAGAAAATTTCCCCGGTCGATTCCAAAATCAAGATCACGTCAACCGTCTCGGTAATTGTTTCTACATTTTTAATGTTTCTAGTGAGTCATATGATCTATAGTTTTATCACCAATGGGTCGACAATATAGAACAAAATGGCTCTAGTTGGATATCGGACTAAAGTGAACTTACATATGCAGGTACTCGTTCTTGTATCAGTAACTTGTCTGATCATTGGCGCTGATTTCTTAAGTAAATTTGTCACTTAGAAGATTTAAAGCGAAAAACATTGATTGATTCGGCAAATCAGCTGTCAATTCAAGCCACTGCCATTCATTCGGGTTAATACTTCCACGTCGATAGGTTTCGCTATCGACAATGTCTATGACATGCTTTTAAAGTTTTCTCACCAACAGTGGAAAGAAATTATAATTTATCAGTTCGTCATTCACTATCTAGTCACTGAATACCAATTACCAGTGTCACGACCACGAATACTAGATTCAGAGCGTCACAAAGCTGCAAAAAGCTAATTCAAACATATGGTGCAGTAACAAACAGTTAATTGTAAGTGTGAGTTAATTGGGTTAACAGTTTTGTTAACCCAATTAAGTCACACTTACAATTAACTCACGTGTAACTCACTCTCTCATAACAGAGGCTCAAGACACCAAAAAAAAATTCTTGTTCAGAAGAATACCACAATGCGTGCATCTAACTCAAAAGTGAGTTGGAGTATATAACGTTGATAATACACACATTGAATGACACAAAATTCAGCATGACTATATACTTAGCCGTTCTGCAACAGTAAAACAATGAGAGTTTTTTCTCAATAAAATTAACGACTTAAAGAAATTCAAATTATAACAATTATCGAAGATCTAGAACTTTAAAATTATCTTTACGGTTCCGAATATCTCACTAGTTTCAGTGAGAACTGGTTTCAGTCTATGAAACTCGAGCTCTTCAAGCTTCGTGGATTCGAAATTTACGCCGAAACATACTAACAGATACATCGGAAAATCAACTTCTAAAATCAATATTTACCACTTTACATAATATTTTATGTCCGGCTATCCATGCAAATCGTAGATTGATTGCTGTTTGCTACTTTTGGCCTAGTCTAAGCAAGGACGTGACTCGTTGAACCTAACCTACAAAAAACTTAAAAAGCACACGAACTCGCTTTCAGCAGGTCGGTTTAAAGTATTACAGGGTGAAGATATCTGTGCAGATATTGCTGGATCAATTCAACCGACCATTGAATGCATATATATATATATATATATATATATATATATATATATATATATATATATATATATATATATATATATACCTATGTTGATAAATTTACTCGTTTGTTGAAAGCATATTAAATAATATCTGCAGGCATATTGTAGTATTACAGGGTGAAATCGGGCGAGTAAACTTAGTCACCACAGAATCGATCGGTGACACCCGATGTTGTTTTCCGCATTCTAAATCTAACCTTATCTAAATACGAAGCTCATGTATAACAGCTAAAACTAAACATAGAACCTAACAAATGTTGTCGATTGTCTTTTTATGAATTTGGTATTTATTTGTTTCATGTGACATATGTTGTGAGAGACCACGAAAGGTGCCCATAGCAGAGAGACGAATCGAGTTAGAAAGTTCGTGGTTCGCCAACCAGGAGCAAAAGAGATAGAAAAACGAATGAGGTGACGAGGCAGAAAATTGGGAAAGCGATTGGAACCGTCCAAGGTGACGGGCGAAATAAAAGAAAAAACAGAAGATAACGATCTTGCATTGGATGACAGTGGAATGAGTGATAACCGCATCCAAACTCAAATCAAGAAACGCTACTATACTACAGCGATACCGGTGAGTTTTTCGTGTATATCAAACTTCCGGCTTTTCTCTTTTCCTTTCACTACTATCCAACCCTTCATTTTCCCTCTTTCCCACATCGAATTGATTTCCTACGAGTTGCGTGGTGGTTTTTTTGTGGTATCAGCAGGTATTCCGCCCGATTCCACTCGTTCAAACACAGAGCAAAGCCGGACATACGTGCTGGTAGCCCAACGCCCAACGGTAAAAAAAAAATAACGATAATTACCCAACGGTAATTATCGTTTTTTTTTGTTGTATACACAAGCCACTACCGTGACACAAGAGTGCACGTTACAATATCTGCAAGTACAATAGCAATTAGCAGCAACTTTTGTCCGTTATTATGTATAATGGTTTGGAGTTCCATTGGACATAACTGATCAAGAAATTCAAACTTTTTACTGAGTTAACGAAGGTTCTTACCTTACATTGGGTAAAGAAAACATCCACAAGCCAAGAAATGTTTTCCCTCAAAGCCAGAGGCAAAAGCGTTAATTGAAATTCCGAACTATCAATTATATTACTTGGTATCCAAACAACAGTTAGCCAAGGACTGAAGTGCTCACACGCTGCAATCGCCGAGCCTGATGAATTCTTCGTCAAACAATCTTATAACCATACGGAAACAAAGATGTATGACTAATGGTACTGAGTTTGTCTATTGGCAGTTACAAGATCGCTTTTAAATAATTAAGAGCAGTAAGTAGATGCAATGCCAATGCTAGGCATTTTCGTAAAAAAATACCCGTATGCAAATTTGACGTATTTTGAATGTCAAAATCCGCGTAGACTACGTCGTGTAAGTTTCCGTGCCCAACAGTGTTAATTTCGGAGATGAACTAATCGTTCTGTTGAAATATCATTACAATGATAGGTATATCTTTATCCTGATTGATCTATTTTACCATGAAGCCAACTGTCTTAATTTTAACTGGTTCTGCACCGTATTTTTAGTACTCCATGTTTCTCAGCTACTATCGAAGCATTGTATTGTTTAAATTGTACTTGACGTTCAAGCATTTTCGACTTTGGTTGTTAAGACTAATGGGAACAATAGTTAGAAACATTATAGAACACCAAACAAAAAAAATCATCAAAAAGGCCAGAACCGTTGAAGTGCCATTAAGATCATTACGATTAAAGATTTAAATGGACATCTCTTCGAGTATAGAAATCATGGGCCACTCATCTTATTTATAAGAAGTATAAAGCGTGTATATAGTAGAAGTTCCCTGAATTGATTCGAATGTAATAAATGAACTGCTTCTAATTTCCAATCAAACCACTTACATATTAAGGTTTCCACAATCTTTAAGCCCCTTCCTTCATTCATGTTTCGCAAGCAAAAATAGTCTTGTTAGCATTGCACTGACCGTTTCTTAGTTTCATTCTTATAGTGAATTAGTGGTATGAAGTTTAATCGAGGGTAAACTTATCTTTGTACTCGTATGTTGCAAATGGTGTTACTTGTTCACCTTTCATTCGACAAGGCGTTCGAAGCAGTAGTCATCTCGTTTATAAATGTGTAGCAACACAACGCGTGTCATCTATTAGGCTGAGAAATTATCTACAAAATGATTACACCTTTCAGACAGTGCAAATAAACAATATTGACTTCTGATAATGATGACTCATCAGCTTTTACCAGAGAAGAAAAGGCTTCATCTTTTCACTTTATTTATTTGACTCACTAAATTGTGAAAAATTATCCATTTGTCTCCTGGTAAGGGTTATTTCACCAACTTTGTCCAAGCCATTTACAAGACCTCACCAGAACAATTTTTTATTCAAGACTTCGAGATATTTCGATGCGCTACTGTAGTAGTCTCGTCATTCGTCAACTGGTATGTATTCGCTTAATTGTCATGACGTTGATTCGCTCGTTGCATAGTTAATAGCTTTCTTCATCTTAATATCACTTATCAAGTTGAAATCGACTAAACCTATCACTTGAGGCTGTGTTGCGATAACATCTCTCGCTCTCCGAAACAAATATACAAATATTGCATTATCCTCGTTGGATTTGAACCTTATTTTGACTGCTACAACGTTTACCAACTATTGATTGCTGTAACGTTGGCTACGTTGACATATAAATTTTCATTACAATATTACTCACAGCAATAATGAACTCAATATAGAGCCTTAGTTCGTATTAAACTCACACACACCGATAAAAGAATTAATTAAAGCAAAGCTCATCTTACCCTGTTCATAAAGAGTTGTGTTTAAACCATTCCACCAAGTAGCATTAAACCGTATCATTATTTCTATAACTTGGACTGCATGAATTGTAACACTCGTTTTAAGGAGATGGTTAAAACGAAGCTAATTATCGTGATAGAGTAATTATAGTAAAAGAAAATTGTAAAACCGGAATATAAAAAGCATTTCCATGCAAGACGATACCACGGTGGAATAACAACAGAAACGGGGAAGAAACAAATTTAAAATTCAAAAGAAGTCTTAAACCATTATTAAATGCGGTTTTCATTTTCCTACACCCAGAAAATGCATAAATTGTGGAAGATATCCTTACAGAGGTATTTATGTGCTCGTGGGCTTGTATATATCTAACTAGAAAGCTCAACTTTGTTTTTATAGCTGTAGAGCATACACGTTGTGCAAAATATTTTGTTATTTAATAATTCTTTTGTTTTGATTAATTATTTAAAATTTGTTGACATTTGTAAACTATATATATTCCTAAATTTGTTGTTGTGCTTTTCTTCTATATATATATTTCATACAGTGTTCTTGGCCTTTGTTTTATATTTATAGTATTCAATTTTCTTTTAATTTTTTACCATCAATCATCTTAATGTTTTGGAAAATTTGTATTTCTTTTATTTTAATTTTACAACAGTAAGAAAACTGTAGTCAAGACGAGGAGGTTTTTTTCTTTATAATTAATTATTTTTTGTTTTGTTTTAATTTTTCCTTAACAGTGAACTATTATAATTTAATCTATAATTTAATTTTGAATTAATTTTCTTATCAAATTTTAGACCAACGGCTTAGTTGGTGACAATTTGAGATATTGGAGGAAATTGGTCTTTGTTAATTACTTCAAAAAGAAATAAACCATTACGTGCAACTTAAACACGTGTTCTAATAATTCATTCCAATCGGTCTGTGATAAAAGCTCACCTTTAGCTTCGAAATGACGTTTTGAGCTTTTTGCAGTATGGTATGCGATAGGAGTTGAATATGTTATACTAGGAAGTAAAAGGTTTTCTAATAGCTTGCTATTTGGCCAACTGTCAATTTTGAATCTGTCATTTTTTTTAATAAACGAGTAGAAACTACGCCATTACTAATACTGGGGCGATACACGCTACAACAACGCATTAAAATGATTAAAATTCACTACAAAAATGGTGAAAATAATAGTGAAAATAACTCACCATTAGCAAAAGCTTCTGTTGGGATAAGTTAGTGATGTAAAGAATCGAAAACGTGTGCGTCGCTCCAGAATAACTGAGATTATTGCCTCTGTAGCTCGTAGTGTTAAAGAAAACCCAGGTTTGTCGATTTCTCGTCGATCATTTGAATTAAACATTCTACAAACGAACTTACATCGTATTTTGTAGAAAGATATAGGATTTAAGGCTTTTAATGTACAGTTAACACAAAAACTCAAATCGGTCGATCATCATAAACGTCGAATCTTCGCTGATTGGATCCTTCAAATGTGGTCCGGATTTTCATCGAAAAATCATCAGTGATAAGGCTTATTTTCAACTGGGAGTCGACGCTAATAGAAATATAATTAAAAAGCCTGTTCATCCTCAATGTGCACTGTTTGGTGCGGTTTTTAGACTGACGATCTGATTAAATCTTACTTTTTCGAAAATGAGGCTAGTGCAACTGTTACGGTGAATGTATTGGACTGCCGAACCATAGTTAATACTTAATGATTTTGTATGGTTACGAATTGGAAGATATTGATGTGGACGACAATTATTTTCGGTAAAATGGTGTTACGAACCCCACAAGCAAGGAAATTGGTTGGTATACGAAACTGTGTTATTGCCGTTTGACTCTTAACCACTTTGAATTTATGAGATTTAATGATATCGAAACTTATTTCTCTGTAGGTGCTCGAATTTATTGAATAACAATGAGTTATGGGGAAGTTAACCTCTAATTCGAACTAATTTAAAAGAAAGCAAATAAGCAATAGTATATTAATTAATAAAACTTCTCCAATACGCAGCGATCCAATCAGGTCATCAATAGTGAATATATTCACCATTGATGATATACACGAACACCACATACTAGGAAGCAATGAAATTTTACCTCCTCCGGCTTCAATTACTCATGATGATAGGTTGAGAGATACTATCATTCTTCAATATTAAAATTAGTAAAGAGGTGAGAGAAGCCTTCCAATTAACATTCGTGCAAACCATGACGCGTAATGGCATGCAAATTCTCATTATGTTCGAAGCCTGAATTTAGTGAGTAGTCTAGGCATTGAGGCAGCTGTCGGCCACGATATAACCATGGTGTTCAGAACAACCTAAGATTATGAACTAGCAATGGATTGTTGCAAGGTGTATCGTCACACCGGCAATCTCATTATTAAATAAAGTCGTCCTTATTCCAGTGGCCACTGGATAAACTTATCGATTTATCAACTTAACTTTTGACGTTATAGGGGATAACAACCTGCATAAATTAAACGTAGAGAAGTAAATTAAGGATCTAGTAATGTTTACGTTACCAATACTTAAGAAGATGTATAACTGTGTCTTATACATTTCTAATTTTTATGACATTTTTCCAAACCATTACGAAAAAGTTTTCCAGGATTGCTCAACATTTTGGCAAACCTTCTTTATAAATTATATAACTATGACATGCAATTAATGAAATAATTATGGCTCTGATATATATTTGAGCTCCAAACATATGCGCATGTTTTGATCACTTTATGAGTAGGGATAATAGAATAGATAGCGCTGCTGATATAGATAAGATTGTGTTTCAACACACGCAATCTTACCTGATATTCAAGCAGATCCACAACTATATGAAATAGTTAGACGCTATATCATTTATAGAATTGTTAGGCGTCATGGGATCTACATAATCCAAACTCTCGAAATTCTGTTAATGAACGACGTGATAATAGTACGAATAATAGTATATTCAGGGGCATTCTGTTGATAATAGATTCGACGTTCTATACAATCCAAATCTTTTAGCCGAGTTCAATGGTCATTTAAATGTAGAAGTATGTACGACCGTTAGTGTGAAATACATTTCCAAGTACATGTAAAAAGGATATGATTGTGGGTGGTCGTATGAATTTGGAGTTTTTAATGGTCAAATAAATGACGAAATTGAGATACAAAATTGAAATAATAAGATACAAAATTTCTTAAATGGGTGGGTTATGTTGGTTCCACTGAAATTTCATGGCGTTTATTATCCTTTCCACTTTCAATCTAATACAATTATCCGCCTTGATTTTTTCAAATCGTCTTAATATTGTTTTTCAGGAAGGTTCTGAATAGAATAAAATAACATTGCATTAAGAAATTTTAAAGAAAAAAATAGGACTAAGACGAAACGTGGAAATGAAAAAGTGGTATCTCTGACTGAATCTTGACTGAATCTAAAGTTCCTCGGCTATTATTTGGATTTATTTGTGGTTTGAATGTTCCATCGAATGCCTTATTCCTATATGTAAGGCATTCACTTTTTATTTCATTCACGATTCTTAAGCTATTTTACACACAATATTTCTTCTCAACAACTTGCTCTCCCAATTCCAGTGTATTTGGAAAAAAGTATTGATTAAGCATTGTGTTTTGTTTGGCAGTTCATGCAAGTTGTGGAAAACGTGTGTTTTTAAAGCAACTATTCAATTATATTCATTACAAATACCATAAATAACAACTGCTTTCAGAGGTCGAGCTTTTATTGTTTTGATTGGCGACAGTTTTAGAAAACTAGTATCAAACATTATTGCCAACAGTGCTCAAGGCCGATAGATTAAAACAGCTTCATTGATCATTATTGATGAATTATCAATTTCCACTACATATACCATGAAAATGATTGTAGGATTATTGTGAGATTTGACTGAGAATTAGAGTAGAAAAAATTATTTGAAGGTAAGAATTGTGTTGTGCTATGAATTTCGGTAATAGATCACATTTCATCCTAATTGAGAATTATATTATGTGTTAGTCTGAATTTTTTACGGAAATAAAAATAATATGTCTGAAAATATGAAAAGTCTATACCTCATGAAACTGGGTATGTTCAATTACTTTCATCTATTAGTACGGTCAAAATGTTATTGAAATTCTAACGTATCAGCGAAAAGTATTTTAAATATTGTTATTTTGGCCCAAAAAAATGTTGATTTTGGCCCAAAAAAATGTTGAGGAGATGAGACAGTATACTACAGTTTTGATATAATTATTTGAAATTATATTTAGCAACAAAGCAATTGTCATATCCTCCACTCGAATTGGGTTTCAAAGAGACGGTATATGAACTTTGTCAAAATCGTTAATATGTCAAACTTTGCCATTCATATAATATGGTATAAGATACAGATCAATAGGACTTATAGTTTAGATTTAAGTATTTCGTTTTAAGTGATAGAATGGACGATTTAGAGCTGTCCCAAACATAAATAAGCCATGTTTGGCATGAGAATCTAGTTTGTAAACTTATGGCATACGGCTTCGATTCGATGACCATCAGGTGGATAAAAAGAATTTTAACGACCTAAAGATCAACGTTGTGCTAAATGGGAGATCATCAACGACATACTCCTCAAATGCCGAAGTCCCTCAGTGATCATTTTTGTCACCAACTTTGTTTTTGTTATACATTAATGACTTGTTCGTTACAACTGTGAACCCTATCTACAGTTTTGCTGATGGTGCAACATTGCACTCTTCTATTTCATACGAGGTCGAGCCTACTCCTCGAAGTTGTCACCTCGCTTAATTCCAATTTGAGTACAATATTTGAGTGGGGAGTTAAAAATCAGGTCAAATTTGACGAGAAAAATACCCAAATAATCA
This sequence comes from Tipula lateralis, assembly GCA_963932295.1. NCBI lineage: Eukaryota > Metazoa > Arthropoda > Insecta > Diptera > Tipulidae > Tipula > Tipula lateralis. The sequence continues at coordinate 59,218,939 of OZ010737.1, forward strand.
CATTATCACGTAAAAGAAGCCACAACGAATACCCTTTTGTGATAAAAGGCCACGTTTTCGTGGGTTGTGACTCAATTCGTTAGCTTGGTGTTCAGATTAACAACAATTTAAGATGGAATGAACACATTATCGCATTGGCCAAACCAGCTTCACCTAAACTCGGATTCCTCAATAGATGCAAACGGTTTTTAAGATCGCATCAGATTCTCCAGATATATAAAACCTTTATTAGACCGTGTATAGAATATTGCTGTCAAGTTTGGGGTGGAGCATATGGCACTGCTCTCCAGTTGCTGGATAGAGTTCAGTGGTGTGCCATCCGAATAATACAAAACTCCAGACTTACGAAAGATCTAGACAGCCTACAGCACCGCAGAAATGTTGCAGAACTCTGCGTGTTCTATAGATTAATAAATGGTAAATGTTCTGCAGAATTAAAGGATAAAATACCATCATGTGTTTCGCTAGGATGGGTAACACGAGGAATGGTTAATGCGCATAGGTTAACGGTGAAGCTGCTTGAATGCACAAGTTTAAGGCAGCTATCAACCTTTACTTGAGTTGGGTGCAAGAGCTCTGACAGTTACAAGGGGCTAGGACAGTCTAAAAATCAGCCCTATACCCAATTAAATCTTTAATTAAAAAAAAGATATATTTGTAGTGTAAAATACAGATACATTGTTGCATTCCACAGAGTAGTGGCACACAGCAATACACATGCACTCAATTTGGCTGTTGGGAAGGCTATATCCGAGATGAATACGAGTGTTGAGTTTATTACTCTATTTTTCCATAGAGTATCTATTTTTATTTTTCCATAGCTAACATTCCTTCTCCATTTTAAACGCTAACCGTTCCAGTAAGACTTACTGTTGTTCTGCTCTGTCATTTTCGTTGTTGTCTTAAGATCGTAAGCTTCATTTTATTTATTCATTACATGAACTCACCGGCAATGAGAAAACTATTCGAACCGAGATGGAACCACACTTGGAAAAATTAAACACAGACGGCAGCACCGTGAGGGAGTTTCACCATGTAGATGGGATAATTTAATGACGTGGAGAACACGAAAATAAGAATGCGGTAATTCAAAGTGTGGACTAAGAGGATGCAGTCATTCAAGATGTGGACGAGTTTTGGTGTTGTGATTGTGAATGAAAGATAATAAAACTTAGAAATACAACAAAATGTACACGCCAAATTGGAATGTGAACAACAAAAACATTATTAAATAAACGGAAGTTTGGCCAACAATATTTAAGTGCATCTGGGCAATCTCAGTGCAGGCTAAGGTAAAGGTGTGATAGACACGAAAGTACTAGAAGTACCGGTACCAGGTTGCTGTGTGGACACACGTGGAGCACAACAGAGAACTGAAGAAAACGGTGAGTCATCCTTCCTTCCTGTTTTTCCTTCTTTCTTTCTTATTTTATTCATAAATTGTCATCTGTTTCCCTCCGTAAATTGGCTTTTTCCATCCCCTCTATTGAGTGAACCTCCTTATAGAGTTAAGCTGGGGACATAACGTGCCGATAGACTGGCGCCCAATTTTATGTTTTTTACTTTTGTCTACCAAAGCTTCCGCTATAGTGTGCGTGGCACGTTACAACGTATGTGGTGTAAGATGAAGTGAAGAATGGATCCATTTATCTAATGAAACGCATAGTGGCCGAGCCTCCAATATATATATATATATATATATATATATATATATATATATATATATATATATATATATATATATATATATATATATATATATATATATATATATATATATATATATATATATATATATATATATATATATATATATATATATATATATATATATATATATATATATATAAATAGATTCATCTTTGTCTTCCCACTAAATAAACAAACCAGCTAATTTCGAGAGGGATCAAAAAGTTTTAGCGATAAGCTACAGCATAGTTAAGGTTCCGCCTGCAAACAAACACATTCCTCTATGGTATCGTTCCGAAGACTTTATCCCACTATATATAGAACACATAATGGTTTAAAATTCTTATCAGATTTAATTCAATTACCAATTTTTTACTCTGTTTTGTACTTATGTTAGCAAAGCATAATGAAATAGTTTCATATACAAAAAATGTGTAAATATAATTTTTGTTGTATTCATATAAAGCTCAAAGGAAAAACAAACTGGTGATAACCTCCTGAACTAAACGAACAAATACAACAACAAATTGGAATAATTTCTGTTTACCACTGTTTAGAGTTTTAATATAATCACAAATAATCTTTCGTATTTTTTTTATTATATTATCCACAGCAGAATAAGATTAGTTTAAAAAATTTGTTTTGGTTGAAGGTGAAAATGTATCCAATAAATGGGTCTTCTTATATATATATATGGTACGCTCTATCTCGTATATACCCCATCAGAATATGTATATATATACATAATAATATTAAAGAAAACCAAATCTCAAAATTAAGGTGATTATATTATATATCCATATACACAAAAAAATGTTCACTCTAAAAACCATTTTGAAAATCTCAAAATAGTTAATCGAAAAAAAAATCCATTTCATTTTACATTTTCCTTCTGTTGGTTGTGTATTTTCTCCATTTGATCAAACGAATTCACAATGAATGTATATATAAGATTCTATTATTATACTGTTTATTTCAATCATCATCTATCTGATATGATTTTATATTCTTGCAAAGATTTAGGTTGAAATCTCAAATGACATACACACAGACACACACACAACATATATACACTTTTCCAATTTATTTCAAAGAGATCCAAATTTTGTTTTTTTTTTATGTTCAACTCATTGAAGAGTGAATTCGTAGAAATTCTAATCATAATTTAGTGCGGTGTGCGCTTATGTATAAAAGCTCTTATATGGTTCAATTTGTACTATATATACGATAAATTAAACCTGAAAATACAAAACGAGATGATTTGTTATAATTACCAACTATTAACAATTCTACGAGTGTAGTTCAACAAAATCTCCAGTTAACCTGGAGTTGGTTGCTTAAGTACGTTTCAATTTTTCATCATTTGCAGGAAAAATTTTCGTACAAAATAATTTTGCGCTAATAAGTATTACACTTAATTCTTCTTTTATATGAAACCAATCAATTGTAAATTAAAATTTCAAAGAATGAAATCTTCGAGATAATTGAAATTGAAAACGAACTAGAAAATAAAAAATTGTAGTACGTAATAATGAAAATTGGATTGGAAAATGTAATTGAATGGATCGGGATTAAGCTTAAAAAAAATTATGTTGTATTTGCTTTATATAGTTTACACGTTTTAAGTGTATTATCCTGTATCTCAGATCGTATATATAGTTATCTAGAAAGGAACAAAAAATCTTATCGAGATAATCATTTCCTGGTGTCATCGTATTTTATTCTCTCGTGTATCGAACGAACATACTGTTTCTTAAAAATCCGGATTATACGTTTATATACTCGTAGTGTTGTAAAACTGGATTTGTTTTTATGTACTTTGAATCGATCCAACTCGAACAAAATTAGTAGATTCGGTTCAAATTTCCTTCGGTCCCTTAGTTTCTGCTTTGAAGCTGACCCAACCAAATGGTCCCGCTTCAATCTAATTTCAATTTGATTCCACTTGCATTGTAACTTCGTTAATATTTCAAATATAGGGATGGTTCGTGAACCAGAATTTATTACAATTCAATAAAAATTTAAACAAAATGCTCCTGTCAATGTTTGGGGTTCAGCTGATGCACAGTATTTAAAAAGTTAAGCTTTTTAAAATTTAAACATACAAATTCTTTTCGAATCGCTCTTGTGGCAGGGCGCTGCAATAAATTATTATAAATGATCGAATCGAATTGAAGTCAGTGTTCGATTTCATACTGTCGGTATTTGCAAAATATGAAATTTTTCAAACAAATTGAAACAGTTGCACCTCTAAGCTCAGTTGGGCGTGTAAATTACACGATGTAATTTACACTATTTTTTACATATAAAAAGGTAAATGTGTAATTTACATATGGATATTTTCTACATTCTTTTTGTAAAAACCTGACGTGCCATATCTTATCAAATACTTTTCTTCCAATTTGACAATAGTTTGAGAAATAATTAATTGTGCAATTTTTTCGACTATTTTCTAAAGATCACAATAATTTTGTTTAGTTAAGCAGACGGAATTACAGTTGAAAATCACCTAAACAGGCGTGGGTGAATGTAAAAAAATCTCCTGCTAACTAAAAACACTGTAAAAACATCGTAAATTACATAAAACGTTAATTACATGTAAAAAGGAAGACAACACCATTCGCAGCAAAGCTGAATTTTCGCCAGAAATTGTAGCTTCAGACCAGTCTACAAAATCTAATAATATAAAATCAACGGAAGAAGAGGCTAAGTAAGCCAAACCCAAGGATAAGGCACCGCCTCCAATCAATAAAATGGGAATTACTGAATATGGCGCTGTTCAGGATCTTATGAAATCGATTACTGACAGAGAATACAGGGTAGTGTCACTAAATAACAATATATGGAAAATCAACACAACAGACGTTGACACATATAGAGCATTAGCCACGAAGCTTACAGAGGAAGGTAAAGAATGGTACACTTATGAAAACAAAAATGACCGCCCGATCAAAGTGATGGCAAGAGGTCTGCATCCTACTTGTAAAATAGAAGATATATTAGACGACTTAAAGTGTAAGGGGCTGAAAATAGAAGACGCCGCAAACATCATCAAAAAAGAAAAGAAGGAAAGTGATCAAGGGGTCAAAATAAACAAGAGAGGGCTGCCATTATTCATGCTTACATTTAATAATAAAGAAAAAATTGAAAACATCTTTATCATTAGAGCTATTCTCAACATGAGAGTTAGAATTGAAGCATTACGCAAGGCCACTGGATTAATACCCCAATATAAAAAATGCCAAGGTTTTAATCACACCCAGAAATATTGTAATCGAGAGCCAAGGTGTGTAAAATGTTCTGGAAAACATCAAGCGCAAGCCTGCCTACTAGGAAAAACAACTACTCCTAAATGTGTAAACTGTAAAGGAGATCATCCAGCAAATTATAGAGGATGCGAGATAGCTAAAGAACTGCAAAAACTGAGAAATAAAAAACTTCAGTTTAAGCAAAACCGTGAGATGCCAGTTAACGGAATATCATCGAAAAACTCAATGAAAGCTCAACCACAAGCTAGTACAGTAGCGGGACCAAAGACATACTCACAGATAGTCCAGCAACAAGAGCCACTTTGTATTAAGGAAAAATAAGAATCTTCAATTCTTGAAAAAATACGACGGAGTATAGAAGCTTTGAACATGCGAGTTGCAAAACAAGAAAGAAGCCTAGAAGCCGTACATAAGCGACTAAATAAACAAGAAGCAGTGAATGAGTTCACTTCTATGATTTACTAGTATGAATAGTAGTAAAACATTAAGAATTGCCAACTGGAATGCAAATGGCCTATTGCCACAAATTCCGGAGCTAGAAATTTTCTTAAACATGGATAAGATAGACATATGTCTAATATCGGAAACCCATTTTACAAATGTATCGTACGTAAAAATTCGTGGATATCACTGCTACCATGCTATCCACCCATCAGGAAAAGCGAGAGGATAATCAACTATTTTAGTTAAAGAAAATATCAAACACTACGAAGGAGTAAAAATAGAAAAGGAAAATATGCAAGTATCAACCATTAAAATTCGACTCAATAATGAAAAGGAGTATAGTATTGCATCTATATACTGCCCACCGCGATATCAATTGGCTAAAGAAAATTATATCGCGTTATTTAAATCGCTTGGAGTCAACTTCATAATTGGTGGGGACTTTAATGCTAAGAATACGTACTGGGGATCGAGACTGTCAACACGTAAGGGTAAAGATCTGTATGCGGCAGGACAAGAATTAAACTGCGAGTTTTATTCTGGGGGTAAACCAACATACTGGCCTACAGATAAAAACAAAATCCCAGATTTAATAGACTTCTCTGTAACAAAAGGAGCATCAGAAAACTATGTAGTGATAGAAAACAGTGAAGGAATATGGTCAGATCACACACCTGTCAGTATGACAATGAGTGCAACCATAATCAAGAAAGTGAATTTGCCTAAACTAACAAACAAGAGAACAAATTGGGATGTTTTCCGGAAGCTAGTAGAAAACAGTACGGTTTTTCAAGTACCAATTAAAACTCCGACACAACTCGATGATCAAGTAGAAATATTAGATAATAATATAATTCAAGCAGCGTGGTAAAGTACGCCCATTAGTCAATATAAAGTGCCAAAGAAAAACAACTATTCATTGGAAGTGAGAGATTTGGTTAGTGAAAAGCGGAAAGCTCGAAAAATTTGGCAGCGGAATCGAGCACCACAAAGTAAATCGAGACTTAATTATTTAAGCAACAAATTAAAGCAGTTAATCAAAGAAATTAAAAACAATTCGATAAGTGAATATCTAACTGGTCTTTCCAGCCAAAAAGACACTGACTATTCACTTTGGAAAGCAACGAAAGGACTTAAACGACCAAATAAGCAGATACCTCCTATCAAAAAGAACGATGGATCTTGGGCAAGAAGTGATAAGGAGAAGGCTGTCTTGTTTGCAGCCCACCTCGAAAACACATTCCAGCCCCTTCCAATGCAATCAGCGGAAGAAAATATAAACCCAGTTACAAAAGTGGATAACCTAATCATCAAACCAGTAACATTACAAGAGCTAAAATATGAAATTATTAACAACTTGAGTTCAAAAAAATGTCCTGGTTATGACCTAATTTCAGTTCAAATAGTAAAAGAACTTCCCGAAAAGGGCTTACGAAAACTGCTTCAACTAATAAACGCAGCATTCAGACTAAAATACGTCCCATACCAATGGAAGGTTGCAGAAGTGATAATGATTCCAAAACCGAATAAACCGCCTAACGTTAAAACCTCGAACAGGCCTATTTCGCTTCTTCCTATAATTTCGAAGTTGTTCGAAAAATTATTGCTGAAAAGGCTCAAACCAGTAATAGAGGAAAGAAAACTAATTCCACCACATCAGTTTGGTTTTATAGAGAGACATTCTACTATAGACCAATTACATAGGGTTACCGATATAATTGAAGATTCACTAGAAAAGAAGAAAATCTGTTCAACTATCTTTTTGGATGTTGCACAAGCCTTCGATAAAGTATGGCACCAAGGACTAGAATATAAACTATATCGAGACCTGCCAAAGCAATTTTACCAGATATTAAAATCTTATCTACCTGATCGATATTTTCGAGTTAAATTTGAAGATGAATACTCTGACCTTAGACAAATGTCGGCTGGAGTTCCACAAGGAAGTGTTCTGGGACCAATACTATATTTACTATATACAAGAGATGTTCCAAATACAAAAGATACAAACATTGCAACGTTTGCAGATGATACAGCAATCCTAGCAGTAGGAGACAGTATAGAAGAGTCAACTAGTAAATTACAAAATGCCACTAATGCAATAAGTAAATGGACAAAGAAATGGCGCATTCAGCTGAATCAAACGAAATCCATACATGTCAACTTTACTAACAGAACAGTTAACTGTATTCCAGTTCTACTGAACTCGCATCCAATTCCGCATGCGAACACAGCGAAATACTAAGGCATGACTCTTGCTAAGCTGAAGTGGAAAGAGCACGTTAAAAAGAAAAAAGAAGAACTAAACATAAAATACAGAAAAATGTACTGGCTCTTAGGGAGAAAATCTGAGCTAACAGTACATAATAAGCTACTATTATATCGGCAAATATTGAAACCTATATGGTCATATGGTATAGAACTGTGGGGTTGTACCAAGAAGAGCAATGTCAAAATAATTCAAACCTTTCAAAATAAAGTTCTACGTAGCATTGTGAATGCACCATGGTACATAAGAAACGACAACCTTCATTAGTATCTAAAGATGGAATACGTTAGCGAAGAAATCAAGAAACATGCGACGAAACACGCACAAAGGCTCGGTCAACATCAAAATGCAGATATGCGTAATATTATGACCAACACAGACCCAGTCAGAAGGCTTCGAAGGACGAAACCTTTAGATTTGGGGCGGTTAATGTAATCTTATAATATACTTGGAGCTAACCAGTGGGTTAAACTCAACAAAAACTAACAAATTTACTAAAGATAAGTTACTACATGAATTATATTCAGTTGTAATAAAATCCATTAATAAAAATAAAAAAAAACCATTCGCAGCGCCATCTGTTGTTGATGTATTAAATTGCATAAATAGTCAAAAATTTCAAAAATTTACCTACGTTTGCTCATTAGTGATAAACATAGGTAAATGCATATTTGCAAAATCAGTAAGTTTTCAGATACACCATGTTAGTTGGAAATCGATTTTTTCACCTTTGATTGTTAAGATGATTTTTAACGATATTAACCTGTTAATAATTTTAATTTAATTCAAAAATTATTGTGACGTCATTATGTAGTCGAAAAAATTAGTACACAGTTGTACTTTGGCGCTCAAGAGATGGCGGGTCTGTTTTTTTTTACATAAAATCATAGTTTACGATAATATTACACCTTTTTTACATGAAAAAAACCGTGTAAACTACATCGTGTAATTGACTCGCAATCATGTGGACCTGAATGCTTATTGATTTTAAAAATACCCATTTATTAATGTTAATCGCCAAATTTAACGGTGGTAGATTTTTGACATGTTCGTGTTTTACATCTAATATACCTTTTATGTATTTATCGCTGTTTTTTTTACATAATTTACATTAAAATTTAAACTACGTTTTTTACATGTAAAATTCCAACTGTGCCTCTTAGTAAAGGTAAATGGTAAAGATCATTAGGGTATGACTAACTAACATACATTCTCATGTATTATAGATATAAATAGCCTCAAATGATGCGCCTCTCGAACCAAATGCCATGGAAGAATTGTTCTAAAGCTTTGGCAATATAATATATTGTTATGGTAAGCTTCTTGTCTAATTCTATTGCATCTTCATTGAATTTTACTGTAAATTGTTTGATTTGGCCAATAGTTCAATCTAGTTTGATGGAAACTATTTTACGGTTTCGTATCCTCCGAATTGTCTATTGTCTTCTCTATAAGAGTGCCACAACATTTATTGGCGAAAAGAACAGCTAGATGAACTGTAAACGAACCAACTTTTGATGGTTATATATTGTAAAGCGCCTGTTCCCACTTTTGGCGTCAGCTGTCAAAAAATGTGACTATTTAGTAAAGATTGGGATGATCACTTAAAAAACCTGTTTGACTAACACTATGAAACCATGAGAAATCGTTTTCATAAATTGGAAGAAATATAAAGATATCAAGATGGCTACATACAGAAGATTCAAAATTGGAGCTTCATATCGAATCTTCTCTTCCGAATTATCATACTCGACAGTTATTTATAGCAGTTTTTAAACTGCCGATAGCTAAAAACAAAAACAATCACTGCAAATACAAAGGTTTTTTCCGTGAATAGTATCGATTAGAATATATGTTGTGAATAGATACAACCAAAGTCTTAAATTGACGTCCATAAATAAATTAAAGACGGCAAAAATTATTCCAAAACTCAAATGCCACTAGGACCGCGGTTCAACTCACATACTTACAGATTAAAACCCAATCGGGATTGATGTTTGGTCACTACCCCGGGAATCGAACTTGAGACTCCTAAAGAACAGAGCAAGCACTTTCTCTACCACGAGAGCGACTCTTGTCCAATTAAATGACAAATATTTGTGTCGAAAAGATTATCATGTATAAATAAAATGTATGACTGTTCATATGTTCCAGGCGAAGATCTAAAGGAACAGGTGGCTTAATTCTGTGACTTTCTTCATCGGTCAAATAGTTAAAATGACTGGCTGTCCATACTCATCGAGAGATGTTTTACGATTTCGACAGTAATTCTTGTGATGACCAAAATAATTAACAAGTGAAACCGACAAACAGCAGAATAACTTTGACTTCAGTGAAGGATGCTGAAAACCAGGAATGCGCAGATATTCAAACACTAATGGTTCGGTATATAAACGCGTCTTACCAACCGCTTTGGTAAAAATAAGGGATAGTCTCTAACCTTTAGAGCGCATTTAGACTCAGCATCACAAGGAATTTACTCTATAGCATATATTTACTCTATTAGCATTCTTCAAAGAGCTTCTGCAACAAAAGTTGAAATTATTAAATACTCAAATTCTCGTGTTCTGTGGAGACATCGAGGCAAGTATGAAAAACCAATGAAGACCGACAGTTTCAGAACATTTTGTGGTGAGATAATCCCAATCGGTTCAATTTCAATTAAAAACGCTTTTACATATGAGATATTTCTTGCATCATTTTTAGCAACACACTACTTAAAATGGATTAGAACACGATCATCCCCAATCCGCAACTGGTGGTGGCAAGGTCAATTATGCATGATGTGTAACTTATATATAGCCTTATTTATTATTATTTACTCTTGTGTAGCGTAAAGCTCGGGGTTCCGGATTAACCATCACAGAAGAATAATATTTAAAGGATCTAAAATATCTTCTTAGACATGTACCAAATATATTATATAAACGATACTCCCTCAAACCGCCATATAACGATTTTGATGAGGAAGTGGATTATCTTGAGTACGAATCAGTGTTTTGTTTTAATAGTCACTGTTAAAAGAAAGGATTCTTTTTGTTTTCGTAGAGTTGAGAGTGTTGCCCAGAAACCAAACAAACGATATGAACTCACTTAGAAATCGTGAGTTTGACGTCCTTATTACATATATAAGGAATATCGGCTGCAACTTGTTGTTTTCCAAGAAATGATCGAGTTTCCCAATACATTGGCATACAATGCGGAGATGGTCTCGGAAAATTTGGAGTTGGATTCCTAAAAAGCTATGTTGGACCTTCAATCAGTCGATAATCGAATACAAGCTATACTTATATTATATGTGTAAGCCCACCTGTAAATTGTCTGTGTACTTGCGCCCACTGATGTAGGTCTGCACAAAAATTCGTATTAAGTATGGCCAACAGAAAAATAAACAACGTGATGTTCCTGTAACGATCTACTTAATGAATAAACGCAACGAAAACATAAAGAACTTGTCAGCATTATCATATTGAGATGTAAAATGATTGGTTTGATTATGATCGTTGTCTTGCAGTTGAGCAACGAAATATTTTTCTGTTCTACCTAATAAAATTTCTGTGGCCATGTAAAGATTAAAGAAGAATTGTTCATCTGGAGTTGATTCCGTTAATTCAGAGCTAAGGTGGTAATTGTATGACCTATGTTCAAGAAGGGTTTCTGCGGTAAGGCTCTTCTTTGCACAGCATACAAATAACAGTTGTACATCTCCTTGGGAAGGATCATTTTTGCGACTGAAGAAATCATCAGTACCAAGGATTTCGTCAAAATTAGTAGCCTATAATTCGATCAATCAAGAGAGGCTCTGTTATACGCTTGGATATTTACAAACACCAAACAAATACGCACATCTGTGTAGAATGACGGTAACGCAGTCACAATGCTGTCTCAAAGTTGAGAAGAGGTGTAATTAATTCCCATGTTCTATAACTGATTATACTTTAACGACGGATAATCGTCCAGCGTGACGGATAAAACGTGCTGTTCTGTAATTGAATTCCAGTTTTATTTTGTCAACATGTCCTTTATATGCATTCTTTTTTCCGTGTTTAAGATTCCTAGCATAAATCGATTCTGTATCTTTTGCAAACGTGCTATTTGTATTTGATTCAGGATAAATAAGACAGATGAGCAATAGGCTATATAAGGAGCCAGAAGTGATTTATAAATAATAATTATTGTCTCCATTTGTAGCTGGTTTTTAATTCTACTAAAAAGACCTAACTTTTTATTTATAAATACAATACATCAATTAATTAATACCTTAAGGTATTTATATTTTTTTACTCTTTTAACAGGTTGATTGGTAACTACAATATTTGCAGATTGCGATCAATGTGTCACCTGCGAACATGTTTACTTGACAGTGTTTTATAACATCTAGTATGTCATTTATATATAAGATGAACAGTAATGGTCCAAGTGCTGAACCGTGAGGAACTTCAAGGTTACTTTGTAACTTCGATGATACAAAATTGTCGACTTTTGTATATTGTTGTCTTCCTTGCAGGAAGTTACTAAACCATTCAACTTCTCTTCCTTGTATTCCATGCTAGTTCAATTTCTTGAGTAAAATTTTCCTGTCTATAGTTTGAAACACTCGTTTGAAATCTAAAAAGACTGCAATCACTGATTTATTTTTAACAATTTCCTAAACATTAGGTTTAATGCTGTTTCGCAGGAATGAAATTGTCAAAATCCAGATTTTTGGTCCACTAGTATGTTATTTATAGCAATATGATTAACTAGTTGAGTTTTAATTAACCGTTCCAGCACACTTTCGTATATTGGAAGCATATTGATAGGTCGTACATCTTCTGATGTGATCGGTTTTGCGGTTTTTGGAACAGGAATTAGTGTTGATATTTTCCAAGGGGTGGGCAGTATTGCATCATATTGATTAACTATATCAGTATTGATTAGTAGGCAGTATTGATTAACTATATCAGTGTAAATTCCAGCGAACTTTTCAAACTTCGATTCCGTATTAAGTATCATGCTAGACATAAATTCATGGTTTAATGCTTCTAATTGAACATGGATGACTTGAACATGGATTTGAGGGTTTTCCACAACTCCTTCGGATTGAACTGAGGTTCCTTAAACTTGTTCTTAAAGTACTCAGATTGCTCCATTCTTAATGATTGCTTATGTAATTTTTCCGGTTTTCTATATTTTTCCCAATTGTCATCTGAATTTATGATTTTCATAATATTAAAACTACGCATCTTCTCTTCCTTCAGTAATTTTCAGTTTTCTGAGAACCAAGGGATTGCATTTCTACTTTCACCATTTTGTGATTGAGTTAATTCATTAACGGCATTTTCACCAATATTAATTCATCTTCATTTTAATCACATTTCGTTCGAACTTGCCGCAATCGCTGATTTAGAATACAGTTCAGATTATACTCAGAGTAGTGTTTCCATGATCTAATTTCGATTCCTTTTCGTTCATCCCATTGCTTATGTCCGCACTCGAAATACCATGATCGCTTATTTATTGCTCTTTAATAACCTCACACCGAATTTCTGTTGAATTTGTCAATAATAGGTCTATTAAGGTATTGCTGGTTTGCGTAACTCTAGTGTATTCTTGAACTACTAGCGTCACTCAATGTTAAAATCTCCAAATTTAATTGATAATTTATTCAAGCCATTCTTCTAAATAACTTAAAAAAACTGCATTTGTTGTTTGGAATGATCTATATACTACTTCAAATATACCAACAGGGGTCTTAATGGCCTAACCGTCTATATTGTGTATGGTGTTTACTCTGTCAGACAGCCGAAGCGACTCGAAACGGTCTATTTGAATCTAGAATATTGACTGGAAGGTTCCATATATTAACAAAAGTTCTTTATAGGTGGCAGTGCTGGTGACAATTTCACTTATACGTTCATTGCCATTGGCTTCTTGCTATATGTCGTAGTGTTTTATATTTCCCGGTTACCAAACAAAATTGAGGATGGTCATAAAGTATCACAAACCAGAAGTTTTGTTTTGACGTAATGTTTTGTTTTGACGTAAAGATCCTTTCTATTTAGTTATAGCAAGTCTGATGGAAAGTTACAAATGGATTATCCCGTCTGGGGATTATCAAGGTCTTTAGCGTTTAATTCTCCAGTGATTAAGACACAAGAAATTTGGGCATCATCATTTCCATTATAGAAGTGCCGGGTGTGGCTGATAATGATAAAGAAGGGAACGTTTTTTATCCGGTTGAGTCTTAACCTCTGATTGCTCGTTAAATGTATTGGAGCTTATTTTGTTCGAGACCCTGACGAGTCGGGAATTTCTATTACAACTTCAAGTTCTATCAAACGACAGTCCTTTTATGACCCGAGATTCCCGATCCGGTATGACTTGACGGATTGATTTATTAACATCCAGATTAGTCGGCATACAATGAGAAGTCAACTTACCGATAATTCCTGTCTGAAGTTCCCTTAGGAATTTCGGCTGTGGAACTCTTGACGACCATATTTAAAACAGTCCTCTATTACAGCAATTGGTTAAGTTTTCATTGAACCCGTAATAATAAGAAAGGGTATGTGTTGGACTTTATTAAATGAAATATATTCAAAAGCTGAGAGAGCGATTTTCTTATCAGAAAGATTTTATTATTTTCTTACCCTCTCTAAGAACTCCTTTGTTTTTGCTTTATTTTTATTGCGACTGAGACTGCGCTCATCTAGCAGTTTTTCTTTAAAATACAAATTTTTATGTTTGTAGTACAATTCACTTTAATAGGAATGTAACCCACTGGTTAGTCCCATAGCCTCGTTCGTTGGAGTCTTCTTTCAACGATAGGGTTATCTATATCATATGGCGAATAAAAGGGTTTCCATGATCCTGGAGCCTTATTTTATGTTTTGTGGCATGCATTTTCATTTCATCTTTGATGTATTCCATCCGAAGGTTCCTGTGAAGGTCTTCATTTGTTATGTACCAAGGAGCATTGACGATGCTACGAAGAACCTTCTTTTTACACGTTTGTATCATTTTGGCATTTGTTTGCTTGGTACATCCCCAGAGTTTTATACCGAAGGTCCATATCGGTTTCAGAATTGGCCGATATAGTAGCAGCTTATTATGAATTGTAAGCTCAGAGCCTCTACCTATGAGCCAAGACATTTTTCTGAAGGCTATTGGACCAAATAGTAAGGATCGTGATCTGTTGGTAGTATAACAAGAACTATTAAAATATACAACGACTCTTAAGAGTTAATTGTCAAAAGCTCGAACAAAATCAGCTCAAAGCTTTTAAAATCAATGTTAAAATCTCCAAATATAATTGATAATTTATTCAAGCCATTCTTCTAAATAACTTAAAAAAACTGCGGACTTCTTTTTATGGGAATATCTGAAAAGCAAGGCTTATGCAAACAAACAAGAAACGCTTGAGCAACTCAAACAACATATTCGTGATGAAATTAATAAAATACCGCGTGAAATGTGTGAGAATATAATGACAAATGTGCTCAAAAGATCAAACGTGCTATTTATCCATATAAGATCCATTCTCTATCATTTAATCAAAAATTATAAACAAACAAAGAAGTATACCTTCCCGGCGAACACCCTGTATTTAGTTTGTTATTTACAACAATACGATTGCCGCACTTTCCCTCCTGACTACTACAATCCAATTTACTTTATGCATATTATGCAGATGATACTATAATTGATATATAAGAGATATCCAGAATTGATCCAGTAGAACAGTATGAATTCACCGCTCGTTGATTTCCAAATTAAAGTCCACAACCATATATCTGATCTCTGGTTTGATCTCAGTAGTGGTGACCACACGTTCGAAGAAGTGATAAGGTTCAAGTATCGTGAATCTTTCAAAACTGATGGAGTCAGATTGTTGGAACGATACAAATCAAGAATGATCTGTAAAAACTGTTAAAATCAATTAATGTGCATCTACTCTATTCCAACTGGATTGAATCATATTTGTGCATCAGTATTATGTACGTTTTGGACTTACACCACTTCTTTTCAAAAAACAAATTACAGATTTAATTAATAATTCGTAACATAATTAATCTTTGTTCGTCCTACATTTTACTGTAGCATACAAATGACTTAACAAAATGTTTAGTAAATTTTATAAAGTTTTGTTGCAACGTCCTGATTTTATAATGATCTATAGATATTTCGTGATTAAATTGAAAAGTGACATGAAAAATAAATGTTCTAGATCTTAAAAAAACTTCTACCAACTTTATAAATTTAAGGTATAGAACTTATGCTTTATAAAAAATTACATGTTCATCGCTTTCAAGGATTTTTATGAACTACAAAAATTGTTCATTCACAAAAGCACAAAATTAATTAAAGTTGTTTACAGTCTCAATAAGTTTCTATCGTCTCAATAGCTTGAACCAAAAAAATCCAAAGTACACAACTTTATTAGTAAACACAGTGACAAACAAAGAAAGCTCGACAATATTAAAAAATATATAAAAAAAAAACTAAAGAACAGCAGCTTTATATTCTGTTAAGTCATTTAATAACAATAAGCTTTTTATATACTTTATCTCAATATAGATCTTTCAGATAAACAATAATTATTTATCTTCTATACACAAAATCTAACAAGAAACAATTCCATATTATTTTTCACTTCCCAGGCAATCAACTGATGAATTTGCATTTTATTTTGTACAACATCGTCAACCAAAACTTGAAAGGAATCGTGAAAGCTACACAAAATTGAAAATACGGCAAAAAAAACATAAACAAAAATTCGAAAAGCATAAAAAACAGCTTTTTTCATCAAAGCGTTTATTTTACAATTTTTTATGGTTCGTTGTGCTTTGTGGGCATCAAATAATAGCACCAAGTGGAATAGAATGAAAACACAACTCTTTTATAATACCTATACAATGTGTTTTTGGTTTGTTTTTTTTTATGTTTGTCTGCTTCTTATGAATTTGTTATAAGACATTATTGTTTGAAGACAAAAACAATGAACATAATAATAATAGCATCGTCGTTACATCGTAAACTGTGGTTTGTTCACTATGATAGAGTAAGGTGTTTGGTGGTATGAAATTTGGGTGTTGCAAAATTTAAAATAGGTGAGTGATTTAGCAAAGATGTCCCAACTGTTACGTTATTTGATTTTAACATATCTTGGATGGAGACTCATCCAGGGTGCGTTTACGATTGTTCGAGGTGACATTCTATTTATTTTTATTATTTTGGAAGCACATACCATTTATCCAGAATGGGCTATAGTTTATCATTTTGTACATTAAGACCTGCCAGTCTAATATTAACTTTGAGTGTTTTCTAATTAACAAATTTAGTTTGCCGTTGACATTTAGCAAATATGTTTTTTCCACGTGAGTCTTCTATCTAAATGTTACCCACGATATTTAACGCTTTCGTATTTTAGCAGAATGATTTTAGTTAATCTGGTAGCCGGACAATTAAGTTTATGAAGTGTGTATGTAATGTGCACCGATTTACGGTCGTTGGCCTCAATTATTCATTTTGCTGGCCAAAATTCGTTTTTGATATGTATATTCGATAGTACCATTCGCGTATGTAAAGATTTGCACGCGATTTGATGTTGGTAGGTTTGCTGTGTAGATCAAGTACAACACTGGCCCCAGTACAGAGCTTTGAGGTACTTCTTCATAAATAAGATATATTTCCCCAAAATGAACGATTGAGCAAATAGTTTTCAAACATTTTACAGAAATTTGTTGGTAATGGTGCTCTAGATTTATGTAGATTTTCTATAACATACTTTTTCCAAAGCTTGGCTAATTTTCTTGTTCAAAGAAGTTTATGATTTCAGAAACGACTCTCTAAACTTGTTCCACCGTTCCGTGTTCGTTTCTTTAAATCCAAATTGGATCAGGTTTTTGTAGAAGTATTTTTTCGAAAAGCTATGTATGAGAGAGTGGGTAGTAAGTTGATATCGCATGAGTTAACTTTTATTTCATCTTTGCTAGGTTTCAGAATCATTATTCTGTTTTCATTATACCGTTGAAAAAAGTTTCCATAAATCATTTTGTAAACAGATGATGACACTTAGACACGGTGCCCATTAAGCTCATTGATCAATCCAATGACCAACACCGATAAGCCAAAAATAAGATTCCCAGAAGTCAATATGAGAATTTTAGCACACCATTTGAAATTAAAAATTATAAGATTGGAGCTAATGACACAACCCATTAGTGTAAATTATCAGTGTAAATAGATGTATTTGACAACCAGCTATAGACGGTTTGTAATTCAAATCATGATGGAAAATCTAAAATTTCCACGACCTTTAAATTTTGCAAGTATGTACTCTAATAATGAATGGAATGTCGTTGAATAGATTCCTTCAATTGCGAAGAAATGATTTATTCTGAATAAAAAACAGTTTATTCTGAATACCAAACAGGTCATCTGAATACCAAACAGTACGTTAAAGGTTAACCATGTAAAAAATGTTTCTATTTTATGCGGTCATCAATCAAAAAGATGCAATGGGTATCGGTAGATATGCTCGGATCAAGCTGACCAGCTCTTGTGCAATAAAGAGAGCCCCACTCAATTTGTTCTTTGAATCTTATACTGATAAAATTGAATCTCGTCTAGGACTAAATAAAGTTGGTAATTTGCCTATATGTAACCCATGGCATGCAGCGTCACAAAGTCAAATTTCTACGTGTTCCGGGTATTCCTGAATTGTATGTGTGATTAACGTAAACTACACCATTTAATTACGCCAAATTACCCTATGGGCATATATGTTTTGTGATGGTTTAAAATTTGCAACAAACAAAGATTATATTCTTGTCAGAAATGTCTGGAAGAATATGGAAAGTTTAGAAACTATCGGTTATCGGAATCATGATATATGGCGAACTCACATTTGACACAGACTGGAATTATCTTTCGAGAAAACGTTGCTATATGCTATCAGAACTTGCTCGACCTCTTTGAATTCCACCAGCTGCAATCTCTTGCAGATAGTTGAACTGGGTTCTCAGTATCTTTTCGTTGATTCTGTCCATTCTGACAACTGATAATCTCATCCACCGGCTGGCACTTGGCAATTTTTTCGCCATTGCTGATTTTGGTTTTTGTTTGAAAAGTCTGTCAGTTGAACTGGTATCACTACTCCACTGGCCGTAACTATATCTTCGGCCAACCATTATATTCCCTCCGAAACTATTATTAGCTCAATTAACATCGGTGATTTCGTAGGCTTGTTATTTCGAAGTATATATATTATGGCTTGTGATCTTGCTGGGATTTTATCGTCAGTTTCATTGACCATTTGAACATCATATACGCCAAATAATTTCGGTTTTGACATATCACAGTGTGTGATTTTCGAGATTAAACCTAAATTGGTTCTGTTTTATAAAATCAAGACCGGTTATACAGTCGTCATCAATGTCTGCTTCCATGAACAGAAAAATAACTCACTGTTTCCAACTCGAACAAGCAGATCACTCTCTTCATGAACAGAAGTTGTTTCACCTGTTGCTGAGTGTAAATTACCTTGATTCAATATCCTTTGTTAGAATCACGTCTGGCTTTAAAATAGATCTTGATGCACCTGGGTCTAATGAGAGTGCAACTGAAATACAAAAACTACCTTTTTCAGGCTTTGTAATTGAGTGTGCTTTCGCTCTTCAAAACTGACTTTAGCTAGTTTGCCATATCCGGTTCGCGACTACTTTCTGTTGGCTTTTCTCGTGATTCGGGTTGCTTGTTGCTGCTCTTGTTTTTGAGCTAATACTGCCTGCAACATCGTCTGGGTGTAATCTGTAACTGGTGGAACTAGCCTTCTGTCGGTTGACTATTAATTTCCCAAGGTTTAATCGGGATCCACTTGCTCTCAATCGTAACCGTAGCATCAATTTTGTTTTTGAGACACTAATATCCGAATATAGTTGGGAATGAGTATTCTCACAAATTTAAGGCTGTTCGGATTCACACACTAAACTGTCAAAGATGAGCCGATTCCTACTGGTGGTTTCAATGATACTAGTATTCTTTCCACTTTTAAACATTTTACTGTCTGTTTGAACTAAAACGTGTCCGATACGGCGATTTATTATTTCTGATATCCATATCTTTCCTTTTTACTCGTCCCAAAAATCAATGTATAATGGTGGATAAATTTCGGTATAGTATCTTTCGAGATATTTCCACACATCATTGTTGGTTCACAACTGGTTTCTATTACTCGTTGAATTCTCATGCTGTTGATTCGGTCGTTGTATAGTGTTATTATCTCCTCTTTCCTTCCTGATTATCACTTTTAAAGCTTAACTCGGCTATTATTACCACTTAAACTAGGTCGTAAAAGCCATTGCGATATTTATTGTTGTGCCTAACCTAACTGCATCAATACAAAGTTCTCTCTGAGAGTTGCTAGTTCAGCATTGTTCTGCGTCATAATATAGCCAGGCTTGTAATAGAAAAAGAAGCCAGAGATAAAAAACAATAAATATACAAACTACCTTCAAAACAAAATTTCAAGGTCATTTCAAGGTCATTCAAGCGATGTATCAAAACTATTTATCAAAACTGGTCAGTAGTTGTCTAGTAAAAAGTTCTAGCCGTTTCGGTGACAATCCAAAAGCTTTAAAGAGTATACATAAAAAGCTTTTACAGTTTACAAGACTTATATATGTGACAAGGTGGATTAAGAGGGACAAAACTAATTAAAATTAAATAAAATATATGAAAAGCAGAACCAAAATGTAAAATCAATTTTTGGGTTAGAATAACAAAACCAAACAATTTGTGAAGTTTCTACCATTTCGTATGTTGCTATTGATGAGCAAACACACACATACCTATATACGAGTATATAACTGTTGGATTAGAGTTTTAGGAATGACAAGAATTTTGGTAGATATATAAGTAAGAGTGTCATTAACACCCTTATTGAAAATATTTTTGTTTTTTTGTAACAATTAGGATGAAAAGCGACAAAAGAACAGATGAAAACTTTAACAAAAACCAAAATGTCTTCATTTATAATAATTTTATTGTCCTTTAAAATCTTTTTGTATGTTGTGTCTTCTTATTTGTGTGAAATATTACATGTTGATGTATAAATATGTATACGTACAGACATTTATATATGGTATATGGTGTATACATATATATATATATATATATGTATATATATATATATATATATATATATATATATATATATATATATATATATGTATATATATATATATATATATATATATATAAATATATATATATATATATATATATATATATATATATATATATATATATATATATATATATATATATATATATATATATATATATAAATATATATATATATATATATATATATATATATATATATGTATATATATGTATATATATATATTGTATCTATATATATATATATATATATATATATATATATATATATATATATATATATATATATATATATATATATATATATATATATATATATATATATATATTTATATATATATATATATATATATATATATATATATATATATATATATATAAATATATATATATATATATATATATATATATATATATATATATATATATATATATATATATATATATATATATATATATATATATATATATATATATATATATATATATTTATGGATGATTGTGTCTTTTTATGGAATTTTCTTTTCTCTTAAGTAAAAAAAAAAGAATGATGACAAAAAGATTAGAATGATTACACAATTTAATGTCACAATATTATATGTATAAGGACGAATTATGTGTTTATAACACAATTTCTTGCTGTCTTTCTTACATAATATATTATTTATATAAAAGCATTGTCATTTTAATCATAATCATTGTTACTATTAACATTATTACTCATTATGGCAGCCAAACTGATATATAGTATTTAGTGGGTGTTTTGCTCTGAGTGTGATATGCGTAATGCGAACTGATATCAATTATATGATTTAGCAAAAATTAAGTACACTCGTAAGTCAATGCCCATATCAGTAATGTAGGTCAAATCGATATATAAATATTTTAGGATGGTGTAAAAATTGATGATAGTGCGTAGGGCGTTGTGACGCTTTAATGGTGGGATTGTGAAACAATGTTCATACTCATCGAAATGTTTTACATTGACTACCTCAATTCCTTTTCGCAATCGGCTTTAACAGGCCACTGTTGGTCGCAGCCGTGTCATTACTCCGACTCCATCAGTTTAGTATTCGTGCTCGCTCTGCATTTTGTTGCATTTTATTAATAATCAGCTAGTTGATGGATCAAGCGTACACGCTGTCATTTGTGTTTCATTTACAAGATCAGAATCAGAATATTTCATTAAATTTCTGATTTCGTGATACAAATGTACTCACGTATGTATTTACCATCAACGTTGAGTTATTTTATAATCTCGTTCTTTCATCACAACGGGACTGATCAACACTAAGCTGTCAGCATCTGCAAGATAAATCGTTTACTAAAGTAAGTAAATTTCTTATGGCAACGCGGATTTAGATATCATTGCACATAGACTTAAGCCAATCTTCGATACAGATTTTACATACCTTTACATTTTTGTGCACGCATGTTTCACATAAAGCTCCCGTTCAAAAGATTTATTGACATCGGGGAATTTTCTGTCGATTTTTTGTCGTGTACATCAAAAGTCACCCAAACTTTATTTTTTGCAGAAAATGTTGCAGTCCATAAGTTAATTTTCTAGAAAATATATCAAAGTAAAATTTAAGTATTAAAATAATTAATGGGTTAAATCTATTCTCCTTTGGAGCATAGTTTTCAAATAGATTAGATAATTAAAATCAAACTGAGTTTTACTCATTGAAACTAATACTGTTTCTCATTTGAACTTTTGATCAACGTATTGAATCGTGGTTCAGAATGTTATTCAACCCTAACTCTATCTCAACCGCTCAGGTGGCGCAGTGGTTAAAGCTGCGGCAGTTGGAGTGGGAGGTACCGGGTTCGAATCCCGATAGGGGCAGGATGCAAAAGGGATTTTTCACCATGAGATTACGATCTGTGGTGTGAAGAAACACAACTATGACCGCTTGATGGAGTGCAGAACTCATGGGCCGACCCATCTTCGATGTCAGCACTATAGGCTGGCATGGAGATATGCAATGTGCAGATGGTTAGAAAAATCGGACCTATAGCCGTACGTCCTCGAATTGGCTGTAATGGCGTAAAAGCAAGGACGTAAATAAGCGAACCGCGAACAAGTAGGGAATGCCTTGAGCCCCAAAACAGATAAGATATTAAATAAATAAAAAAAACTCTATCTCATATTCAATGCCAGTATTGTATATATTCCATTCGATATTAACATTCTTGTTAACAGATATATCCTCTAGCTCTTAGATAATAAGTTGACACATATCTATGAGTCTAGTAAATCCAATTAGTTTAGTTTTCTATAAAAATGTTCGTTCGTCATTGGTTCCTGTCGGATCGCTCATTGTAGTAATTGGAACCAATGAAATTGTGCTCGATTTTCAAACACTATTCCGAACTGATAAATATAATTGTGATGTATTAGGTGTTTACATTTAGTCAGCGTGTTGCAACCTGTGATAATGCGATAGTTCGCATCACCTTAAAGACGACACATGAACATTAAATTTTAAGGAAACACTAATGGTCTTTGTAAGTAAAAAATGAAAATTAATTCTTCGTCCGGCCTTAAGGGCTGCGTTATTTGGCATATTATTCCTTTATTTTACAGTAACAGATGTACAATCTTGCTGCATCATTTTGTTCTAAAAATACTGATTAAAGTGCATATCAAAGACTCGCTCGATTAAAGTGCATATCAAAGAATCGCTCGATAGATTCTATACTGTGAAAAGCACTATATGCTATGAATAGTAGCTGCACTTTAAGTGATCAAATTTTTTAACATACTAAAGTCTTTTTTTTTTCGGGTTGTGCCTTCGAATGTTCAGACCCTTGCATCAATAAAATCATTTTTGAGAGGTGCTTTTCGATATCAAATGATATTAGTCTCTTTATAGTCTTCTCAAACTTTATATAAACTATAGTTTAAACAGATATCTCTATGTTGTCTTAAAAGCCAGTTGATGCAAAGCTTTTTATTCAAGTCTAGTATTATAATATCTGGTAGCTTTTCTGAACACCTCAATTGATTAAGCGATCTTCTTCGATGCATGCCAATTTTGTTAAAAGCTTTTTTTATTTCTTGACATCAACGCCAAATTCTATGAAACTCTTCATACTTGAGAGGAATTTAAAATTTTCACCATTCCATTCCAAATTAAAATCGACAATCGAAATTCAATACTTCACAGCGTTCTCTAGATCGGACTTGTACTTCCCATTCTATTATTGACTTAATCTGGTCTAATCCAGCACATGATTCAGCTTGATAAAGCTGTGTCACCTGCGATTGAACATCACTCTCGTTGCAGTAACGAACGGGAAGCTACTTATATGGTATATAAACCAAGATAATTATAATTAAACTCCACCAATACTGGTCCTTGTGCTCCGTGCCTCAAGAGAGTTAGTACCACTTCATGCAGTTCATGCAATTTATTAATAAAAATGGATGCCGACCCCGATAGAAGGCTGTTTGCACATTCATACACAACACTAGCTTAGTGCATAATCAGATCTCTTTTGAACGACGATGAGTGGTATAACAGTCTTTGATCGTACTACCTAACCATACTAGCCTGTCCCGCAATCGATGATCTCGTATCACAAAAGCACACCCCGAATCCGAAAAGTCAAAAGTGCCAGTTTAACGTTTCTGTTTCACACCACCAATTTGTCTTGTTCCACCAACTACGTTTTATTCCATACTATAGAGTGCAAATCGAAGTCTCTGATGGAAATTCTGACAAACAGTAATAAACAAAAAAAAATCGTTCTTTGACTAATTTGATTTAAGTTTGCTTCGGGACTCGTGCTTATCCGAACACATATTGTTTGCCTAAAATCTTTAAATAAAATTTTTATATTTTTCTTAAGAAACGTCCTCCTTTTAAGTGGATGGTGCTGTTTGGATAAAATGTAGTAGTTTTAAGACTGAGTGATCCCAAAGTATACTTCAATAATTTCTTATTTTTACTTACGTCGCACAGCATACACACATGTAATTGGCTGATTGACTATACACTTAACGCAAGCAAACATTATACAACTGCCAGAAGTTCAAAAAAGAATGTATTGCATCGAATTTTAACCAAGTTTTTCAAAGACTGTTTAATCTATTGTTCCTGCTCTTAAGTAGTGATTCAATGTTAAGAACTGTTCATACTTGGGAGTAAGCTAATATTTATAAGAAAAATGATGATACAGAAAATTTAAAAATTTCCAGTCCTTACAATTTCAAAGTTGGCGAACTTAGTAATACAAAATATAAGACCCGCATATTAGACGACATTTCTTTAATTATTGACTACTATAATTAAATGGATTTTATAAAAATTAATATTTTTGAATTATATATTGAGTTAGAAACTTTTACTGGATTGCTGATATTAGTTGGTGATAATATTTCGTTAATATAATGTGGTCACTGTTGATCCAGCGATGCACAGTGCCTGTTCGTTGGTAGGTAGCTGCTCACATATTAACGAGCTCGAAGGGTTTGGTTCTTTTAAGTCTCCTAACCAAATGTTCATTATCCAGTAGCCGAGAGGCTTCCGCGTTGACATGTTCCATTAGTCTTGATTTATGCTTCGATGCAAATCGTTTTATTTCGAGTTTTATATCTGGAATCTCCAAATCACGATGCAAATCACTATTACGAATGTACCAGGGTGCATTGACTATACTCCGAAGTACCTTATTCTGGAAGTTTTGTATAAGTTTAATGTTAGTATTTTTAGTACAGCCCCAAAGCTGAATGCCATATAGCCAGATCGGCTTAAGAACCTGATTGTAAATCAGTATTTTGTTGCATATGCTTAATTTTGACCTTCGCCCAATTAGCCAGTACAATTGTCTATATTTAAGATCAAGCTCTTTTCTTTTCTTCTTCACATGCTCTTTCCATTTAAGTTTAACATCCAGAGTCATACCCAAGTATTAAGCAGAGTTCACGTTCGGCACCATCACATCGTTTAAGCTGATTGTCGGCGGATTGACCAATGATTTATTCGTAAAGTTGACATGGGCAGATTTTAATTCATTAAGTTTGATTTTCCATCGCTTGGTCCACTGGCGAATTTCATCACTTGCACATTGAAGTTTATTTGCCGCTTTTTACACAGTTTGCTCTGTTGATAGTATCGCGGTGTCGTCAGCAAACGTTGCTATACTTACGTGGTCGGGCTGTGGTATATCACTTGTATATAGTAGGTAAAGCACTGGACCTAGAACGCTGCCTTGTGGAACACCTGCCTCAGTTCAGAATATCTCTCTCAGTTCAGAATACTCATCTTCTTGTCTTACTCTAAAAAGCTTTTCAGATAAATATGATCTCAAAAGATCCATATATGGCCCCGGAAGCATAGCATTAAGTTTATGTATGAATTCCTCGTGCCATACCTTATCGAAAGCTGCTGCCACATCCAGAAATAAGGTCGAACAAATTTGTTTTTCTTCTAACGCCTTTTCTATAATGTCTGTTATTCTGTGAACCTGATCAATTGTAGAATGTTTGCATCTAAACCCAAATTGGTGACCCGGTATTAGGTCTCTACTTTCTATTATTGGCTTCATTCTCTTCAAGAGTAGTCTCTCCATTAGCTTTGAAATGATAGGGAGCAGTGATATCGGACGATCCGATTTAGCTTCATTAGGCGGTTTACCTGGTTTCGGAAACATAATAACTTCCGCAACTTTCCAGGCCGAAGGAACATGTCTTAATCTAATAACAGCATTAAACAAGTGAGTTAGTTTAGCGATAGCTTTCTTTGGTAGTTGCTTTAAAATTTCTCCCGTTATAAGGTCATATACAGGTGATTTTGCTGACTTCAGATTGAATTGTATTTCACTGGTAACTTCTTTTTGGGTTGTTAGAGGCATTCCACTCTCATAGTTGCTGCTTTCATTTTCGATTATAATATCCGATTCAATCTCCTTCGGTTTGAAAATATCAGCCATATGGTTAGCAAATTCTTCAGCTTTTGCTTTGTTATCCCTAGCCCACGAGCCATCATTTCTCTTAATAGGAGGGATTTGCGTAATTGAGGTTTTTATACTTTTAGTTGCCTTCCATAGTGAGTAGTTCGTATCTTCATCAGCGGTCAATTTTCCCAGATACAAAGAAAACGATTTTTCATTTAGCTTCTGAATTTCTCGCTTAAGCAGATGGACTCCTTGTTTGTTGCCATTTTCTCCTAGCTTTTCTTTTTCCTAAGACAAGATTCCGAATTTCTCTTGGGTAACTTTAACCAATCGTTTTGGATACTGTTCCATTAGTATTATCCCAAGCGGTAATCTGAATGATATCGGTGAAATTGTCTACCTCTTCTTCTAGGTCCTTAATAGTTTTTAGTCGTGTTTGTAAGTTAATCTTGTTTTCTACTTCAGATCTGAAGCTCGCCCAATCAGTTGTTTTTTTGGCAAGAGTTGGACTCGTTTCCTTTCTAATTATCTTGTCGCTTAAGGAAAGTATCACTGCATAGTGATCAGAGTCCATATCTGAATTATCCTCTACTTCAATAAAATTTGATGAAACTTGTTTTGATATAAGGAAATCCAGTAGATCAGGAGTTTTACCTGCATCCGTGGGCCAATATGTTGGCTTGCCAGTGGAATGGACGTTACATCCCATTTCTACTATTGCATTTTTAAGTTCGTTACCTTTGGTTGTTGTAAGCCTAGAGCCAAAGTCAGCATGCTTTGCATTAAAATCACCCCCTAGTATAAATCTACCATCGAACTGTTGTAGGATATTCTTAATTGTTTTAATGATTCGGTATTTTACTCTAACAATTGAGGTTTAAATTGTTACAATAAGCTTTATTAAACCGAAGTGATCCAATTAAATTACCTCGGGTGAGTTAAATATGATTGAAAATGAGTACTTTTGTCGATTATGGTTATAGTTTCATTATAATTTTATATATTGGGCCCGTCATATGTGGGTGTGGCTTGATCTGCTGGTTGAATTGGAATAGGTCGGTGAAGAGCGAGCATCCAACGCACGAACATAATGATCCAAAATATTCTCAAGAACTGAAAACTTCAGAAGATCATGAGTGTAATGATACACATGATGGAGTCCCTCATTAGGCAGGCATTCGTTCTCCCTCATATTTAGAATCGTCTAGATTTTGAAATAAAATTTCATAGATTGATATCCGTTAGTTGATAGTCTGACCTGTGGAACAAATTGCTGTATTGGAACGAGTTTCAATAGCTATTATGAACAACTCCTCATCACTTGCCGTGGTTATCTTTTGGACATTATAGGAGTTTATCATGCGACCATAAAGCACTAAACTGCCATTTAATTAGGAACCACGAATATTCCTTGGTTAGAAGCATGCAGTTTGATCGAACGGTTTGTTGAATTAACTGTTAATTAAATAACGATTCCAATTATTTCGGTATGTCGCTACACTCTGTTTTGTATAACCTCAAGGCACTCCAAACTCTTTCGCAGTTCGCTTATTTACGTCCTTACCTTACGCTTTGCAGCCAAATCGAGGACGTACGGCTATATAGGTACGATTTACCTAACCATCTGCACATTGTACAGCTAAATGCCAGCCTATAGTACTGACATGGAAGATGGGTCGGCCCATGGATTCTGCACTCCAACAGGGGGTCATAGTTGTGTTCATTCACACCACTGATCGTAATCAAGTGGTGAAAAATCCCTTTTGCATCCTGCCCCTATCGGGATTCGAACGATTCGCTTTAAACACTGCGCCACCTGGGCGGTAGCGTTGCTTTGATATACATGAATGGTTTCTTGGAATGGTGATTGACGTTGGTATATGTTTTTAAATAAGAGCATCAGAAACCACATCCTAGGTCAAATTAAGAGCAAATCGATCATGTTTAATAAAACTGAAACGTTTTTCTTCTCCCGAACTCGGTATTCATTCAGTAAGTCTAATTGATGCTTCGATCGTTGTTCATCATTTCACGTGATTTTTGTTTCTACATTAATGCAATAAGATAATTTTCATTCAAATTCAGCTTCATCATTGCTCAGCTTTGCGCTGTGAAAGAGTTCTAAATATATCTCCTATGATAATGCCAGTTGTGTGTCGCTTCAACCACCGCCACTTTTTACTACTTGTCATTAATAGTTCAATATCAGCAATTAAGTTGTTTGAACGCCGGTTTCACTAACTTCCAAAAAAAGTCCTTACAATTTTTGAATTTATTTCGTGAGGC
The DNA here is from genome assembly GCA_963932295.1 of Tipula lateralis. Lineage (NCBI taxonomy): Eukaryota > Metazoa > Arthropoda > Insecta > Diptera > Tipulidae > Tipula > Tipula lateralis. The sequence continues at coordinate 59,247,967 of OZ010737.1, forward strand.
CAACTTGTAACCTTTATCGGGTGCGTACTCCTCACACTTGACAATTAGTTAAAGAAACGGTACGTTGCAATAGATAACACAAATCTAAAATTAAAGAATTGAAAAGTGTGCAGAAATAGGACGAAACCCACGAGAGGTACTTAGTTATGAAGCTGCTTGGGGCATAAAGTTGTATTTTAGCTCCATATCCAACAATCTCAACAAATGCTGGTGTTACCTTCTAGTGGTGAGGTTTCTTAGTTCTTCGATGAATATACCTGACGAGTAGCTGAATTGATGTACTTCAATGTTAGCCTCAACAAGATAACTGGTTTTCAGGTTGCCTTCTACTGGATGGGATGAATGATCCTCTACAGGAAGTTTTCAAAATTTTACAATAGACTACTTGTTAGGTTGTTCTTGACACTTTAACTTTGTTACTCGACGTACCCCATCATTTTCGTTATTTATGTTGAGTTGATGATTCGGTCGAGTCTCTTGTATAGCATTAGCAATGGAGAAGTTCTTACTTCACATCATGCTGCGTTTAGGTACAACATACTTATGGAAGGTCCGGTGAGGTCATCGCCAGTTCAGTTAAAACAAGGACACCAATTAACAGGAATAATTGTTCAACCCTACTTAAAGACTTAATCCAATTTTTAAAACACAAGTGTCGTAAACTAAATGAAATTTTAATTACCTCTCTAGGTGGTTGATTAATGTCTTTGAATATCTTAATGACTTCGCAATCTGTCATGAAACGTGTTATTTAATCTACAATTTTTATCTATATGATACTAGAGATTATCAAAATTTGTGTTTTTTTGTGCTCTCAAGAAAATTACAAAGAAAAGAAAAAAAAATATAAATTTTCTTTTCAACTTATTATTATTTTTTGTAAGAATCATAAAATTAATTGTACTTTTCATTGTCTTACAAACAAAAAGGAAAAAAAATCTGAAATCATGATAACAGAAAATTAACAAAAAAAAATGAAAAATCAAATAAAAATAATAACAATAATTTTCTTTTAATGTAAAAAATTTTAAAGTTCAGCACAACTTTATACATGGATCCACGCTCGTATATTTTGCACGATAGACGGGGTTGTGGGCCAAGGTGGATACAATTTAATTGTTTTAAATTTCTCAATTTTTTTTTTTTGGCTCTTCTTTGAAATTTCGTTTACTTTGTGGAATGGAAAATTAAGAAAATGGAATGTTTTTTTGTTATTCGTTTCGTTTCACAATTGTTCTATTTATTTTTTTGTTCGCATAGCGAAAGTGAAATTAATTAAATCGTCTTAATTTTTTAATCATTTCTGCATGTACCCGTTTAGTTTGTTTCGAGATGGTTGTTCTTCTTCAAAAAAAAAAACACTTTAAATCGAAATTATTTTAATTTTGGCACGTATCTTTTCCTCTCTTTTGTTTTTACTTAAATAAGCTCATATAGAAAAAGCTTTTTTGGTTTAATTGTTATTACATTTTGTTGTTGTGTTGTATATAAAATTTAACATCATATTTAAAAAATTTGTATTTATTTTTATTCTCCAAGTTTAATCTTTAATTTAATACGGAAATATAAAAAACAAAAATGATCTTTTCTGGTTATTTAATTCAACAAGCTGGATTTGTTAAATCTCTGGAAAAATTGGATTTTCCCAAGGAAACCGAAAAACAAAATAGACGATATAAAAAAATAAGAGCATATCAGCCATTAGTTTATATTATCGTATTCACTGTATGAATGTTAGATAAGCAATGAAATTTTATTGATTAAAATATTAGGATCTCTGGTTAATATGAATCCGTTTATAGTTAAAGCGTGTGGGTGTGAAATAAAAATTTAATTGAGTTAATCTGTGAAAAGTTTTTCTTAAAACTCCTATTGATCTCTATTAATGTGCTGCGTGCTTTATCCGGATTAAAACTATTTAGTATAAACTTAATATTGTTATTACTCTCGGACAGTTGGTATTTGGATTAACAAAAACTAACTGACGAATTATTGAAAATTAAACTCCAGTGCATAACAGGTCTTATTTTTAGTATATCTCACAAGATATGTATTTTTGTCGGTTTTTACAAGCTTATACCGTGTAAGCATTCTGACCCAATTTTCCATCACGACCCAGCTTTTCATTGTTTTAATAATTAGAAGATACCATTAGAAGATCCTTCCCTACACTGTTGAACCACTCACACCAACAGAGACCTAAAGATTACTGTATATTTCGGTCCGGATCAGCACGCAAAACGTGACTGAGCCAGCATACCTGCTGCCCTTTGTTATAGAAAATAACTCAGCCATATAGGTTAGGTTACAGTGTAACGCAAAATTAACTCAGCCATATATCACACGCATGATTGTTCTCTCGAAAGTTAACCATCAAGATCCAACTCTCACATTTATACATAACAACGGTCCGATCAATTTCAGCTTACCCGTATTGGCAAGATATTAAGTAGAGGATATGACGACAAAATATCAATGGCAATCAGATCCTTGATATCCTCCTCCATTCTATTAAAGTGAGTTATGAAAGATAAACTTGAATCTCATCACTCCTGCAATCGTGTGATTATCACTACTAAAGATATTTGGTATTGGACTCGTTTATTTTCAGACTGACGGAAGTCTAATTGAATTGACGTTCAGAATTGAGCTCTGATTAATATTATCAATTTCAGGTGAATGATTTATTTTAATCTTTGCCGATCCCCTCCGAGTTTTTTTCGGATAGATTCTCTCTGCAGATGAACAACTATGCGGTCTGTATTTGAGCGTATTCAAATGTATTACATGTGAAATATGAGAAAGTCAGAAATATGTTTAAGCCACGTTTCTAGTATTGTTAACACAGAGATTACCATCCTGGTCCTGGATTGAAGGAAGCCCATTGAGATCTTAAGGTGTGGTGCAATCCAGTGTCTTCATTAAAGAGCCCACGCGAATTCTACTCATTGCTGAATTGTTGGTTTCTTAAGGCACTAGCTTTCTACAGTTCACGCTTCTTCCTTCTACAAATTCGGTTAGCTGTCCTCCTAGCCAGAACCGCTTTATTTCTTGGTGTGAACGTAAACTGAGTTTGCGCTTTGTTATGAATTATTTTCGTTGCGCAACAGCAAGACAACCGAAGTTGTCAATACTCTCCAGATAGAGTTCTCTTCATCAGAGTGGTAATAAGACCGCAAATTGCTTTTACTGACTAAATCTACATATGTTCGTTCCATTCTTCTTTTTATTAGCTTGTCACAGGAGAATCACTAAACATAATCCGCTGCCCTTTCAGACGGTATAGAAAATTTTCATGGTAGCTTTTCAATGACCAGATTATTGTCACAGTCACTGTCTAATTTTGTTGTAGACTTATCAGATCTCACGTTTTGTTCAACCCCACCTCGTCTCATTTCAAGTCCATTTTTATTAGTGTAGTTACAACTTCGAGATCATGATCATTCGCAAAGTACATCATTCTTTCTCCATTGGTTGGATTTTTGAAAGCACTAGCATATAAATCACCAATCTGACACTATATGCTCAGGTATAAAGCCTATCAGATAATCCAGTAGATTATAGAAAAACATACGATCAACACAGATGTGGGACTTTTATACGGATCCTTACTTCACTTTTAACCAATGTAACATTTGTAAAAATAATACTTGTCCGATACTGCAATTAAATACTGCTTTCATCAACGAATTTACTTAATCATACAGAAATAAACTTGATAGTCATTTAACCGTACGGTTGCCGAATTTCCTGTTCATACATTGTTTGACCAGCTTTGTAGAACTATCTTATTTGAAATCATATAAAAGTACACCCATTTTCGGTCGCCAAAATTAGTCTTCAAACATATGACGACACAATGACCGTAAGCTGAACAACTCCGACATTTAATCCACATCACACGGTTACTTTTTTCCGGTTGAAGCCTCTTGAAGCACACGTGGGTTTGTTGGTGTCCCATAATACACTATCTGCTAAGGGACACCAACAATGAGCTTCGAAACTGATAATGATTTTTCTTCAAAACAGATCTCAATCGGAAACGTTACGGGGATTTTAATTATTCTTCGACCGAATTCTTGTAAACGATTGATTAAGCACATTTTGAACTGAAGCACTTACGTCTGCAATATTTTCGCTACTTCGACCGGTAAATCTAACTATAACACGAATATTATATGTTTATATAAAACAAATTTGTATATAAAATTGTATATTTATATTGATGCTTTTTTTTTATTTTTTAAATTAAGTTTTAATTTTGTGCAGGGCGGACTTTGTTAAGTTCATCCCTAAATATTTTCAAATCAGTATATTAAGTTGTTAAAATTGAATGTTTGTCATTTCTAGTTATTATATCACTTATTAACATTAAAATAGCGGAGTGGTCAAACGTTGAGTAAAGTTCCTCCTGCACTTGTATATAATCAACCGGGAATTTTATTGTTACAAAGAAGTCAGTGAGGTCTGGTGTTCTAGTTTGGTCGCTTGATCAATGAATTGGTTTACCTGTAAAGTGAAGTTGCAGTTGTATTAAATTATTGATTTATGGAGCTTTTTCTCTTTACTTGTTGTTAGTCTTAATCTCCAATCCGTATTATGAATATTTCGTTTAGCTGCTTGAAGAAGTAAGTATAAGCACTCTCTGTTATGATATATCTAGATGAGCAATATATTGCGGCTACCACTACTTTATGGTTTTGGGTATTAATGCTAACGCTAATTGCTTGCATTTCATTCATATGTGTTATATAAAAATGCTCCAGTTGATGGAGTGATCAGTTACCGGAGAAAACTATCACTTAATCGATTTCTCGCATACATGATTAGAATTTAACAATCGCATAGTTGAAATTGCATTTTCAGATAAGTTCACTATACACAGTAAAGTATCTTTTGAACGATTAAATTTAATGCCAGAAATATTTACCTTTTTCATTGCCAAATATTTTCTAAATTAAATTTTGATTTGATTAGTTGAATTTTCTTCTTTCAGTCGTTACCATCCTCCTACAAGGGGATCACCAACATCGAGTTTTAATATAACTGTGCTAAGTACAAAATATTCCAACGGCACATGGTCCCCTACAACTTTCTGGTATCGTTTTGATCTACTTGGTGAATTTTACGATCCTCAGAGGAAAAAGAGTTTGAAAATTCTGAGCCATTGATCTATTTACACTGTTTGGAGTATATTAAATCAGTTTTTTGCTGTATGATTTACAGATAAAATACATTTGAAACGAAATTTAGAAATATTAGAATGATGATTTAATCGCAGGTAACTAACGAGTAGTTCCAGCTCTACGACAAATCCTCTTCTATTTCTAATCTCTAATTCTAGCTATATCATTTAAAAACTGTACGAATATCACATCCATTATATCGTTGGGGCAAGTGCTCTCTCTGATTTAGTTCTGATTTTATATATCTCTTTACATCTTGAAGAAACCTTTATAGTGTTGGGGACTATAAAGGCTCAAATAATATGACGTTTAATTTATTAACCAATGCAGCCGCTTGGAACCGTACCTTTATAAATAATTCTCCAAGATTGATTGTTATTTGCAAACATCTTAATATAAACTTTAATAGGCGTGTGACTACAGCGTGAATATTTTTATTATAACGAGAAATTATAGGGGATATTCTTATATTGGAAACATATACTATTAAGTCCCCAAGTTCATTATTATTACATTACCATTGCGGTTACAACATTAATAGTACGATCATAACGTATAAAATGCAGGATTGACCTCCAATTTAGAACAATCAATTGTGATATCACTAATCGCTTCTTGCTATTCCAACGAAAATCGGGTATAAGTATATCGTTTAACTAACCAAACGCATTTATCTTCTGCGTATAAAAGCATGAGAGTCTAATACTGTCACTTTATCTTAAACGTCATCATAGCAATGGTAAGGTATTTACAGAAATAAGTTTTTACTCAATAACTCGCAACAGGTCATGTTAAAAATATTCTCATCGTTCAACTAATTCTACACTGAAAAAAATAATTGTTCAAATTAGTCAAAATTACATTCACATTGAAAAAATCCTTATCAATATACAACCGACAAAGATTCCTATCAATGAGATTTACGAATTTATAACTAGCTAAAAAGTTCTACAAATATATTATCAGTAAGAAAAGTGAATTAATCGATTGGAATATTTTATATTTTGATTTTAATAGATTTCTTATTTAATAATTTTGTTAAATTAACTTCATATGTTAAATTAAATGCACATAAATATGTTATAGCAATTTATGAATTTAATTTAAATACATAAAAATACATGCCTAAAAATATCTTATAAAAGAAACAGCTTTCTTAATTAAGAACATTTTTCCGGGAAGGGAACATTCATTTTCAACTTCCCCCTTCTATAACTATAATCATCTCCACCAGTTATTATAATGAGTTCCTCATTTTGTTTTCAAGGCCGGTTTTGGGAGTAGGGATTTTGTGTCTATTTATAAAATCTATATCTCTTAGGTTTACCCGTGTTGTATAAATATAACTCGTTGTTGCTTTATATTGTTTAATGTTGTAATTTTGCTTTTTTGGCCGGTTTCGATGTGTTGGATGACGTCATATTAAATAGCTGTGCGATCGAATAGCTCAAATCCATCTCTTTAGGCGTATGTTACCCGATTTGACGTACAATTATTATATATATATATATACTTTCAGTCGAGTACGTTCAGTGCTAGCGAGTTACAAGAATGTACGCGAAATATCGGCCATTTTTGCACATTTCTATTTTCTTATCGATCTAGATTGATGTTTACTTTGATAGCAAACTGATCAGTTAGACCATTTAAAAAAACTGATAACTTTATCATATAGAATACATTTTAATCATAGTGATAAAATATTGTTAAGAACAATGTTCATAAAGAATAATAAAAAATTATATTTTTGTTGAAAAATATAAATGAAGGTATCCGTATAACTGTAATATTCTATTTCAAAATGAAAATAAATTATCAGAATGAAATAATTTTTCCAAAATAACAATAAAAATACTGTCACTAAAATTTGTTATATTGAGTGGTAGGTTCGAGTGGCATTTGGTTCAGTGTACAGGTTCAGTTATGCCCCCTTAGAAATTGTTTTGTAGGTAATAATGATACTTTAACCAGGTAATCCACCAAGCGGATTAACCTCATAAAAGCCAATATCGCTTCTTCCAATTATGTCAAAACTGTTTGAGAGACTTTTATAAAAACGAATTAAACCTGAAATTAATAAGTCTAGACATAGCGCAGGCATTCGATAAAGTCTGGTTAGATGGTTTAATATTTAAACTAGCAAAAACTCTGCCATTTGAGTATTGCGAACTATTAAAATTGTACTTGAAAGGGAGGTACTTTAAATTTAAACGCAGGAAGGTGTTGACTACAGCATAAAAGAGATAAAGAAGGAGTCCCAAGGGAAATGTCTTAGGGTCATTCCTTTTTATACTGTTTACAAGCGGCATACCGCAGGCGCAAAATACAACTATCGCCAAGTTTGCAAACGACACTAGCTGTTGGTGACACAATCGGTGAAGCCATATTCAAACTACAAATAGCCATAAATATTATATGCAAGATTATCTAGCTAAGTGGAGAATTAAAGTATGTATATGAATTGAAGTCTACTGACATTAAGATCAATATACCTGTGACTCTCAATAATATTTCTGTACCACATCCAAATCAAGCAAAATATCTCGGTATGAATCTAGATTCAAAGTTAAAGTGGAAAAGCAGAAGAGCTCCAATTAAAATATAGATAATTGTACTGGCTAATTGGAAGAAACTCTCAGTTATCCATAGTAAACTTATGCTTTATAAAGTGCTCAAACCGGTTCGAACATATGGTATTCAACTATGAGAATGCACCAGAACCAGTAAACAACAGATAGTTCAACGATTTCAAAATAAAGTTCTCTGATCGATAGTAAACGTCCCTTTGTACATTCGGAGTAGTGACCCTCATAAAACTATCGGAATCGATACAGGCGCAGAGAAAATAAAGAAGAAGCGGTGCGATATACGTGAATCCATCTGCACATTTCCTAGCTCCATATCAAGCTATAGTACTGACACGGAAAGTGGGTCAGCCCATTGATTCTAAACTCAACCAGGGGTCACAGATGTGTTTATTCACAACAACGATCGTGTTCAGATGGTGAAAATCCCTTTTGCATTCTTCCTTCTATTGAGATTCGAACCCGGTAAACCTGGCCGCATCTTGAACTGCTCCAGTTGAGAGGTGTGAAAAGTCTTACAGCGAACACAGAACTTTCAGAATTGTGAGGAAATGTATTAAGAGCAAAAAAAGAAAGCGACATACTAAGAGTTGAAGAAGATTATCAAATTCAATAACTCAATATGAACTATCGTTCGACCCAAATCTCATATCCTATGTAGATTGTTAATTTCCCCAAAAATCACCTCATTGTATACAAACTTCAAGAGTGAGATTGCAACACTCGTTAGCGCGCGACACAACTTGTTGGCATGTTTTATTACTATACAAATCACTTGGTTTTGTTGCAGTTATACGTACAAGATGTACTTCTAAATCATACTATCATTGCAAAGTGTTGCTATATACAAACAAACTTCCGTCCTTTTATACGAGTGGCAATAGCAGTTTACATTCAAAAAAAAAATATGTCAAAACGTTTTTCCTAACAACCAATTGCCGTACCAAAATGAAATATGTGTTTATATTTACCAAAACCCAGAAGAGGAAATACATTTTCCAAAGTTTTTCATCAGCGCGCAATGTTTACATATATACATACATATATTCATATAGCGAAATCAATTTTGCGAACGTACTCGTATTATGTCAATAAAATTTATTTCACAATTTCAAAATTGTTGCTGATGATGAACTCCACCATTCCACAACCTGTGCCTCTACCTGTTGATATCTCAAAGTTTATTTTAAATTTGACTTACTTATGAAGACAGTATCAATTTAATCATTCACTTTACCGACTGTTTCTTATATATTTTTTATTTTTATTAAGACAAAATACAAATGGGAGGAAGGTAGGGGGGTTGGGAGTTAAACAAAATTAATAGTCATATCAATTTTTTGTTGCTACCGCAAAATACCAAAAACCGCAAAAACAATAAAAATAAATGTATCTCCTCTTTTATTGTGTTAAATAAAAATAATGATGCCTCAATTTTAGTACACATAAATTTTCATTATTTTTGTTGTTGTACCCAACCACACATATGTACATATATGTATATAAATGTATGCTGCTTGAAAGTATGTATTAAATTTCAGAGACACGTCAAATAATCCTGTAAGTTATTGCGGCTGGTGTGCGATGTTCGAAAAGTACCAATAAATGTTTATCTATTTTTTGTAGTATCTGACTGTTTGTATTTACATTTATTGGAGTCGTTTCAGAAGCGATTTTTTATTAAGCCGAAGGAATTATGAATACCTTAGATAGTACGTGAAGATAACATAAACCTCTTTTCATTGCTTCGTAAGTATTTTGTTATACAATCAGTGGATAACAAATGTGAATGGTTGAAGAGAAAGAATGAGTGTGATATAATAAATTAATTTGATCATCGTCTAAAGGTATATGACTCACACACTAGACTATTAGTTGTAGTTAGCAGTTACGAGCGGCTTTGATGGGTGGAATCAAAATTTTGTTTTCGATCGTAAATATTTTGTTCTAATAGAAGTGGAACAGTATCAATTAAGGGTAAATTCTTGAGCACAATTTAGGCGCCGAAATTTTACCATTAACTCATTGCACCTTCTACGATCTGATTGCTTCCGATTTATATAATGGGTATATGGACCGCATGGTAGAATCCGTTTCACAAGCTTGTAACCAACCCTTTGGTGCTGCTTGCCTTGAGGTAAAACCCAGGGGAAAGCAGAAACTGGCCTGGTGGTCAAAAGAATTGGGGGCCAAAAAGAAGTCGTGCGACCAGAGGATCTCAGGACTGGGACTCGTACAAGGAGACGCTGAGACTAGATACGAGAAGAATGCACAAAAGAAATCCTGGAGGCAATTCTGTGACAAAATGGAAGATGTCTCGGAAACTTCTCGCCTTCGGAAGATTCTCTCCACAAATCCAACAAACATAGGTTACTTAATTAAACCTGATGGTTCGTGGACCGATTCCAGTGAGGAATCCCTCAAGATTCTCATGGACACTCACTTTTCGGGTAGTTTAGACAACTCGATGGAACTAAGAGCGTCGGGAGTAGCTTTGTCGCTGCGCGCACCGGATATCGAAAATAAAAAACGAATTCTGTGGGCCATAAAAGGGTTCAAGTCATACAAATCGGCTGGACCGGATTGGATTATACCGGCAGAAATTCAGAATAACTTGGAAATAACCCTCCCGTAGTTGGAGGCGATCTTTAAGGGGTGTTTAAAGTTGGTCTGCATGCCGAGGCAATGGATGGAGGTCAGGGTGGTTTTTATTCCGAAAGCGGGAAAAGGATCGCATGGCTATCCTAAGGACCTATAACATTATCATCCTGTTGAAAACCCTGGAAAGGCTGGTAGAAACACATATTAGTATGAACTTAAAGCAGGAGAAATGGTCAGCCTCTCAACATGCGTACTGTTAGGGTTAATCGGTGGATACGGCCCTACATGCTTTCAGCTTTGGTACGCACAATTGAGAGATCATTTCACTCAAAGGAGTATTGTTTGGTAGCTTTTCTTGATATTGAGGGCACCTTTAATAACGTTCAGACAGATGCAATCCTAAAAGGATTATCGTTCATGGAAGTAGAATCCTCCATAATCAAGTTGATCAGTTATATGCTGGGAAGCAGGACTGTAAACTCAGAGTAAGGGGAGTAAACTATAAGAAGGCGAGTGGTTAAGGGAAACCCCACAAGGGGAGTCCTGTCTCCTCTTCTCTGGAACATGATGATCAATGGCCTACTTCTGAAGTTGGAGAGGGAGGGTATAGGAGTGGTTGCCTACGCTGATGACGTGGTGATCATGGTATCAGGTTAATTCTTACTGACTATTAAGGAGGTAATGCACAATGCGCTTCTTATTATTACAAGATGGGCCAGTAAATGTGGATTAGCAGTTTCGGTAATTTCGGTAGTTGACCCACCTACCGTAAATGGCACTAAACTGGTCTTTACTGATAAAGCGAGATTTCTGGTTGTAATTTTAGACAGTAAACTAAGCTGGAAGCCAAACATCTTGGAGAGAATCAGCAAAGCTACGACGGTGATGTATTCGTGTAGAAATGCAATAGGCAGACGTTGGGCCTCAGACCGAAGCTGGTACACTGGCTCTACACTGCCGTAGTAAGACCCGTTCTTATGTATGGAGTGAGTGTTTGGTGGCCGGCACTGGATAGAGTAACCTATAGAAAGAAGTTAGAGAAGGTGCAAAGGATGGCCTGTTTGCTCATAAGTGGGGCACTGAGAACAACACCTACTCAGGCCATAGAGGTCATGTTACACCATTTATGGCAAACAGATGGCGGCTAACATAGCCACAAGACTAACGGCTGTGTCTCAGTGGTAACACTTTCAGGCAGGTCACTCGACAATAATTGGTTCGCTAAAGAAGGAAATGGCGAACCTTGACTTTATTACGTCTACATTATGCTTCGAAAAGGGGTTTTAAACCTTTATCCCTTCAAGAGAATTCTGGGGGAATAAGCTAGCACTGGAAACCGAAGCTATACAATTCTACAAGGATGGCTCGAAGCTAGATGGTAAGTTCGGAGCTGGGCTGTTCTGTGTAGCATTAAATATAAGCACTAACGTTCGTCTCTCTGACCACTGCAGCGTGTACCAGGCGGAGATAATAGCGATTGAGGAAGCCTTGTGCTGGTTGAGGCATGACGTGATATCCAAGAGGGATATCAAGATTTATATGGACAGTCAGGCGGCTATTAAGTCACTGGAAGCAGTGCTGTTGAAGTCTAGGGTGGCATCTCTTAACGATATTAGTGAGCATTTCAATATTCAGATTATCTGGGTCCCAGGGCACTCTGACGTCAAGGGTAACTGCAGGGCAGACGAACTAGCTAGGCAAGGTACAACTCCTGATGGTTCCAATAGTGTTAGGGGTATTAGGGGACTAAGATCCTGTGGTATCACAACGGACCGGCAACGGTCTAAGTGTGCGTTAGCAGCCACTATAATCTAACATAACCTAACCTACAAAATGGGTATAGATATTGATGAACATGGTTCTTTCTTTAAAAACCTGGGCAAACAAGCATAAGGCCCATGGTTTCATACACTTGGATCTTGGGTAGTATGGTTATCTAAAACTGATGATAAGGCAACGTCTACTCTATTAAATTGTAACGTCACCAACGTAACGCTGAATGTTCCAAAGTTTTAGTGTTTCACTCCCCTGATTTAATTTTATCGCTTTCACATACTATGATAAGCGCGGGAAACACAAAGTTTCGCATGGGGAATAAACTGGATTAGATTAGATCAAATTTTTCGGGTGGGAGAATTTATTGTTTTTGAATATGGTATTGGTATATAAGCAAAAATTTTGGTACGGAACAAAAAGCATTATTTAGTCGGACAAGAATATGACTGTTTGAATATCGCTACCAGTTATTTAATATTCTGATTATATAGTGTAGTTCAGTTTTTTTTTTGGTGTTAACGAGAAAAAATATATACATGAGTTAACTACAAAAGACAATCATTTACACAAGTAGTGAAAAATTTGGATTAAAACGGTGTTCTACTTGCAAATACTTAAAGCACGTTATAATTCCCTGTTGCAAACATAACACCAAATATTAACCTGTTTCCAATAAGAAACGAAAGACTAAATGATATATCCGTGCCGTGAAACGTTTAAATAAACCGTCATTTTATGCAGTTTAACAATAAATAATTATATAACCTTGTTTATATATAAATCTATATAGTTTAATATTAAGTAAAATGAAATGTTAAATAAAAACATATATGGAAAGCTCCTTTGTAGTTAAAATAATAGTTTAACTAAGTGAAATCCAAAACTCATTAAAAAGCCGTACAATTAAATACTGTTTTGAAATTACGGTGTGTTCGTAAAAATATAGATATACGTACATGTGGTCCTTTTTTGTTGATATTATCTAGATATTCAGTGCACAAAGACTTATGTATAGATATACTTTGAATATAAAGGTGACCAGACGTACCATGCAAATTCAACAAAATTTATAAAATGTGCGTGATCAGTAACTTTAATAAAACTAAAATTCAAACCGTACAACAGTGTAATAATAAAAATAATATCTAGTAAAATAATAATAATAAAGAACGCAACAACTGTAAATCATACATAATCATATAAAACCACTGTTATATCCGTATAACCAATGCAAAATCGTCAACCATATGCCGGATGAAATCGTAGGGTTTGCAGTGCACGCCGTAATGGATACTTCGTTCAACGATATTCCTTGTAAGGTTTTTTTATGTTAAATTTTTAAAAGATTTACTTTATCCTTATTTTGGCAATTTTCATAATTTTTTTATTTTATTTTATTTTTCCATTTATGTATCTAAATTTTTGGTGGTGGTGTTAATATTTAAGAACAATTAAAAATTATACCTATTATAAGTCATGACGTCATTAGATTTAGTTCATAATTGTTTCATTTCATAATTCCGTTTTATCGACTCTCTTATTTGAATTATATAATAAACATGGTCATTAGCATATTACATGTAAGTCTTTCGTTTCATTTTGTTTTCGAGGTGCTACTTTTTTTTTTGTTTTTTTTTTTGCGTAAATTTCCGTTTTGTATTTTTCAACATGATGGTGTAAAAACAGTTTATTAAAAGTGTGAGTGGATAAACAGGTGATCAATGGTAACTGGTAAGTTGAGCTATGTCTTCTCTTTTATTTTTATTTTTTATTTTTTGCATAAACTACTGTATCGATCAGTACCGATCAGGAAATTTTCTGCTTAAGATTTTTTCTATATTTTTATCAACAAGTGGTCTAGCAAACATCTGTTAATCTCCGCTACGTTCCCCGACCAAACCCTGAGTTCATAGCCGGCAAATTATGGCCACTTCGGAGGTCTTAGCAGATGAAATATGAAACTCAGTAACGAAAGGCGTTAAACATAATAGGAAACCGAATAATTCGGTTCGGTATCCCACTTACGCCAAACCAGTTTCGTTACAAAATAAGAGATCAATGCAAAGCCTGCCTCGATATTGTTGGGATTTTACATATAAAAACGTGTTTTACATTTTACATAAAACGTAAATTAAATGTAAAAAAGGAAGACAACACATAGACGGCAGCGCCATCTGTTTTAAAATGTGGAAAACCTACCGACACCATCATGTAAATTTCCCAACGGTATTCAACGATAATTCAAATTTCAATCAATTTTAAAGTCTTCGTTTAAATAAATCCGATCGATCAGTCGATAAACTTTGTCAAAAATGTCAAGTTTGAGCGCGCGGACCAAGTATGAGCGCATAGTCCATACACCTTTGAACTTAAAACAACAAAAAACGCAGAATGGAGACCTCGAGAAGATTTTTGGGCATTGAATTACGTAACCATGCTAGATCGATATCTAGCACCACACCTCCAGGGCTTTATATACTACGGCCACATGTATTTTATTGTTAATATCGAGAAATTGTATTTTTGCCAATGTATAATTGCCTTTATTTATTTTAATATACTATTTTAAATGCGATAAAACGAAAAAATATATAAAATGGGGATTCCCCGGTTAATGTTAGTAAAATAAAGTAGAAAAAATTATTTAGGTGAGCTACGGAAATTAGTGTAGGTATGGCATTCAAATGAAATGGTTGATTGAGGAAGTTTTTTTTTATAAATAAATATATCGTTTGTGCGTGATAAAATGGTGAATCGCTTATCGCAGAGACATTTCAAATGCTGAGTTTAGACGGTAAGATTTAATATTTGGCAATTATCCGTTCGGTTTTTTACATTTATATATGTACACTTTTTTCCCCTAGTATGTCGTATGAAGATCAACAAGCGTACCTAAATCGTTTATTAGAGGAATGTGACGATGACGAAGAAGTGCTTGATTTTGTTGACGACGGCTCAGAAGATGAGTGGCTTCCTGCAGCAGCAGATAGAAATGCGGAAGATTCAGATATAGAGGACGTTTCTGAATTCCAAATTGAAGTATCTGATGAAGAAATTTTCAGCAACAGTAAAGTTGAAGAAGAAAATGGTAATAATTCGCCTTATCTAAAAGGAAAAGATGGATCCATATGGAAACAAAATCCTCCTCAAAGGCAAACATTCTCAGGAGTCAACGAAGTAGGCCAATGCGATCAACCGAAATGTTATCTGTAACAGATATTTTCAAGTGTATATTTACGGACATCATAGTTAAAATAATCATTAGACACACGAACAGGATGGCCATTGAGGTGTACACCGAACACAATATTCTTAATCGAGATAAACCGCAGAAAATGTGGAAATTATTGACCGAAAAAGAATATAGAGCATATCTAGCTATTCTTATAAATGCTGGTGTTCATCAATCTAATAGTGAACAAACGAAAGTGTTATGGGCAACTACATTGGAACCATTGTATCGCGCGAGCATGGGATTGCACCGTTTTTGGGAAATATCCCGATTGATACGCTTTCACAATCAGAAAACGCGGCAATTCCGATTACAGACTGATAAAACTGCTGCTATAAGCGAAATATTCGACCTTCTGAAAGAAAATTTGAGCAAATATTACATACCTTCGGAATGCCTTGTAGTGGATGAACAATTATTTCCTTACCGAAGTATTAATCTAGGAATTCGTTAATATATTTTATAAATAAAAAAAAGAAGTTTTTGTGTAGGACGAACAAGATTTATCAGTATATGCCGTTCAAACCGGCAAAATATGGGATCAACGTGTGGTGGGTTTGCGATTCAGCTTACTCGTATCTAATAACGGGGCAGATATATTCGGGTAAGCAACAACAAATTTTATAATAATAAACAAATAATTGATAAACTTTGACACACAATTGATCTCACTGACTGTTCCATAGTCTGCATTACCATCTATCTTCAATTGAATTTTTGTTATACAGCCACGAAACTCATCCACCAACAGCGACATATATACCACATTGTGATGTTTTGATGGTGTGAAAGATAACAAAATGACATTCTTCCCAAATCAGAGCAAACATCTATTAGAGAAACCGCTGCGACACAAAAACAACTATAACATAGGGGACATATGTACTGGCAACAATAACATTTTTGTGGATTAAAGAAACAGGTAGGTTGAGCTTCACGCAATATTTGAACCAAGAAGATAAATAAATTGGATTTACTTAATCATATCTTTTCAATGTGTTGATTTTAGCATTGTGAAGATAAACCTTCAAAGTGTTACGGACCCTATCAACGGCCGAACAGACATATATTCCACGAGAAGGTTCACCATCTCATTGACTTCAAACCCAGGAATCAATGAGTTGTTCAACTCAATTCGTACCATACAGATAATGAATAATATGTTACTGACTAAAAATGAGCCACCTGCAAAACGTAAAGTTCTGAAGGTAGCAGGAAAGAAAACTGAAAGTAATACAAAACTATTACGGACAACTAGATATAAAACTCAATAAATCTGGTTAATGTATACTTATCACGATGCAGATGCAAACATTTCCATGAAAAGACCACATAGCAGTCTAATGAAATCCTGGAAAAATCTTGACCGTCTAATTTCCAGAGCTGTAGAACTCATCGAGGTCATGCGACTCACTGTAGTTTTCAGACAGTCCTTCTAGCTCAAAACATATTTCAAATAAATGAGAGTGCTGAACACACTAGCTTTAGTGCTGAACATTCTACCTATAATGGGAGGTATAAGAATTGTCTAGAAGCATAGAAAAATCTTCAGGAGCAAAAATATGAAGAATTATTTTAAAAAACTACAAAACAAACCACAAATAACAAATATAATGTTAAATTGTCATTGAAGCAGTCAGTACAATGATTGGAACCTTATACAATGCAGCACTCAATCGTTTAAACTCAACGGAGAGAAGTTTGGGAACATGCAATTGGTAGAAGAAAATTGTAAGGCAAAAAGACACTATCTTCCACTCCGTGGTGTTAAAGACCAGTAGCACAACGTCGAAGCTCCGAGTTGTCTTCGACGCGAAATCGTCTACAGGGGTATCATTGATATATTGTTAGATGGAGCAACAGTAAAGCCAGCACATATAAACATTTTATTGAATTTCGGCAGCACGAATTTGTCTTATCCGAAGATGCAGTCAAATTGTATAGGCAGGTCTGGGTGGCAGAAGAGGATCAAGAATATCAAAATATTTTATGGAGACACAATGTAATGGATCAACCAAGCCGGTATAAATTAAAAACATTATCGTATGGTACGGCTTCACCGTTGTTTTTGGCGACCCGTTGTATTAAAGAATTTGGTATTAATCTAACCAGATGTAGTGTAAACTTTGCTGGTTAGCCTGCGCTGCATCTGAACATGTATATGTTGACAATCTGATGAAGAGCTAGCTCAAGGGCCAAAATTAAAACATTGATGTCACAAATCATGACAGCACCAGAAAGTCACGGATTTAAATTGCGGAAATTAATGAAAAACGACGACGAACTGAAAATGTTTGTTTAAGGCACAATTGGTGATGTTATGCACGCCACGTAGCAGAACATTTAGAGTCAACAGAGGTATTAGCATTTCACTGGAACCCTTGTGGATTTTTTTTTAAATTCACGACCGAATCACTTGTTCGATCAACGTATACCAAGTAGACGTTATTATCGGATGCTAGCTATGTCTTCGATCCGCTTGGCATCGATTGTAATATACAAATGTAAATTTTGATGCAAACAGTGTGGATGCATAATTTGAGTTGGAACCAGGAACTTCTATTTAACACATTGAAAAGGTGGTTACAGATAAAAGAAGATTTACGTGAAATCCCAGCAATTCGAATAACAAGATGGGTGCAAATCAAGGTCGAAATAAAATTTCTGGGATTGAGTGATGGAAGTATAAGTATGTGTAACATACGACTCAAAAACAGAGGGTGGAGTAGACATAGTAATTTCCAGGAATGGAACTTCCAGAATGCACGCCAAATATCACAAAGGTCTATATTATATCAAACAAGCAAACGACCCTCAATGCTTCTGGGTCCTACACTGGTTAGTATAAAATTGTCTGAATATACTTAAATAACTGTCAATCACTAACAAAATTACAAAAAGGCACAATGGAATCAAGGGGAATGAGACTACTGATTACCTCACTTACGAAGGTGCTTCTACCGTTTTCATTGGACGGAACCTTTTTGTGAGTCACAAGAGAAAACCTCTAACAACCATTCGTTTTAAAGCTGAGTTAGGTTCGAATCATGCTCATGTAAATTGAGGTTCGAATAGCATTTTAGAACACGTTCAATATTTAATAAAATGTATCACACGGTTGTAAAATCTTTATGTTAATCACACACATAGTTCACCTACCTTAGTGTCATGTGCTATGACCAAAAATAAAACAAACTATAAAAAACTTAAAATTGGGAGTTACAAGAAATGGTGGACAGTGTTTTGATATATACTTAAAACACTTCCTCGACAACCCTGTTATTTTCTGAGATTGCAAAGGCGGCTCACTTTTGAGTTACTAATTTTTGATTTCTGAAGGTATCCTTTTGGTTATGTAAATAATCCTTGCGCTTAACCTAACCTAACCTTACCTTGATGTGACGATATATGGTTTGTAATCCAATCAAAAACATCCTCTTTCCTTTTAAGAAACCCAGGTCCTTAGCCAGTATACATGTTCTTAACGTGTGCTTAGTGTTATAGGTGAATCAAGTTCAAGTTTTAAAATTTTTATTCCAATCGAATATAGTATGAGCGCGGGCGGGATACGTTTTGATGCTCTTTTCTTAATAAAACATTTTTGTCTTATTTCGAATAAAGCTTTTTGAAGAGTCTCTTTGTTATACTTTACATGCTTTCCAGACATAATCGTAGAATAAATTTCATTATATAAATTAAAAGCTAGTAATATGAGTTAATCCATCTAGTTTTTAGGTGAAATTTATTTAAATGATGCGTAGACAACGTTATTGACACCAAAATATCAACAGTTGGAAAAATCCATTGTAAGTCTGGGAAAAATTACAATATCATATCTTACTATAATTAGTAGTGATTGCGTGACATCTCGTTGACGTGAATAATAATCAGAAACAGCATACTAAAATCTTAGAGTGAACCACTATAGTGAAATTGTGATATTGCTGAAAAAAGTCCAATAGTCAAAGTGCACTTGAATTCAATGGACTACTTTAAAAGGAATTGAGAAAGTATTGATGTTAAAACTAAACAGTTACCAACCAAATGGCGTAGTGGTTAAAGCTGCGATAGTTGGAGCGAAAGGTACAGGTTTGAATAGAGGCGCGATGCTAAAGATATTTTACACCTTCTTATTACGATGTTGGTGTGCAAAAATCATGGGCCAACCCATTTTCCATGTTAGTAATATAGGCTGGCATGAAGCTATGCATTGTGCTGATGGTTTTACGTTTAAATCGGAGCTTTAGTCGTACATTCTCGTAAGTTAGGACGTAAATAAGCAAACCGTGAAAGAGTTGGTAGTGCTTTGAGTTCCAAAACAGATTAGAAAGATAAAAAACAAACAAACAATGCTAAACAGTTATTGATGGTGGTACCACAAGTTTAAATACAAGAAATTTATTGAAAGATAACATGAAGGTAGACCATTGAGTCAATAATTATTCTGACAAAAGTTCCTGAAAGATTTAACTAGAATTTTACAAAATGTAAATAATTGGAAACAGAATGATTTCAAAAGTGTGACTTATGCACAAATGCAGAATTATAACAGTGCATCATCTTTTGGACGCTTCGCTATCTATGTTGCGAAGATGTGTGTTCATGTCATTTAAACAAAAGGTCTAACATTTATATCAGCTACATATCTATTTCAGTTTACAACTTGAGGAAGCAGTTTTGTAAAAACTATTTAAAATTCCTTAAAAGCAACTATAGTTACTGAAATCTACCGTAGTTACTGTAACTAGCTAGCTGACAGCCAAATGTTTTGATGGCAACTTAAAGGCTTTTGAAACTTAAACATTCTGTGAAATTTCGGATAAAATATTTGAGTTTGGGCTCAGTTCGACTAAAATATTTGAACTGTCCCACCCATTTATTGATGAAGACTTGTACTCTTTATATATCCTACCCAAAATGGGTGTTCGTTTTAATCCTCAATTAATGTTACTAGTACTGCCTATATGAACCTATAGAGACTATCCACACCTACTACCTGAGACTTTTGAGTAAATAGATACGTTTTAAGTTCCAATGTAGACAAATATATAATACTAGTAGTCTAAATTGATGAATGTTTGATATTGCCGCTGTTGAATCCTATGTAAGGCTTAAGTTTGCACCATAACATAACGATCAATCAAAATTCAAATTACTGTCATAGTTCTGAAAATTTTATTATGATTGATTGGTCACTGTTTTCATCGAGCCTCCGAATGGCAGGTGGCCAACCATCTAAAACTGCACACCCATTTTGAGCTTTTAAGCTCATTCGTAATAAGAATTTGCAGTTATTCGAATCCAGAAATTGTGTTGGAAGGTTAAACGTATTGAGATTCTACTACATACTATTAAAAACAATAGCTCACCATTTTTCACATCCGATCTAGTAAGAATCAATTGTACGTCACAGTACGATTACACTATTCTCGATTTTCACTATTTTCCATAAATATACAACAGGCCGATTATGATACGCTCGTATTGAAGCAACTGTTGTGACGTTTGGTATGGTGGGTTGGACAATTGGGCTACATCAGAGAGATCGCTATTAGCGAAAACATATTTCAGATATATGAGATTCCCGCCTCTTATCCCGGTTCTAAACCCATCCAAGACTTTTTTTAAATCCCACAAAACAATTTCTTTTCCAAGAATCACTGATTAGTATAAACCACCGATAGATCTGCACAAATGACAGTATGATTATAATAATTTTTGTTTGATTCCATACTGAACACGAAATCGTGGCGCGAGGGTCATCAAAAATTACATTTACCACTACGGGAGATAACGGTGAAAAAAAACAAGACAACGGCATTGTAGAAAGTGTTTTTTAGAAAAGACAGAGGTTCTTTGGATCGAACGAGGAAAACGTGCACGAGGCGATGCTGGACAGTTTAAGTGAGGAGCTGGAAAAAGTCACATCAGGACAAAAGAAAAACATCAACCGAGAGATTATAATTGTGTATGGCGAAAACACGGTATATGGTGTGAATATTGTGACCATAGCCCGTCATATGATTTTTGGCTTGAGGTTGCTTCTTTTGGAATATACTTTTCGCTTCTTATTTGTGAAAAAAAATATAAAACAAAAAAAACACACGGACTGGGATTTTGTGATAAATGGACAGCGAGTGCTGTGTTGTGTATGGACTAAAAATGTACTTTATGTGTGAAATATATTATTATGTGTAAAAGCAAACGTGATTTTTAAATGGTGTTTATACTTCCTACTACAAAGAAAAGATTAAGTGAACTAGAAGAAACAACGAGAAAATCATCTCCCTCTTTCTTGGTCCTTCGTTTCTGTACATTCTTTCTCAGAATTGGATTTGTGGTGGTGGTTTCCATGAGATCGTGCGCGTAACCACGCCCAAGTTTACCTGCTCCACGAGCTATAGTCCGGGAAGTTACGTGCCGGTAGACTGGCGCCCAATTTGTATAGTTTAAAATTTGAATTTTGTCTACCGAAACCACCATATCATTGAGGCACGTTACAATATACATTTAAATGCGGTACTTGTTAAAGTTGGGCACTTTGATTTCTATTTGACGAGGTTATTGAATTGGAATTTAAACATAACTAATAAGTTAATTTTAAAGTTTTCGTCCTGAACAAAATACAATTCGATCTGACAAGATAGTTAAAACTTCCCATTGATCCTTTATAGTTTATACCTATATAGGCTATTAGAAAACAGTTCTTTCCCAACGAATCTGTTTCTTATACCACATATGAATGGGCCAAATATAAGACCTTGGTCCCAGTTTGACATTGGTACGACATATACTAACGATATCATCATAGTTTATATACCATCAACGGAACAGACTGAAATTTTTTTAAGTACTACAATTATAAAGGAACATTTAGCACAGTACTATATTTCGTCGTCAGCTCGAATTACGAACTTATATACTGGTGTTAATGGAAGTGTATCTGGTGGTGGAATAATACAACATTCTACATTTTACGGGAACTTATATTCCACAAAACGACTCACCGATGGTAAACGTCTCAAGTATCGCCTATCACGAGCAAGAAGGGTTGTTCAGAACTTTTCCGAGTGTCCCAGAAACCAATGTCAACTAACGTAAATAAAAGTGGTTGGGTGTATTAGCCAGTTGTGCTCTACACAATTTTTAACAAGATCATCATTTAACTTATGACAAATAATTATGTAGACCATGAAGATGTCGCCAATGCAACATTCCGGGAAGCTGACTGGCAACACCAGAGTGATATGTTGCCTCTAGATTAGAATCAAAGACAACAAACGGAAGGTAGCCGAATTGTTAAAAATATATATGGTTCGACCATCTTCAAATTCAAGTTCAATTACTATATGATGACGATAGTGTTGGTGAAGTATAGTAAACGAAGCTTCTGAAGTTTTCCATTGTAAACTTACTCCGAATTTACGCAGTCGTAGTTCCATGTGCGTCCGAGGCGTTTTCTGTATTCGACAAAATCTTTTTGGGCGGTATCCATATTTGCAGGCCGACTTACTGGCAAGCGTCTTCACTTTGAACTCGACCTTAGTTGTCCCTGATGGAGTAACGCCTCCATAATTTCCGTATTATGATTTCAAAATGAATCCTGTCAACATCTCTGAGGAAATTGTCTTATAAACAAGGTAAATACCCGAACGCCTGGAAGAGTGCGATGGTGCAACCGGTTCGTAAACGTGCGGTTGTGATAAAATCAAACTACCGGCTAGTATCCAATGTGTCAGCCATGGGTAAAATTTTTGGCTTAAACAACAACGGTGAATTATCTTGAGATTAATAAAATTATTTCAGATAAACAATATGGCTTCCGCGAAAGCCGCTCCACAACCGATCTTTTTACGTATGTTACAAACAAATGGAATCTCGCCCTTGAGCAACACTTAGAAGCCTTCCAATCGCTTTGGATATATCCAAGGCTTTTGACAAAGTTTGACATGAGAATCTCATTTGTAGCTTGTGGCATACGGCTTGGATTCGATGACCATCAAGTGGATAAAAAGCTTTCTCAACGATCAACACTGTGCTAAATTGGAGATCATCAACGACACACTCCCCAAATGCCGGAGTCCCTCAGGGATCAGTTTTGTCACCAACTTTGTTTTTGTTATACATCAATAACTTGTTGGATGGCACTGTGAACCCTAGCCACAGTTTTGCTGATGATGCAACATGGCACTCTTCTATTTCATTCGAGGTCGAGCCAACTCCTTCAGAGTTAAATGGTAGACGGCTGGAAGTTGTCAATCTGCGAGTTCCATAGATTAATAAATGGTAAATGTTCTGCAGAATTATAGAGTGCACCCAGCACCGAATTATAACTAAAGTTAAGATACATATATATATATATATATATATATATACATATATATATATATATATATATATATATATATATATATTATATATATATATATATATATATATATATATATATATATATATATATATATTAATATATATATATATATATATATATATATATATATATATATATATATATATATATATATGCATATATGTATAAATTGTTCATTTTAAACAAATTTTTCTAAATAGGGCGAAAACCTTATATTTAACAAACCTTTCATCATTCTGTCCTTTTCTGTCTCTTTCTATGTTTTTCTCTCTCTATATCTGTCTGTCTCTCTCTCTATCTATCTCTCTCTCTATTTATCTATCTCTAATTCTTTCTCTCTCTCTAACACAACTTACATTTCTTTTCCCAAAAAGCATATATATTTCCCATCAAACATTATTTTACATCCAGCCTCCCGACCACGGTACTCCAGACCTGATTTGGTCGTGTGGTTGGATGGTCGAGTGATTATCCAACTAAAATTTTGGTTGTCTGACATCGCTACACACGACCTGATACTTTGTCTGATTTGACCCAAATCGACTCAACTGCCTGATCAAATCTGATCGTAGGCATAGGGACCTACTTTCACAAGCATTTCAAATTGATATAACAAATGGGAGTATATGGTCGTATTTGCTTCGGACACATATATTTATTATGCTTGTGGGATTAATAATTTTGCTCTCTGTCCGATACGTGCCGATATATCTCCAGCATCGTTGTTCACTAATAGATAACATAATTACAAGTAAAGGATTATTTCAATTACACCTAAATTTTTCTTAATTTTCTTAAATTCCTTATCAAAGTGATTTATGTTTTATATATATTTTTTTATTTTCATTAAATTTTCTTTGTTCCGTTGTTTTTATTTTTTATTTTTAAATGTAATCTACCTTAAAATCCCTCGCCTGTGAATCCTTGAACTTTTTCTTCAAAATGGGATAGATATGTCAGATGAATTTTTTTCTTTCTATCATTAAACTAATTTAAACTTTTCTATTTTAATTATAAAAATTTATCTTTTTAATAGTTAATCTTCTTCTTCTTCTTTTTTTCGTTTTTTATGAGTGTGTGTGTGTACCTTAAGTCCCCATAATGGAAAATGTTTTCTTTTGTCCGGTTCAAATTAATACTTTTTTTTTTTACATGTGACTAATTATCAATGTTATAACATTTATAAAGGTCATCTAAGCTTTTATACTGTACAAAGAGGAAGGTACGTACTACATATGACACATAAAATATTAATTAATGGATTAGAAGGATAATTTAAACTATTTTTCGTGGCCAAAATGTGTCCCCACCTGCTACCCCCATTTAAAATATTATTTATCATAATGGCAAAATGTTTAATTCAATTTAAATTAATTGTATGGTTAGAATTTTTTTATGTATGTATGTATGTTGAGACAAATCTTTTTTATTGTATTGAATTGGAAAAAATCCAATTTCGAACATACCTTTTGCGAAAAATCTAAAAAATTTTCCATTTCCATTGTATTATTTGTCAACAATTTTCATTTTCATTATTATTTTTGCTAAAATAAATTTAATTTTGTTTTCTTTATAGCACAAGAACAATAAAAATAATAATAATAATAACAACAATGATAATAATAATCGTGATCGTACAGCTACAAAATGAATAAAACAAAAAAGCATTTTAAAGTAGAAAAGCTCAGGAAACTTTTGGGAGCAATAAACTAAACAACCAACACTAACCGTACTGTAATTTTATCTTATTGCTGTAGTATAACAACAGCCAGCCAGCCAGTATACTATGTAAACCTTAAAAACCAACTGAATGCAATAAAAATAGATTTTTATGCTTGTTGTATTTTCCATTTCGCTGGAAAAATTGAAATACGAAAACAGGAAAATGCTTTTTTTGGTTACGGGTGTGGTGGGGTTTTTTTTCTCATGACAATTTTATTCTCCTTATTTGAATATTGAGGACTATTAGGACAATATTTTTGTTGGTGTTTTGATTGTTCTGTGCTTTTCAAGTATTGTGCTTATCTTCAATCGTTCGGAATGGACGTGCTCGTCGAAGGGGGAATAATATAATGCGATTTTATCTATATTATTGTGATGACAAGTAATAATGTTTAGTGTATATTGTTTATAAATTTGTATCGATTCGGGAAACGGTTCGAAAAAACCCCATTTATATCATATTCACTCACAAACCTATCGATTCAGTATGTTAAAAGCAATGTTTTGTTTATAAGTATATAAAGGAGTACAATAAGACTTGTTCAAGTTAGTCAGGAGTTCAGGTCAGGAGGAATTGTTCGTCAGGAGAGGACTTGAGGTACGGGTCAGGGTCAATTTGGTCGGTGCTCCTCGTGATATAAAAAAAAAATAAACAAAAAATCGTGTTTGTGTGAAGTTCTCTTTGGAATAATAATAAAAGTGTTTGTGTGGTGTTAAAATCTGTTAAGTGATCAAACGATACGCATGTAATTGCTACACTAGCGACATCTATTGCTCAATAAAATAGATAGTGGAAACTAAAAAAAAACGATGCATAACAATTAAGTGTTTTAAGGTAATGCCGTTTACGCATAGAAACCCCAATGGAATACAAGCAATTGAAATAAATACAATCAAATTAAAAATACAAATGATAAGAATACAAAAATAATTAATAATTTTAAAAATAAAAACAACATCATGAGTGACATGGAGGACATCATTGCCGATAATGCTCATATTTAAAAAAATAAATGAGCAACAGCGATTGGATTAGCTCAAAATAATCATTTAATAAGTTTAGATCTTGTGTAAATGACATCTCACTGAACACATTAGAGGAGAATGTACCAGAAAATTTTCCTCGACGGTTGTAGAAAATAACGATGCAGAAGATAAAGTCTACTGTGTAAATTGTAAGCAATTTGGACACTCTGCCAACTATAAAAGATGTCCCATTTACATGAACATCCTGGAACAAAGAAAAGCTGAATTAAATAACTTCGCACTTGCTTCAGCAATTTAAGAAAGGCAGAACTTATGCTGATGTTGTTCGATCTAAAAATGTGGAAGCAAATATTCCTAACAAGGCAGCCAATGAATGAAAGTTTTTTTTACAAAAACAGTCTATCGTATTATTTGGACTTAGCCTAACACAAATTGTTAAAAAGATTGGTGATTTGAGGAGCTCTAATAAGGACATAAAAACAATGAAGAGAAATAGCTGGCCTTTTTAACATGGCGTTATTTCATCATTACCTGTTGCAAAGTAACTTGTTTTATGAATAATAATTAGTATTGTAATGTCATAGATGAATTAGGGCAAATGCTGTTAAGGTAGGGCCCTTAGGAGGAATTTTTATCAAATGTACTACTTTAAAGTGGTTTCGCCCTGTGGTTGGGGGCATTCGTGTTTCGTAAATATTACGAACGAACATGAGATCCATAGAATACCACCACAGTTTCCAGAGCTTGTCGTAAGAGGCGACTAAATCTGGTTGGATCGCTGGGCTGACGACCCGCATCCGTAAAAAAGTAAAAATGTTAAAAATGTCAACAAAAATAAAAAAATCGGATACCGCCAAAACAACAAAAAAAACGAGATTGAGGATCGGCACGTGGAACGTACAGTCATTAAGAAAACCTGGCGCGTTGTTCGGCCGTATCACATGCATGAAAGAGTATCGGCTGGACCTCGTAGCTCTCCAAGAAACTCGATGGCCTAAAAGTGGAGACCATGTGTCCGAAGGCTATACGTTGCTACACAGTGGAGATGACTTTGGAAATCTTGGGGTTGGATTTCTCATTGGGCCACAGGTAAAAAAGGCTGTCTTGGACTTTCAAGCAGTCGATAATCGAATGTGTAAGCTTCGCTTGCACATGCGATTAGCCAACCTGTCAATTGTCTGTATACATGCGCCCACTGTGGGGTTCTATACCGGACCACGATGTCAGATTGGTGATTGGTGACTTTAATGCTAGAGCTGGCAGAAATCAGACCGACTTATGTAACAATATAGGTCCGTACTCCCGACACGAAACTGCGACCGAGAATGGGGAAAGAATGATGTACTTTGCGATCGCTCATGATCTCCAAGTGGCAAGTACATTCTTTCCTCATAAAAACATCCACTTAGAAACATGGACACATCCACGTAAAACATCCCGAAGCCAAATTGACCATGTGTTGATTTCAAAAGGGCGGGCTCGGATTGTCCAAGACGTGAGATCGTATCGGTCGTCAACAAAATTCGTAGGCAGTGACCATTTTATGGATGCTGCAAAGCTACGATGGAAATTTTCGTACAAGTCAAGGAGGACAGGAGAATATACAACGCGATTCTCCTGTGAAGGTCTGATAAATAAAGAAACGCAACGAAAATATCAAGATCTTGTCAGCAATAGCATTATGCAATCCAATTACCAATCTGATGATGTGAACAGTGTCTGGGAAGTATTGAAAACCTCGGTTGTCGATGCTGCCCAGAACACTCTCGGTATAGTGAAAACTAAGCCCAAAAATGATTCGTTTGATGAGGAGTGTTGTCTTGCTGTTGAGCAACGCAATATAGCCTTTAATGAAGCGCAGATTCGGTTTACAATCGCAAGGACAGGAGGACAGCTAAAAGAATTTGTAGACAGAAGAAGCGAGAATGGTGGAAGACTAAGGTCTTAAAAGTAATACAACTCAGCAATGAGCACAATTCGCGTGGTTTCTTTAAAGGAATCACCGAATTGCACCATACCTTAAGATCTCGGTCAACTGCCACTCGGGACCAGGATGGAAACCTCTGTGTCAACGTCGATGCGGTACTCGATACATGGCGTGAACATTTTTCTGATTTACTTAATGTTCCACATGTATCACAAGCTGTGTTTGAATATCCTCAAATACAGACCGCAGAGATGTTCATTGAGGATCCATCCTATGAGGAATTCACAATGGCCATGCAGAAACTAAAGAAAAATCGTTCACCAGGAGTTGATTGCATTAATTCAGAGCTCTTGATATTCGGAGGGCTAACTTTGTGGAACTGTCTTTTCGACCTTGTTCGATTGGTATGGCGAAATGAAGTTATCCTCGAAGAATGGAAAGTGGCCGCGTTATGCCCAATTTTCAAGAAGGGTGATCGTTTGAAATGCGAGAATTATCGCGGTATAGCTGTCCTTTGCACAGCATATAAGTTACCGTCTTACATAATCTTGGAAAGAATTACTCCTTTAGCGGAGGAAATTGTCGGTGACGACCAAGGAGGATTCCGTCCAAATCGGTCAGTCACTGATCAGGTTTTTTCGCTACGGATGATTCTTTCCAAGTATTACGAAACATCTCGTGATGAACACCAGGTGTTCCTAAATTTCAAGCAAGCCTATGACTCGATCAATCGAGAGAGATTATGGTATGCGCTTGAATATTTAGGAATACCACAAAAATATGTACATCTGTGTAAAATGACAGTAACGCAATCACAATGCTGTGTCAAAGTTGAGAACAGGCTATCGAGAATTTTTGCAATTACTTCTGGTGTTCGACAAGGAGATGCGCTGTCCCCGATACTTTTTAATCTCATGTTGGAATACATCATTCGTAAAAGTGCAACACCTCAGGACAATATCATATTCCGACAATCCAATCAACTTCTTGCGTATGCAGATGATATCTGTGTGATTGGATTAAATGGCAACGGAGTGAAAGAGATACTTGATCCACTGGAACAGTATTCAGCTTCCGTTGGTCTCAAAATCAACGAGTCAAAAACCAAATATCTAATCTCGGGTTTTCGAGACCAAGACGCAATTGATTTCAGTAGTGGTAACCACACATTTGAAGGAGTGATGAGATTCAAGTATCTTGGATCTCTCATCACTCACGATAATAGTGTGGGAGAGGATATCAAGGTCCGCCTTGCCGCTGGCAATCGGGCTTTGTATCCTCTACGTCCACTGCTGAAATCAAAATATCTTGCAAATACGGATAAGCTGAAGCTGTACAGAGTATTGATCAGACCCGTTGTCATGTATGGATGTGAGAGTTGGACCTTGACGGATGAGTACGAAAGATGGCTTCTAACATTCGAGAGAAGAGGTCCAAAACGCGACGTCGATGGCACTTACCGAGTTCTTTTCAATCACGAGATCAGGAATTTAATGCAAATTCCTGATATCGTGCATGAAATCAAAGGACAGCGAGTACGCTGGCTCGGACACGTTCTGCGTGCTGATCCGAACCGAATGATACAGCGCATCTTTAAGGGTGAACCGCCTTTCGGTAGGCGAAGAGGTCGCTGTCGGCGACGATGGCTCCACGGCGTAGAGAGCGATCTGGCTTCTTCAAACTGCCTACAACGGTTTGAAGAGCTGGCTCGTGATCGAAACCGATGGAGTCAGATTGTTGACACGGTACGGGCCAATAATGGCCTGTAAAAACCGTTAAAAAAAACTACTCTAAAGTATCTTATACTTATTGTAACCTGAAAAATGAGAAATAAATAAAAAAATAAAAGAAATTGTTCAAGTTGGTGGAGTGCTACAATTTTGTTGGTAATGTCTCGAAATGTTTGTGTAATGCAATAATTTGTAAAATGCAACAATTTTGCTGGTAATTCTGAGGTGGAGCGGGAGGTACCGGGTTCGAACTCCGATACGAGCCGGATGCGAAAAGAGATTTTTACCATCGATCGTTTGGGCGGTACGATCGGTGGTGCGAATGAACTCATCTGAGACCCAGTTGAGATTGTGTGCCGTCCCACCTTCCATGTGAGTACTATAGCCTGGCATGGAGCTATGCAATGTGCAGATGGTTTCTTCGTAAATCGGATTAATAGCCGGAACGTCAAATAATATAGTGAGAAATCACAATATAGCCTGAGTGACAAATAACACTAGAACAAAAAAAAAATTATGGATCCAATTTATAAATAAAATGATAATTGGCTATAAAAGTTAAAGTTGTATCTTATTTCGAATACATTTGAGAGATTAATTACCCCTAATACGCCTCAGGTATACGTCTCAGTTACTATATTACATTTCTTTGATATTACTTGGCCAAATTTCATTCCAATGAAATTTTGATGTTGTCAGTTATAATACTCCTACCTAGTAGGTTAACCGAACAGCCCTCATCCATTTCAGTTTGACGTGATTTGATATTACAAGAAAACCTTTTCTTTCTCGAAAAACAATAACAAAAATTAAATATTGATGAAAAGTTACAATTTCTTCGTAATTTTAATTAGAATATATAAATGAATTACGACGGTAAGAATTTGTGTTAATAATATTTCCCATGAATTTTGTAAATTAAAATCAGATTTCAAATTCAATTTTATAAAATATTTCCAATTTTCAGAAAAGTTCAAAGCTCGGATTCTACATAATTTAACATATACTTACTTGTCATGACGTAACATATCCATGTACAAAACACATATCTAAGAATTACATTAGACACAAAAAAATAATTTCACATGTCAAAGCATAGATTTGGTGCATAGTTACACCTCAGATTAGCTTAAGTCTTTCCTCGCTTAGACTTAGGAAACCGCCCAGGTGGCGCAGTAGTTAAAGCAGCGGCAGTTGGAGCGGGAGGTACAGGGTTCGAATCTCGATAGGGGCAGGATGCAAAAGAGGATTTTTCACCATGAAATTACGATCTGTGGTGTGAATGAATGCAACTATGACCCCCTGTTGGAGTGCAGAACTAATGGGCCGACCCATCTTCCATGTGAGCACTATAGGCTGGCATGGAGCTATGCAATGTGCAGATGGTTAGGAAAATTGGACCTATAGCCGTACGTCCTCGAATTGGCTGTAATTTAGCCCCAAAAACAGATTAGAGATAAAAAAAAGCAAAAAAAGTCTTAGGAAGCAAAGATTTA
The DNA here is from genome assembly GCA_963932295.1 of Tipula lateralis. Classification (NCBI taxonomy): domain Eukaryota; kingdom Metazoa; phylum Arthropoda; class Insecta; order Diptera; family Tipulidae; genus Tipula; species Tipula lateralis. The sequence continues at coordinate 59,279,580 of OZ010737.1, forward strand.
CAATCAACCAGTTATTTTTTTATCTAACCATTTCTCTTAAATTTATCTGAAGTTCCACGTGTACGTGGATTCATTTTAACGTTTCTTTAATATACATATTTGGCTTTTTACATCGAACATCCAGTTACAAAAATAATGTGTATATGAGATGGAAATTTTTTTTTATATCAAGACATTTGTTTGTTTGATGTTTCAAAAGCTCACTAATTGAGTTCACTAATTAAAAATGCCGGCTTGTGACGTAAATGGAAGATAAGGGACTCTTGTTGTTTGAATTAAAAATTCATTCTTCAAGAATTCAGGTGGCGGATTTCACGCTTAGTTCCGCGAGATTTGACTGGTTCACAGATTTGTTGAATTGTGCGCTCCCTTTTACCTTGATATTCCGATTCCGCTCCAATATACTATGTATCATACAACCGGTGACGATTAATGTTCACAATAATGCCGAGATAAGAAGATAAGTACAAATTATCCGCTTCCAATTATTTAAAACAATATGGCTGAGCCGCGTTTATTATGATTTTTATAGTAACAACTACTCGGCTCAATGGTTGCAATAGATTTGACGTAATCGCCAAGCTTTATAATTTTATTACAATTATTATTAGTTCTAAGCACTGAAGCTAATTACAATTGCGTATTAATCTACATTACCGATAAATAATTTGGTATATAATTCTATTACAATTTTGCTAATTAATAATATGGAATATTAGTATTGAATTCAAGTTATATGATGGCTAATTTTTAGTCATTAAACAACCATACCGCCCACCTTGAACGATTTTGTTCAATAGTACTATTATGTTATATATGCGATTAGTATTTAAGAGAAGTTTCTGAATTATTGCTGATAGGTTTTTGCCCAGAACTGGAACGCAGTTGATACTCACTAATTGGAATGTTGGTTGTTGTTGTTGGATCAATATTTACAGGAAGTAAGCAAAATCGATGTATTGATCGCTTCATTTCTCCATTGGCAGTTTTTAATGTTACCACTCTTACTTGTTGGTCGACTCCTGGGTGAAGTTTTATTACCTTTCCTAGTAGCCAGTGACTGATTGGCAGACCACTATCCTGGATTAGAACAATATCATTCACTTCAATAGAACGTTTTTTATTTTGCCACTTATTGCGCCGTTGTAAGCTGGTGAGATATTCATTATACCACCTTCTCCAAAAATGATGAACCATGTCATTAATAACCCTCCATCTTTCTGACGACGAACCATTCACATGAACACTGTCTAATGATGGAATGGTGATAGGAGAATATCCATGGAGAAAATGAGATGGAGTTAAGCAGTCTAACTCATCTTCTGCCATTCGATATAAAGGACGTTTGTTCAAAATGGCCTCAATTTCGGCAGTTAGTGTGATCATCTCTTCTAATGTTGGAATCGTTTTTCCCATTACTCGCTTAAAATGAAACTTAAAGGATTTTACACCCGTTTCCCAAAGGCCACCAAAGTGTGGACTATTCGGAGGATTTAAATTCCATTGAATTTGGGTTTTAGATAGAAACTCGATGATATGATTTGATTTCTCCACTAGTTTGTTAAAAGTTTGGTTGAGTTTTGCCATTGCCCCAATAAAGTTTGTACCATTGTCACTGTACAAATTGTGACAACCACCTCGTCTCGATGTAAACCTTTTAAGTGCCCCCAAAAATGCATCACTAGTGAGATCACTCACCACTTCTAAATGTATAGCTTTAATGCTCATACATACGAAAATGCACACGTATGCTTTGTATGTTTTACTTCCTCTTCCTTTGACCAAATGTATAGAAAAGGGACCAGCATAATCGATGCCAGTCGATAAAAAAGGACGTACCAAATCTAATCTGCTCTTTGGTAAACTTCCCATTAGCTGAGTTTGAAGTTCTGCATTAAATCTCGCACACTGCACACAACCTTTGACCAATGATTTTGCTACAAATTTACCTCTTGGAATCCAGAATCTTTGTCTCATTAAACTCATTAATAAAGATGGTCCTGCATGTTTGGAATAAATATGCTCGTCTTGCAGAAGAAGCCAACTGACTCTCGATTTGGCATGCAGGATGATTGGATGTTTAGTCGCATAAGGTGCTGTACTATGGTGTAGCCTCCCACCCACTCGTAAAATACCGCATTTGTCTAAAAATGGACTTAGAGACTTTAAACTGCTATCATTTCCTATATCGCCCTTTGCATTTAATTTCGCCACCTCACTTGAATAAAATTTTTGTTGTTCATGTTTAAACATCATGGTCTCGACTTGGAATAATTCATCTCGCCTTAAGGACTTGCTAGACATCGTATACAATTTCGAAGATTTGCATGCATTAATGAACCGTAGAATATAACAAAGAACCCTTTGTGCTCGTTGATACGATGAATATGAACGTAAAAACTCATCAATCCACTTATTCTCGATAACTGCACTAAGTGTAAACATTTTGTGGATTTCTTCTTCCGCTGTATTATAGGTCTTACTCTGATCTGGCCACTTTGTTTGATCTTGGTATAACCAATTTGGCCCTCTCCACCACATATTGTTGTCCGCTAATTCACTTGGAGATAAGCCGCGCGAAGCACAGTCTGCTGGATTCGAAGATAAAGGCACCTGTCTCCACTGCTCGCGCTTACAACTTGATTTAATTTCGGCGGTTCGATTTCCTACGAACGTACTCCACCGTCGTGGATGGCCTTCCAACCAATCCAATACTACCTTCGAATCTGACCAATATATACAGTTGGTTATGGGTATACCCGCCTCTTGTTTAACAACGTTTACTAATTTGGCCAATAAAAGAGCCCCACAGAGTTCAAGTCTTGGCAATGAGACTTGATTTATTGGCGCCACCTTTGTTTTGGCGGCGATCAATCGTATATTTACTTTATGGTTTGAATCAGTAAAGCGATAATAGATCACTGCGGCAAATGCTTTCGTACTAGCATCACAAAAGCCATGGATTTCTATTTGTGATGATGCTGATGTTCCAATGTGACGAGGTAGACTTATACAATTTACTTGATTCATACCCTTTAAGATTAGTAACCACTTTGCATTCAGTTCTTCCGGTAATTGATCATCCCAATCTAATATTTTACACCACAGAGTTTGCATAAATATTTTAATGACAACAGTTACCGGAGCTACCCAGCCCATGGGATCAAACAATTTTCCTGCCGCCGATAATACCTTTCTCTTGGTGTAATTATGATGCAGGTCTTCGCCTAGTTCGCAATCAAACAGAAATTGGTCTCTCTGTGGATTCCAATGAACGCCAAGAATTTTAACTGAATACTCTTGTAAATCTCGTTCACTAATTTGTTTGGGTGCAGTATTTAAACGATTTTTGGGTATGCCATCTAATACTGCTGTATTGTTTGTTTTCCATTTCCGCAGTGTAAATCCATGTCTTCCAAGTAACTCAGTAATTGTAGAAATGGTATTTCTGGCTTCATCTATACTTTGAGATCCACTCATCAAGTCATCGACATAAAAACAATTTTTGATATTTTTTGAAGCTTCCGGATGTGACTCAGCGTATTTTTCCGCAATTGCTTGCAATGTTCGTGTAGCCAAATAAGATGCTGACGTTAATCCTTATGTTACGGTTAGCAATTTAAAATGTTTGATAGGTTCACTCACATCATTTCGCCATACTATTCCTTGATACTCTGTATCTGGAGTTGCTAATTTGACCATGCGATACATTTTTTCCGCATCGGCAGTGAACACAACCGGATATTCCCGAAACCGCAAAATAATCGTGAATAAACTTGGTTGTACTACAGGACCTGTGGCTAAACATTGATTTAGAGATACACCGCTAGTAGATTTTGCTGACCCATCGAACACAACCCGCAACTTTGTGGTAGTGCTTTCCATCCGAAGAACACCATGATGTGGTAGATAGCAACTTAAAGGATTCGAGATTTCATGTTTTTGTATTTCTTGCATATGACCCATTTCCTGATATTCATTCATAAATCCACAGTATAATTTTTTGAATTCAGGATCTCTCGTAAATCGTCTTTCCATTCCTTGTAACCTTTTAATTGCTGTAGTTAAGGTTTGTCCCAGTTTACTCGGAGATTGCTTAAATGGTAACCGTACAATATAAGTCCCATCTGTATTAATTTTTGTTGTAGCAAGAAATGTTTCCTCACATAATCTTTCTTCTTCACTTAGTTGTGGGATACAAGATTTCACTTCCTCCATTTCCCAGAAACGTCTTAATGTCTTATCAATATCAATTGATTTTGCCGACTTCTGATTTGCCATCATTACTACGAGATCATCGTACATTCTATGAGAAATACCGCCCGCCACCACCCAACCAAAAATGGTTTTTTGTAACACCGCATTTGTATTTTGAAGTTTAATTTGACCCATTTCCAAACAGCTAAAAAAATGGTCTGCTCCGATAAGTATGTCGATTTCTCCCCTGATATGAAATTCGACATCCGCTAGATTAATTCCGTCTGGTAAATTTAAACTTTCCCGCTTTATTTCTTTACTCGGTAATGGACTGGTGATTTTTTTAAGAATTAACGCACTTAATTCATACCCGAGTGGTTGGTTGGTTTTCATAATTAATTGAACTCTACCTTTAGTACTGCCTGCGTTCAATTCCCCAATACCATTTACTATCACCTTTGAATTTACTCTTCGTAATTTTAACCTTTGCACGCAATCTTCAGTGATAAAACTCACCTGGGAACCACAGTCCAGCAGAGCTCTGCAGTAATATATTTTATTATCATGACTCATTATCTTCACTCTTGTCGTGGGTAAAATTGTGAAGTTGGAGTCCTCAAGATCTGAACTGGCATGACCTACAAATTTTGAATTTTCCGGTATTGGTTCCCCTTTGTCTGCCAATTGAGTTTTAGTTTCCTCAAAATGAAGTAGAGTGTGATGCTTCCTTCCACATTTTTGACAACGTCGATTTGTTGGACATCTATGAACAGGATGTTTAGCGCTCAGGCAGTTGTAGCACCGATTTGATGTTTGGATGAATTCCTTTCGTGTGATTGCATCCATTTCATGAAATTTTGCACACTGCAATAATGAGTGTGCCAAACTGTCGCATATGGCGCATTTATAGTAGATTTGATTTTCCTTATGATCTTGTTCATTTGTAGCTATATGACCTTTGACTACATTGCTCCGTAGAATTCGCTTTTGAGGTGCCTGGCATGTTTCAAAGGTAGAAATTCTTCTTTCCAAGAAGTCTAAGAGATCATTTATGGTTGGATGATCTTTAAAAGTTGAGTAATCAGCCCACGCTATTTGAGTTTTGTCGTCAAGCTTCTGGCATACTAAATAAATGACCCATGGATCCCTAGTTTCCGCTTTGTTTCCCAAGGCATTTAATCCACGAATCACCTCATCCGACACATCACGTAATTTCCGCAGACTTGAAATGTTATTCGGCAAAGCATTTGGTTGATCAATAAATCTTTTAATATAGGTGTTTATTATGTATCTTTCTTTGCCGTACCGCTCCTTTAGTTTATTGAATGCGCCAAGATAATTATTTTCTGTGACTCTAAGGTGTCGAACTAATGATGCTGCTTCGCCTCGTAATAAACCTTTAAGATACTGGAATTTTTCCACCCCGGATAAATTTGATTCGTGAATCGTAGTACTGTACATATCGAAAAATGAAGGCCAATCCGCATAATCCCCTGAAAATGGGGGAATGTAAAGCTTTGGTAATTTGACGTCTGAACGGTTGCTAAGATGAGGATCGTTGGTTGTAAAATTCAAGACATTCGTCGTTTGGTGTTGAGCTCCCTGGTTAATTCGCATATTGGTTTTCAGTAATGCTGTCGCTTCAAAATAAATATCCTCGATTGATAAATCTGCCTCTTCACTCTCGCTTAGCTCCAATATACGAGCTTCAATATTACCTAGTAAGTCATGAAGTTTTCCCGCTTGATCAAGACGTACAACGAGCTGTTCTATTTCCGTACTTGCATCAGCTTCACGAGCAAATTGAACGATTTTCGCTAATTTATTTTTGTTCACCGTTCGTTGCCGTTTTAACCCCGAAATTTCTTTATCTGACATCTTCAAAATATAAAACAACAGGCCTCGTAATGCACCTTTAATCCTTTAATTTCTTCTTAGAGTAAGGACCAATTTAAGAAAGGAATTTTAATTTTCACTTGACCCGCACACTATATTTTAGTTTCACCACAAATTGATCGATGCGTAGTAGTTACAAATTTCACTATAAAATGACTTCTTAAACTTTTTTATAATTTTATTACAATTATTATTAGTTCTAAGCACTGAAGCTAATTACAATTGCGTATTAATCTACATTACCGATAAATAATTTGGTATATAATTCTATTACAATTTTGCTAATTAATAATATGGAATATTAGTATTGAATTCAAGTTATATGATGGCTAATTTTTAGTCATTAAACCACCATCAGGTAAATTCCAAAGTCGATTGTAAATTCCAAAGTCGAATGCTTGTAGTATTGGCTAACTATGTTGGTTCTGCCATTGTTTTCCGATGCACGACAGATTATGAGTGCATTTGAAACAATCTTTTTGCTGCCGGTTTTTGTTCCGTCGACTTTTTTGTAAATTCTTCTGTTATTTTCTGCTACCGTTGAAAACTCTTTACACTCGGATCATTTTCAATCGTGTCGGATAAATTGAAAATCTACATTGGAACTCTGTTCCAATGTAGATTGTTTCCAAATAAAGTCGTAACTTTACTCGATGGTGCAATATAACTCATCTAACTATTGTCAATCTACTTTTCAATTGCTTTTATAGTTCAGCATTGCAATAGCTTAATGTTCATCCCACATCTAATATGAATTTATTCTTCTTGATTCAGTTAATACCTAAAATTACCTCATCGACAATGTTAGCTTCTGAAACTTCATGACTTTCTGCTTTCCTTTAGTTTAATCACTTTGCAATTTGAAACCCTCCCTTCCGATGAACCGTATGGTTTATTAAGAACAGCCCGCTTAAGTTTGGTTTACCAGTGATCTCTCGAAGTTTATCCTAATATCTGAACAGACTACTGCCATCCCGGAACATCGTTGGTGGTGATTTAAGTAATAATTCATCATAATTTCTTAAAAAAGAACTGTCTGGCTCCAATATAAATCATAATATAGACAACTAGTTAGATAATTTTTTTTTTAAATCAATTTCGATTCCTTAACGCACAAGCGATGATTTCCTCAAAAGTTACTTTCGACGATAGAATACTCTTCTTGTATTTGTATCGCGGTTACCATATTATGTAAATGCATTTTTTTTGTAAAGTGTAAGCTGATATAGAGATGATGAATAATAATTGAACTGGCTGCACCAATATTTTAATATTCATTGATTGTAAGGGACACGTTGTAAACTTATATGACCTGCTACCTAAAATTGGTGGCTATAATATATCGATTTTCAGGTCTAACTTAATTTTTCCTACTGCGACCATTATTTGTTACAGTCGTTCCCGGAACCATTGCCCCTTCAACCGCATCATCTGCATTTGTTGCATCAGTGTTTAACTCATACTCGTTTATCAACACATGTTCATGTTTTCTTCTAGTAATGCTTGTGTAGTCCTCTCTATATACCTAGATAAGCTTTATTAACCTGTTCTTAGAAGACTTTGTTCCACTAGCTCCTTCTTCAACTCTTGCACTCTTACACAATTCTTTATAAACCAATTTAAATCGAAACAATGTACGATCACTGGATTGTGAATAAAGCTCATATTGTCAGGTACGATGAGAATTCAATACGAGCAGACGTATTTCTCGAACACTATAGTTAAATAATTATAATTAAAAGTGCAAAGTCGTCATTCTGACTCAAATAACATAAGAATTTTATTTTAATTCAGTGTTTTAGGTTTAAAAAATTGGATCGCTAATCAAAAACTTAATTGCTGTGTATGTACTATGTACTTCTTAGTACACCAACAACAACTCCACCACCGGAGATCACCACAATGCGATGTGATTTTAATAAGTCAACTACTGAAGCCACCTCCAGTGCTCAAAAAGATATTATAAACAACCCGAAGATAGTAAATTAATTTGACCAAATGGAAAAATTAATCGCGCAGCTGACCAATGAAGTAGCCGTACTAAGGAAAGAACACATTATGCTAACCAATAAATACAACTAACAACGCAGGAAACTCAACATTAGTGAGCAATCAAGTACTTGCCTCAGATCAAGACGAATTTCACACTGATGAAGACGAGCGAGAAACTATTACAGAAATCCAAGAGAGCAAATAAGAAACCAAGAAAAGAAACAAACCTAAGCAAGAGAAAAGTTGAATCGTCACCAGAAATTGAGCCAATTCAAACCCACATCTGGATAATAAACACAACAGAGGCCGAAGACTACAAAGTTCTAGCCAACACATTAAATGCTGATGGTCACCAGTGGTCTACCTACGATTAATCAATTAATTAATTAATCAATCGATCAATCGATTAATTAATTAATCAATTAGAGTAATGGCAAGAGGTCTCCATCCAACTTGTTCAAAAGATGACACTATTGAGGACCTGCAAAACAAAAGTCTAAAAATAATCGATGCAGTCAAAATTATCAGAAAAGAGAGACGAGAAAACAGAGACTGCTGAAGTCATGAAAAGAGGTCTCCCACTTTTCATGCTAACCTTCGACAACCAAGAATAAATAGAAAATATTTATCATATTAAGGCTATCCTCAACCTTAGAGTTAAAATAGAAACACCGGGAAAGGTCACTCGACTTATTCCTCAATGTAAAATCTGCCAAGATTATAATCATACTCAAAAGTACTGTCACCGTGAAACAAGGTGTCTTAAATGTGCCGGCAAACATGTATCAATTGTAAACGCCACCATCCAGCCAACTACAAAGGGTATGCAATTGCAGTAGAACTACATTATATGAAAGATAAATCACGCAAACCAGATACAATAAGAAATATACAACCCACAAATAAAACCAAGGAACCAAAGCCGCCAACTCCTTTTACATGCAAAGAGCGCGAATAAACGAAAATGTTACTTATGCACAGATACTCCAGCAGGCAGCAGAAACGGTCTAAATTGGTTATACTGAAAAACATAGAAAACATCAACGGAAGACTTATAACGCAGGAAACGAGCCTGCAGAAAACACTAGAAGATATGAAATCATAAACCAGTTTCAATAAAAGAGTAGAAGCTACCCTTTACCGAGTGATTGACAATATAAATTATATAAAATCAAATTGTAAACTGGAATGCAAATGGGCTATTGCACCACATTCAGGAACTAGATATATTCTAGTTCTTGAATGTGGTGAATGCATGCAAGTCACAACAATCAAAATACAATTAAACAATACAAAAATCTGCAGTATCTTAGCAATATATTGCGCCCCAAGATACAATCTCAAACAAATAGATTATACTGTTCTATTCAAAACACTAAGAAGTGTCTTTTTAATTGAAGGTGACTAAAACGCAAAAAATACCTATAGGGGATCACGACTAACGACTGTTAAAGGAAAATAACTGTTCGCAGCTGGCAAACAGCTAAAATGCGAGTTTCACTCAAGCAGTGCACCAACCTATTCGCCTACGAATATCAGCAAGACTCCTGATCTTATAGACTTATTTATTACAAGAGGGATTTCAGATAATTATATCCATATAGAGAACAGTGAAAGTCTTTCATCAGATCATTCACCAGTTATTATGATACTTAGCCAAACAATCATTATGAAAGAGAGCAATGCGAAATTAACAACCTGCAAAACTAATTGAGACTTCTTCCAAACACAGTTAACAAAAAGAATAAGTCTGCAGAACCCAATACAGGGACCAGTCCAATTAGAAAACGAACTAGATAAGCTCATTAATGATATCCAAACTGCTGAGTAGGAAAGTACTCCAAATTGTAGTCAGGAAATGATGCGCAAAGTTAACTACCCAGAAGAAGTTAAAGAACTTAAAAATAAAAGAAAATCACGAAAAAATTGTCAAAAACATCGAAATCCGGAAAATAACAAGGTATTTAACCATTTGTGTAACAAATTTAAATACCTATTAAAAAATATTAAAAATCAATCAGTTAAGGTATTTACTTAGAACTGTAACTGGGTAAAAAGGTACTGATTATTTATTATGGAAAGCAACTTAAAACCTTAAAAGGCCCAAATTCCAGGTTCCTCCAATTAAAAATGAAGAAAATAGCAAATAGTAAAAAGCAGATTTGTTTGACAATCACCTTGAAGACACATTCCAGCCTTACCCCAAACAAACAGACGAGGAAAATATTACGTCGATTTATAAACAGGATGAAATAAGAATTACACCTGTAACATTGAAAGAATGGGAAATCAAGAAAAATCTGAATGCGCATATGGCTCCAGGGTATGATCTTATAACGGGTCAGATAGTAAAAGCATTACCGGAGAAAGCATTGAGGAAACTAGTGCATATAATTAATGCAGCATTTCGACTAAGATATGTGCCAAGACAATGGAAAGCTGCAGAAGTAATTATGATACTTAAACCAAACAAACCTCCGAATGATAAAGATTCATATAGGCCAATTTCTCTGCTACCAATATTGTCGAAACTATTATATTTGAACAGGTTCTTTTAAAAAGATTAAAACCAATTATCGAAGAAAGGCATCTCATCCCCACGCATCAGTTTGGCTTTAGGGAAAAACATTCTATCGAAAAATCACTTGAAAACAAACAAATATGCTCAACCGTATTCCTAGATGTTGTCGCCGGTCGTAGCTTAATGGTTAAGAGAGATTCTCATCACACCGCGGTCTCGAGTTCGTTTCTCGCCACTGACCAAAAATTAACATGCCACCGGATGACATAAAATGCGGTTGTGTGTAAAAACATTCGTTGGGTTGACCACCTACAATGTGCATCAATCGTTAAAATGGTTCATAAAGGTTGAGACGCGGTAAGGGCCGTTTACGGCCTCTAAGCCATAGATTATTTATTTTATTCCTAGATGTAGTGCAAGCATTCGACAAAGTATGGCACAAAGTATAGATCTTCCGGAGAAATTATTTTCAAAATTTTAAAATCATACATATCCGAGAGGCACTCCCGAGTAAGAAATGATAATGAATTCCCAATTAAAAAGAATTAAAGCGGGAGTACCACAAGGGAGTGTTCTTGGACCAATCTTTTATCTACTATATACAAGAGATATACCAACTACAGAAGCAACATTGGCGACTTTTGCAGATGATACGGCAATACTTGCAACAGCAAATAACATCAAGGACAGTAAATACTAGTAAATTACAGAGGGCTACTAACCTGATATGTAATTGGACAAAGAAATGGCGAATTAAATTAAATGAAGCAAAATCAATCCAAGTGAACTTTACAAATCTAAAAGTTAATCATATACCAATTATGATAAACTCGATAGCAGTATCGCATACTAAATATCTCGGCAGGACTTTTGACGCTAAACTTAGATGGAAGGAACACATAAAAAAGAAAAGAGATGAACTAAACATAAAAACTAATTCTAAAACTTGTATGGACATATGGCAGCAAACTCTTGGGGTTGTGCCAAAAGGTCAAATATCAAAACCATACAAACAGCTCAAAATAAGATCCTGCGATGCATCGTTAATGCACCGTGGTACATTCGAAACGACAACCTCCATCAAGATCTATAGATCGAGTTTGTCGTGGATGAAATTAATTATCATGCAACAAAACATCTACAACGTCTGCACCAGCATGAAAATCTGGACATACGCTGTATGCTGACCACCACTCCAACAAGAAGGCTGCAAAGCACCAAACCGCTGGACATATCGCGACCGGGAGGTCAGTAGACCTACTGTGAGGAGGAGTTAAAATCTGAGGAGGAGTTAAAATCTTAGGAGGAGAGGGATTGTGTCAGAACATAATCACATTAATTATGTATATGAACCTTTGGAATTCGGAGATAAACACTTATCAATATTTTGATAAACACTTGAATTTATTCCTGTAGAAAACTCAATTAACATACGATCTGGTATCAGTCAGTGGGAAACGTATCGTGATATAATAATGATCTTTTTAACACCAGAATGGCATCCCAATGATTTGAGGAACATGTGGTTCCAACAGTACGGTGTCACATGCCGGAAACCATAATATTACGAGATGCATTTCCAGAATAGATAACTTCGATGTGAATCGACCCCCATAGTTATGTGATTTAACAAACTTCGCCTTCCTTTTATGGGGTTATCCTAAACGAACGGGTTAAGAAACATACATAGGGAATATAAGTGAAACTAGTAACACTGTACAGGGTCAAATGTAGGGGTCAGAAAGTTTTATAAATTTAAGACAGACGTACGTATGTTTTTGGTAGTTCTAAATACTCAAGCGCATGCCATATAGATACTCTCGATCGATCGGCGTACTTCAAATCTATAATGAATACCTGGTGTATATCGCGAGAGTTTTCAATTACTTAGTCGTATATAAAAACTTTATTAGTAACTGACCGATTTAGACGGCATCCTTCTTAGTCGTCACCGATAACTTCTCCGCCAGATAACTTATTCTTCCGAACATAATGGCGGCAGTATACTGTGCAAAGGAGAGCACAGTTGATTCGTAATAATTCTCGTATTTTAAACGATCATTCTTTTTGAGACAGTTCGACAATGTTACCCGTTCCAATATCAAGAGGTCTGAAAAAATGCAATTGATTAAATGATTTTTTTTCATTTTGGCATAGGTTTTGAATGCTTTCAAAGACAACTGGATACATGTGGAAGATTAAGTTGATCGGAAAATATTCACGCAATATATCGAGAACCACAGCCAGGTTAATGCAGATGTCGTCATTCTAGTCCAGAATGAGAGTTACTAGAGATCTAAAGGTATACTGCAATTCGATGACTTGACTTGTGTTCATTTCTGAGTTGTTTTACTCTTAAGACCTTCCACCATTCGTGCTTTTTCAGTCTAAAAATGCATTTAACTCCTAGCAATGGCAGCATTATTTCTCCTTACAAATTATGTTGGAAAGCGATACAATCTCATGTCTTGAACAATCCGAGCCCACCGCATGTGGATATTTTTATGAGAAAAGAATTATGTACATGATACTTTGAGATCATGATCGATCGAAAAGTGTGTCATTCTTTCACCATTTCTGGTTAGAGTTACGTGTTGGGAGTATGGACTTATATTATAACATTACTAGGTCGAATTTCTGCCAGCTAACATTTAGTTTCCAACCACCAATCTAACATCGTGCTCAAGTATACAGTCCAACAGATTATTCAAATTTTAATCCAGGGGTTGGCTCAAAGCAATACACGTAAATGGGCAATTGACAGGTTGGCTAATCTCAAGTGCAAGAGTATATAGGTGACACATTCCCAGTTGTCCAATGAGTAATCCAATTCGAAAATTTTTGCTTTGGTAACACTTACATTTCTCACGAGTGCGGGTTGGCCCACTATCCAACAACATTTTACGACCACCTCTGTTTACTGATAGTGGAAAAACATTTTAATTTTAATCAATTCACAAAACATGTCATTTATTTTTATTAAATTACGAATTAATCTAATTGAATACAGTCTTCAAAGTCTCTTCTGTACCAATTTAATAAATTATAATTTGTTTTTCCCATTGTCTACCTCATTCAAACTGCGTAACCGGAAAATTGTATCATCAACAGCATAATATAAACAGCAACCACCGATTTACTAGGAGTTGATAAGAATTATGGTTTCGTATAACCATGGTTAGTATAAATCAAACTGTATCTTCTTAATTGTATCTCTATACTCCCGAGTCATCCGACTCGTTTCGCAAACTTTTCTTGAGTATTTTGTTTGCTGTTGTTTTTAACTAAAATTGTAATAAATTAGTTTCCTGTCATCGAATCAAACTAAAGTAGGTTGAATTGACGACGAGTTGATATTAAATTCTCAAATAACCTCTTTGGATACTGAAGAGATATTCGTATCTTCCGTAGTATGACGTATACAACACACATTATACTAAAGTATCTGTATAGCAAAATTACTTGTTTCCTATACTTGGGAAATTTATGCCGTCTTACATAAATAAAATTATATGCTGTATATGTATCTATGCTTGTGTGGATGTATATATATATATATATATATAGATATATATATATATATATATATATATATATATATATATATATATATATATATATATATATATATATATATATATATATATATATATATATATATATATATATATATAAAGGGTGATCTAATAAGAGCTTCCAGAGAAAGATAAGTTCGTTTTATGACTTGTAATATTTGAAAATAATTTCTCTTAAATGTTATCCGCGACTAATCCTTAAATCTTGGAGGCCAATTCACGAGTCCCTTTCTTGATATGTTCTCATTAACATTTTCTCTCAATAAATCGATGGTGTGGCCTGCCGTGTGGCACGTTGCACCATCTAGTTAAAACCACAAGTCGGTTACCACAAGTTGAGTAGTTTGCGCCATTGACGTATACACGCTGTCGTTCCGCATACTTAAAGAAGTACAGTCCGATGATGCCTCCTGCCCATTAACCAATCACCAAATAGTTCATTTTTCAGGATGTATGTGAATCTCTTGAATCTTTTCTGGTTGTTTATCAGTCCAAATAGTACAGTTTTGTTTGTTGACGTATCCATTCAGCCAAACATGAGCTTCATCTCTAAACACAATTTTTTCCGAAAAAACGGATCAATTTAGAGCTGTTCCCATACTCATAAATCAAATCGATTTCGCAAAGCAAGATCAACCGGCTTCGATTGTTTAAAACAAGCTGCTTAAAACCAGGATCTTCACAATACGCCACAATGTGCTATATGAGAGAACCAGAGCATAAGAACGGCGGCGAATTGATAAATTGCGGTCTTCACTTTAATCTACCGCAGCAATATTCCAAAATTAGTCTGTATTTTTCTATCTATGGAATGTTTTTGTACCAATATGTTTTTTTTGTCGTTTGCAGAATCAAACCGAGTGGCGAACAAATTGGATGCTGTTTTGTTTTGTTTTGTACTTAGCAAATGTTTCGGTTTTGTCTTTTGAATGAAGCTTCGAAAATGTTGGATGTTGCTTAGAAAATGTTTTCTTTTGGTGGGATGAGATTGGGAATTTGGAAATTATAAGTATCATGGTGTGCACTAAAACAATTCTGACATAGAGTGTAAGAATCAACGGATGGCTTTCTTTCAAAACCGATGTGGATTTTTTTAATATAAAACACTTGATGGTTTGTGTGCTACACATTGCCCAGTTAATGACGTTTGTTGTAGCTATGTGATCTCTTGTGTGTGAATTCTAGTGACTTGATAAAGGACGTCGTATGGATGAACAGGCTTCTAAAGCATCACAACGTTTAGTCAAAAATTCAACAAATTAACAATTGTATAGGATTTTCATATATGTAGTGGTCACGGATTATCGCAGAAATAAATAAAAGCAAGTCGAGATTGCCATTCTGGACATAGAGCCTGAATCCTCTTAGCACTTCGTCGAAGATATCACAAATTACTTCTAATTGAGTGTGACCATCAGTGTTTATGCTTTTTCTATATTTTATGCTTTGCAATCTTTACTAGTGGCTCAAGGCTCTCCCAGCTCGTTCGCGGTTGACATATTTATGTCCTTCTTTACGCCTTAAAAGCCAAATCGAGGACGAACGGCTAAAGGTCAGATTTTACGGTGAACCATCTGCGCATTGCGTTGCTCCATGTCAGCTTATAGAACTAACATGGAAGATGGGTCGGCCCATGAGTTCTGCATTAAAATAGGGGGTCATAGATGTGTTCATTAACACCACCGATCGTAAGTGTTTATGCTTAATTCCTTAAGAAATAATTCAATTAGTGGTCTGAACTATTGTAGAATTTTCAAGTTCATTAGAAGGCTTTGCCCAAGATAGCAAAGTGTTTTCAGATCTAGCTTCGTGGTCAAAATATGTAGCCACGGTTTATCGCATAAATAAACAAAAGCAAGTCGAGATTGCTATTCTGGACCTATATAGACCCTGAAGTCCTCTTAGCATTTCGTCGAAAATATCACAAATTCCTCCTAATTGTGAGTAACCATTAGTGTTTATGATTGATTGATTATGTCAAGGACAATCAAATAAGCTACTTCATTCATTAGCAAGCTTTTCAAATATTGAAATTTAACGAAATTCGGTTGATTGATGAGTCGATCTTTCCCAAGAATTTTCTCTTATATGATGGAAGTGCCTTAAGAATTATTCTGAGAAGAGATCATCAAGACAGCGCAATTTGATATTCTACTTCATGAAATTCCTTCCAGGCTTCGTTCCATTTACCCATGCTTGTTCGATTTGCTCAACAGCTTGTCAATGTATAGCTTTTATACAATCCCACGTTTCGAAATTAGAGCTTCTAACTCTGACATTTTGACTTTAATATGATTTGGTTTCTTACAATTAATTTATAGTGAAGACCAAATGTGTGTGCAGACATAAAAATCATGCAAGGACGTAAATAAAAATAATGAGACACCTTGAGTAATATCAGAGCCATCTTCTATATAGGTATTATGGCTCATTGAGGTGGGACCTTTTTTGACAGCGTGGGAAGTTTTTTTTTGGATGACGGGTGACCTTGACCTGTAAATCACTCACTTATCACTCACATGTCGCAACAGAGGTCAATGACCTGTCAATCAATCACCTGTCACTCGTGACAACAGGCGTCAATGACCTATCAATCAATTTTTCACACCTACTATCAATCAATCACCTGTCACTCACATGTCACTATTTGACACATGTCAAAGCTATATGTTCAAATATAGGTTCACGAGTCACTACACTCGAATAATAGGTTCCCGGATTTCGGCACCAAAATGTGACTGTTGTCTCGCATGAATCCCAAGGAAGGAAAAAGTACCTCCTATTGGATCACTCTTTATAATCATATATAAGTATATGTTTATCTCAGCAGAAATAACGAAAAACGGTTACATTTTATTGTTCTTTGAAAATTAGTTTTTTGTCACGCACAAAATTGATTCAATTGAATTGAAAGTCTCTTAACCGTTTTATGTTGTATATAATGTGGCAAGTTTCCTCTCTTCATTGCTAATGAAAATTGTGTAATGATTTATATTACACACAAACACATCTCTATGTGTACATACTTCTTATATATATATATATATATATATATATACTCGTAGCAATAAAGAATGGTCGAAAGGAACTAAAAAGATTTTCTCAAGTTGATTATTGTCCTTAGAGCAAGAGATTATTATTTGTGTAATGCTATTAATTTAGTTCCAATTAATTTAGAAAATTGAGTGATGGGATTAAATCAAAACGGAAAGTCACTTCACCAACAAATTTGTTTTCCTCATCTCATTACATTATAATATATTGTAAATCAAGTGATGTTGATGGATCACATAATTTATGATTAATTTAGCATCGGCTTTTTATCTCGCAATTGTACTATACATGTTAAATAAGCATAAATCTTTTCGGTGTGTAGTGTATGTATATGGTTTACGTGCATGAAACACAAAAAGAAAATCTACTTAAAAATACGTAAAGAGCTTAGCAACACAAAGCTTTTATTTATAAATAAAATTAATTGTGCTGTAAAAATCTCATGTAGGTGTGTTGCGTCGCTTTAATGTTGACTTAAATCGAAATTAAGAATTTAATTTTATTTTTTATGATTCGCGAGTGTACGCCATAAGTCATACGACATAGAATCAATAGTCAATATACATAACGGTGACAATCTCGTATAGATGGCAACTCACATCGATACCTGCGAAATATAAAATGTATTATTTACATTAGATCAAATGTTTGTGTTATTCAAGTGTAAACAAAATTCCTTTTGTTGTTGAGTGAGAAAATTTGCAGATTTTATTACAAAGAACCATGTATACCTTTGACAAAATTGTATATAATTAATAAGAAAAATACAACATGGCTTTGCTTGTGACTAAAAGAATTTTGGGTTTGAAGCAAGAAAACAATTATTTTTGAATATTGATGTTGATGTGGAACATACATGTGTTTTGTGAAATAGAAGTCATTAACCTCAAGAAATGGTGGTTACTGAGCGATAAAATACATGTACCTGTACAGATGAGTCACGTAAAATATCTGGAAGGTAAATTGACCCTGAATTCATTTCAAAAGGTCATACTTGTACTGTCCAAAATGTGAGATCATATCAGTCTTCAATAAAATCCGTAGGTAGTGACAATTACCCGGCCATTGCAAAGGTACGATGAAAATTTTCGTTCAAATTAGGGAGAACAAAAGAATATGTAATGCGATGTTCCTGTGAAGGTCTGATAAATGAAGAAATGCAAGATAAATATAAGGGTCTTGTTCGAAATAGCGATCCAATTACCAGTCCCTGTTGAAGTGAACATTGTCTGAAAACTTTGGTTGTCAATGCCGCCAAGACAAATTTTTGGTACAGTGAAAACTTTGTTGAGTACTGAAATATAGTCCATAATGTTGGGCAAACACAGTCTAAAATCGCTAGGAGAAGTAAAGTGTTAATTGGTAGGAGGACAGCTGACCGAATTAGTAGACATAAGTAGAGGGTAATGTCTTAAGAAAACTAACAACCCAGCTATAAACTACCACTCGGGACCAGGGTTGAAATATCTTTGTAAAAATCGATGCGGTATTCGATACATGGCGTAAATATTTTTGTGACCTATTTAATGTCCCAATTGTATCATAGGCTGCATTTGAATACATTCAAAAATATGAAACGTGTAGATTAAATGTTAAAACAATAAGATCAAGTGTGGTTGATTGGGTTAATGCAGAGCTCTAAGCATGGTGAAATGAAGTTATGTCTGAAGAATGGAAAGTGACTACGTTATGCTCAATAGTGGTTTAGCTCTCTTTTGCACAGCATACAAGTTACTGTCGTACATTATCTTGTAAAGAATTACTCTTCTGGCGGAAGAAATTATCGGTGACTACCGATGGGTTATGTGGTGTGCGATAACGAGATGAACTGTCCCCGATACATTTTAATGTCACGTTGGAAAACATCCTTCGTTAAAGTGTAAAACCTCAAAACAATATCTTATTTCGAGAATCCAATTAACTTTTTGCACATGCATATAATGTCTGTGCGATTAGGTTTATAAATGACAACGGATTCATTAGAACTGTACTAGACTTGATTCACTAGAACTGTATTCAGCTTCCTTTGGTCTCAAAATGTGCGAGTCAAAAACCAAATCAAAACCAACCAGACACAAATAATTTCAGCAGTAGTAATCATACTTTTGAAGGAGTAATGAGATTATATTCAGGATAATAATGTGGGAGATGATGCTGGAATTTCTGACATCGCGCAACAAAGGACATGTTTCGTAAATATTTCGAACGAAACATAAGATCCATAGAATACCACCACAGTATCGAGAGCTTGTCGTAGGAGGCGACTAAATCTGGTTGGATTGCTGGGCTGACGACCCGCATCCGTAAAAAAAACAATTACAGTTAAAAAAGTCAACAACCAAATAAAAAAATACGAGTACCGCCTAAATAACAATGACCCCCCACTTAAGTACCCGGATACGAGATTGAAGATCAGCACGTGGAATGTGCAGTTACTAAAAAAACCTGGCGCGTTTGACGGCTTTATCACATGTATGAAGGAGTATCGGCTGGAACTCGTAGCGCTCCAAGAAACTCGATGGCCTAAAAGTGGAGTCCATGTGTCCCAAGGCTATACGTTGCTACACAGTAAAAAAGACTGTGGTAAAAAAGACAGGTAAAAAAGACTGTGTTGAACTTCCAGGCAGTCGATAATCGAATGAGATTAGCCAACCTGAGATTAGCCATCCTGTCAATTGTTTGTGTACATGCGCCCACTGATGTAAGCCAACCCCAAGATAAAGACTCATTTTACAATAATTTGAATAATCTGATGGGCTCTATACCTGAGCACGATGTCATATTGGTGATTGGTGACCTTAATGCTAGAGCTGGCAGAAATCAGACCGACTTATGTAATAACATAGGTCCGTATTCCCGACACGAAACTGCGACCGAAAATGGGGAAAAAATGATGTACTTTTCGATCGCACATGATCTCAAAGTGGCAAGTACATTCTTCTCCCACAAAAACATCCATTTGGAAACATGGACACATCCATGTAAAACATCCCGAAGCCAAATTGACCACGTGTTGATTTCAAAAGACCGGGCTCGGGTTGTCCAAGACGTGAGATCGTATCGGTCGTCAGCAAAATTCGTAGGCAGTGACCATTTTATGGTTGCTGCAAAGCTGCGATGGAAATTTTCGTACAAGTCAAAGAGGACAGGAGAATATAAAACGCCATTCTCCTGTGAAGGTCTGATAAATGAAGAAACGCAACGAAAATATCAAGATCTTGTCAGCAATAGCATTTTACGATCCAATTGCCAATCTGATGATGTGAACAGTGTCTGGAAAGTATTGAAAACCTCGGTTGTCGATTCTGCCCAGCACATTTTCGGTATAGTGAAAACTAAGCCCAAAAATGATTGGTTTGATGAGGAGTGTCGACTTGCTGTTGAGCAACGCAATATAGCCCACAATGACTCGGTTTACAATTGCAAGGAAAAACAAGGCAGTTCTTGCTAGAAGGATAGCTAAGCGCGAATGGTGGAAGACTAAGGTCTTAAGAGTACAACAACTCAGCAATGAGCGCAACTCGCGTTGTTTCTATTAAGGAATCACCGAATTGCACCATACCTTAAGATCTCGGTCAACTGCCATTCGGGACCAGGATGGAAACCTCTGTGTTAACGTCGATGCGGTACTCGATACATGGCGTTAACATTTTTCTGATCTACTTAATGTTCCACATGTATCACAAGCTGTGTTTGAATACCCTCAAATACAGACAGCAGAGATGTTCAGTGATGATCCATCCTATGAGAAATTCACAATGGCCATGAAGAAATTAAAGAAAAATCGTTCACCAGGAGTTGATTGCATTAATTCAGAGCTATTGATATTCGGAGGGCTAACTTTGTGGAACTGTCTTTTCGACCTCGTTCGATTGGTATGGCGAAATGAAGTTATGCCTTACGAATGGAAGGGTGATCGCTTGAAGTGCGAGAATAATCGCGGTATAGCTCTCGTTTGCACAGCATATAAGTTACTGTCTTTCATCATCTTGGGAAGAATTACTTCTCTGGTGGAGGAAATTGTCGGTGACTACCAAGGAGGATTCCGTCCAAATCAGTCAGTCACTGATCATGTTTTTTCGCTACGGATGATTCTTTTCAAGTACTACGAAACATCTCACGATGTACACTAGGTATTCCTAGATTTCAAGCAAGCCTTTGACTCGATCAATCGAGAGAGGCTATGGTATGCGCTTGAATATACAAGAATATTAAACCAATACGCTCATCTGTGTAGAATGACAGCAGTTGCTTTGCTGTGTTAAAGTTGAGAACAGGCTATCGAGAACTTTTGCAATCACTATTGGTGTTCGACAAGGAGATGCGCTGTCCCCGATACTTTTTAATCTCATGTTGGAATACACCCTTCGTAAAAGGGAAACACCTCAGGACAACATCTTATTCCGACAATCCAATTCTGTGAGATTGGATTAAATGGCAACGGAGTGAAAGAGATACTTGATCCACTGGAATAGTTTTCAGTTTCCGTTGGTCTCAAAATCAACGGGTCCAAAACCAAATATCTAATCTCTGGTTTTCGAGACCAAGACGCAATTGATTTCAGTAAAGGAAACCACACATTTGAAGGAGTAATGCGATTCAAGTATCTTGGAACTCTCATTACTGACGATAATAGTGTGCGAGAGAATATCAAGGTTCGCCTTGCCGCTGGCAATCGGGCTTTGTATTCTCTACGTCCCCTGCTGAAATCAAAATATCTTGCAAATACGGATAAGCTGAAACTGTACAGTGTGTTGATCAGACCCGTTGTCATGTATAGATGTGAGAGTTGGACCATGACGGATGAGTACGAAAGATGGCTTTTAATATTCGAGAGAAGAATCATGCGTGTGATATATGGCCCAAAACGCGACATCGATGACAAATACCGAGTCTTATTCAAATCACCAATTCTAGTCAAGGTGTCCTCATTGGTTTTAACATGAATGCAAACAAGGAGCCTGATGATCTCAGATTCGATCAATGGAGATTAATATTTCATTAGTATTTTAATCCTCCAGGAACTATTAGCAATGGGTGATAGATATAAGATTAGCAAAGCTATAAATATATGACTTTAATCGCAATCTAAGACAATCATCAGATTAATTTGATGGAGCATTATAATTATAAATCTTCATTACTTTTCTAGTTATAAAGCTTGTATTCCATAAAACTATCAAAACAGATTTAGAACAAATACATATTGGGAGTCACTGGAACAATCTCAGATAAATGTTGGCCCACCAATATTTTTATATGCTCTCCATGATGCATTTAATAAATAGCCTCCGGACGTTCTTTGAGTATATGGAGCCAATAAGAAAGTTGATAAGAGAAAACGTAACGACTAATGTACAATTTTTTTATTATCAAAATTTGTCTGGACATAACCGCAACAATTATACTAAGTAAACATTCTAGCATAATTTAATCGATCGACATTGATCAGTCATAAGTGACTCAAACGATAAGTCATAATAGGAAGAACTTACAAGACGTAAAATTAGCCAACATTGGACCAACAACAACAGCTTCTCGACAGCAAGTTCAAAATTTGTTTGATCGGTTTAATCAAAACATAGTGTAACGTTAATTACACTTATATTTAAATCACAAAACCGTAATGATGTTATATCAGTATTAGATGCCCTCAAAACTGGGTTTTTTGGCTCATTAACAGGCCCACGGAATTTTGAAAATTATTTAAACTTTTTCTGAACAGTCATCAATATCAGAATGGTATATTTGTTATTTTTCAATAGTTCAAGGCTGAATACTTTTCGAAAAAAATCCTACAGTTTGGTTTAGCTTCAACAATGATCGAAAGGGAGAAGCCTTATATGATCTAATTGAGAGATTTGCACCCCTTGCCAAGTAATGTGATAGGTGCTACGATTAAAGGTTGTGCAGCGATTACGAAGCTATTTCGATTGGCTAGCTCAATTATAAGATTCACATATAAATAATTCCCATATGAATCTACAGATTAAAACTTTTCTAAGCCAATATGTGCATACATTTTCGAAAAGTAATATATCTCTCGAGCTTTGTAGATATTTCCAATTCGTAGACGACTAACTAGCTATATAGTCCAGACTAAACCATATTGATTGATTTGTATAGGAAATCGAGTTTAGTCAATGGTGCCAGGATTGACAAAATCAACATTGGCATGGTTAGCACACAAAAAGTAAACCTTTTAAAGGTTACATTAAAATGCTGTTTCTTTGCAGAATTTATGAAACAATCCAATACATGATGTAACTTTATACAAAGTATTCATAATATTAATTGATTAAAATAAATTGAAAATATTTAAAAATTAGCCTCAAGTCATTTCAAATTTAAAATAAATTTACATCAATATGAAATACTGATTCTTTGCTTTAGGAAAAATCAATTTACAATCAGAAAACGATTTTAGAGTGAATTTTTAACTTTCTATTATTATTCAATCATATCGATTGAATTATTTAATCAACTCCTGTGAATGGAAGCATCCATGTTTCGTTTATATTTCGAACGAAACATAAAATCGATAAAATACCACCTGGTTGGTTAGCTGGGCTGATGCCATCGGATACCGCAAAAATAACCACGAGCGTCCACTTAAGTATCCGGACACGATCTTAATGATCGCACCGTGGGACGTGTAGTCACTCAGAAAACCTGTTTTTACATAGCTTTATCACATGTATGAAAGATAATCGGTTGGAGCTCGTGACTCTCTGGAAATGTCGATGGCATTAAAGTGGAGATACAGTGGAGATGATCTTGGAAATCTTGGAGTTGGATTTTTCACTGGCCACAGGTAAAAAAACTATGTTGGACTTCCAAGTGCAGTTGAAAATCGAATGTGTAAGTTACGCTTGCTCATGATACTAGCCAACCTGTCAGTGTACATGTGCCCACTGAATCAACCTAACTCGAGGATAAAAAATAAGTTTTCAATAACTTTACTAATCTGGCTTGCTTTATATGAGAACTAAGCACTAAGTCAGATTGGTGATTTTAATGCTAAAGCGGAGTAATCAAACCGAATTATGTAATAGTACGTCCGTACTCTCCACACGAAACTGCAACCCAATGAAAATATCACGATGATTTCAGGGATAGCATTTTGCGATCTAATAACCGCAGTCACAAATGCACTGATCGATGAAAAAATGTATAACATGGTAGATATAGATGAAAGTGATGCAAAATACCAGAAAATTATATCGCAACCGATATTGTATCACCACCTATTGCTTGTTAATAAAGAACCGTAACCTATGGTACTAGCCCTGCATCATTCTTAACCACCAGAGTCTTACGGGAAATTGCTATCAGATTACAACTATTGCTATCAGATTACAAATATAAACAAAAATGTATTCGTGTATAGTCTAAAATTAAAAGACATGCTGGTGGAAAATCATGTTATACTTATCACAAGGCTTAAGAAATATGGGTTCAACCTAAGAAAGTTGAGATCAAATTATTAAAAAATTATCGACAACGAAGCAGACGATACAGTACATTCAATTGGATCGAAAGAAGCTCCTACCACTTGGTCGAAATTGTCTCGATGATTGAAAAAATGATTTCACTAGTCACTGGCATCATATTCAGTCCGCGGTGAATCCAGCAGATTGCGCATTACATGAAATATTTCTTAACGAGCTGATCGAACAAAAACTATTGTTGAGATCCAAACCTTTTCCAACACAACTGAGTTGATGAGTCAATCAAAAAATTTAAAGTATCAAAAAGTAAATGAAAAATAATTGATGGTCAATCTGCCTAAATCTCGAGTTCAGTTTTCATGAGCGTTTTGTGAAGTTGGCATAGATTACTACGGTAAATTAAGTATTATAATAACAAGATGGCGTGGCACGCACAGTTAAACTATTTGTGCGCCTATTTGTGTGAATGTCATCTACAGCAGTATAGATTGGGACAATGGGACAAACTTTACCGATGCTGCAAACTATTTAGAAGAATTACATACCTTGGAGAGAACTCCTCAAAGGGGAGTGAGTATTCTAAACGATGTTAAATCGAAACAGATTCGGGATGTTTCAAACAGAACAAGGAGTCAATGATGCTGGCTGTGAATCAAAAAATACATGTGATGTACCTCAGTATATGATAAATGAATCAGATCGGTTGGCATCATTTAAACAATATCGTTGGATCAAGTATATTGTTGATCATCAAGATTTATCAACTGCAGGAAATTTTTTATTTTAGTTTAGATGATAAAGTAAAATATTTCAGCTATTCCATGGGAAGAGTATGCTTTTTGGTTCCTTTCATTTACAAACGTCTGTCATTATCTTCAATAGCATTATCATAGTAATACGGTGCATTCATTGCCTTTGTGTCTCATCCGATGAACTTAAGTTTAAGATTCCTTGGGGGAGGACTAGAAATGGTTTCCTCTTAAAGAGTTTCAAAACGCTGGCTATGCCACTTGATGATAAAAATAGAGAAATCTTAGGCAGAAACGACAGGAAAGTGGAGACATAACAGGTAGCCCAGTCAAACTAAAAAAACTAAACCACATCAATGAACAGCCGTCATACAAATTCCATCGATATACTCCAGTGGAATTGTAAAAGCTTCCATCGCAGAGACAGCGAAATAAAATTATTAATTAATAAATATCACCCCTGGGCCATTACACTAAAAGAGTATAATATAATCACAAACCACCGCTTGAATCCTTCGGGAGCTTGAGGTGCAGTGATTCTCTTCAGAGATAATCTTATTTTCAACATTTTTCCAATCACCTCTAATTTGCAAGCCGCGTCAGGTAGAGTAGATATGGCTGGTACACAGGTCACGATAGGCTCATCTTCCCCCATTAGACGTCATTAACTTCAACGTCCTCCACCAGCTAATTTCCACTCTCCCAAACCCAATGATCCTGCTAGGGGATTTTAACGCTTATAGTACTTTATGGGGATCACCAGCAGACGACTTTAGAGGCAAAACTGTGAAAGAGTGTATCAATCTCAACTCTCTAATGTGCATCAACGTCGGCTCTCTTACATATTGTCACTCTAACGGAACCCTAATACATATTGACCTAGCAATATGCGTTCAGGAGATTGCATTAAAATAGACATTAATGTCATTAAAGACCTGCACAGAAGCGATCATTCACTAGTTTCACCATCCTTTTCACCTCCTACCGGCAGACGACATAGGTGAAATGAAAAAACCGTCGATTGGAGTATGTTTTCCAAGTTGGCAAATCTAACGAATATATCATTAGATATATGATGGATGCAGACCACCTCATCCATCAATTTTCATCTGTCGTAACACTAGCCGCTGGTTCTAGTATGCCATTAAAACGACAGAACAACTTTAGAAGAATGTATACATAGTTCCTTGGTGGTCCTCCAAAATCAGAGAAGTCATCAACGACAGAAAGCAAAAATTGAAACTCTTTAAAAGATTACCGTCCATGGAAAATTAATATTGCTTTGAACAGAGCTCGTGCTCACCCCAAAAGACTATCTGTCTGGTTTGCAAAACAGTCCTCGTGGAACGAATTTCGAGAGCAGATCAGACCAAAAACCACCAGCGCTGGGTTGTGGAGCAACGGCAGGACAGTAACAGGTAAATGCAGTGCAAGACAAACAACTACTATCCATGAAAACCGTATCATATATACAGGCCAAACATCCATCGCCAATGTACTAGTATCAAGCTTTGCCATTAACTCATCATCTGCTAAATATTCCAGCGACCTGATTCTCCATAAATATATATATATATTACAAAATAATAAGTAATAAGAAGTGACATCGGATCCACCGATCTGAACTCCCTCTTCAACATAATCGAGTTCAAAAGAGGTAACAGCACTCAAAAGAGGTAAGAGTAAAGCTCCCGGGGAAAACCTCGTCACTAATAATATGCTGAATAGCCTAACCATTCCCAGTAAAGATCATCTGCTACATATTTTAAATAATATCTGGACTACCCACTGCTTCCCCTCACAATGGAAAAAAGCAATAGTCATACCAATCCCCAAAAAAACCCAAGCGAGAGTCGCCATACGGAATCCCGCACGATATCTCTATTACACAACGAAAGTAAATTATAATGTAGCGCATGGTTAATGAAAGAAATACGTGGTACTTCGAAATAAACCATCTGATTTCCAGGGATCAATACGAGCTTAGAGCGAACAGAAGTTGTATGGTCGCTTACAAATCCTTAACGAGACTAAAGCCGAGGAACTACAAAATTCGTCCCATATAACTTGTATATTTTTAAAAGCGTACGAAACGGTGTGGAGGCTCCAAATAATCCAGCAACTAGCAAAATGGAACATCAAAGGGCACATTTTATATGGAATTATCTAAAAGACCGCAGTTTCCAAGTGTTATTAGGAAAAGTTAGGTCACAAGTTTTCGTACAGAAGAATTGAGTTACAACTGGTTCATGTCTGGCAGTCTCATTATTCCTGGTCGCAATCGATTCCATTAGACATATATTCCTCCGCCATATAGACATATATTCGTAAGGTTCGTATTATATGCTGGCGACTTAACATTTACGGCGGACAAGATCTATCAAAACACGAACAAGAGATTTCCCGAATAACCGAAGAACTGCAACGTTAATCCAAAGAAACCGAGTTCTCGTTTGCACCAACTAAAACAAAGTTAATGCACTTCTGCAGGAAGGGAATATGCATCCAATCACGTCGGTTCTTGGGAATGACCCTAGAAATCAGGATGACTTGGAAGTGTCATATAGAGAACACCAAGCAATAATGTCATAAAACACTCAACGCACTGAAATTCTTTAAAGGAATACATCGTGGGTGTAACAGGGCTACATTATTGCAAGTACTCCACAGTACCATCAAACGCGGCCAAATCGACACTCGAGCTCCTCAATCCTATTATGAACGAAAGCAAAAGTATAGCTACCGGAGCTTTTAGAATCTTTCCCACCATCTCCTTAATTGCAGAAGCTGAGATTCTAATTCTATCCGAGAAAAGCTCTCCTGAAGATTTTTATCAAGCAAAAACCCAATCTTGACTCTCCCTACTACACTTGTCTCAACTTTTCAACCATCAGTTTGAGAAACACGGGATAAGAACAAGTGACCGATACAATCTTTCAACTAACGTGTTATAAGCACACGAACAACTACTCAACATCTTCTATGGTAAAACTCAAAAACCAACATAAACACAAAGCTTCACCAACTCCTAAAAGTTAATACCTCACCCGCAGAACTTAAATTAGAATGTAATAACTTGCTTTCAAAACTATCCTTCAACTATCATATTCAGTACACCGACGGTTCCAAAACACAAAATAGAGCTCGATCAGAAAACCGCCGTTGATTATTCCGTCGAAGCTCAAGCAATATGCACACAGACTCTCTGGCAATACTCGAGGGTCTGATATCCAAAAGAATCCAAAATCCTCTACTCCGCGAAACACGACGATTCTCAGTTCTTCAAAAAGGATCGTCTTAATCTGGATCTTCGGCCACGAAGAAACACCCGGGAACGAATTGATGTGAAAAATTAATTTATCTGAGCTATCAATATAAGGATGCAAAAATGCCGGTGCTTTGACTCATCAAGCGAGCTTGGATGTATGTCCTGCTTTCGAACTTCAGAGTGAAAATAAATTCGGATTACACCTTGGTTGTTACGAGAGTTTCTCATCACACCGTGGGGACGAGTTCGATTCTCGCCTTTGACACTTACCAGGCTCTAAATAACATAAAAGGCGATTATGTGTAAAAGCATTCCATGCTTTTTGCCCCGAATGATCCACTTTGATCAACTCTGATTCATTAGAGATGGTATTGGCGTGGCTAAATACAACAGCATTGTGTGTAGCCATAAAGTTGTCCGACAATCTAAAAATGATTAATGAAGAACATTATCAACTGAGTTTCGAATCAAAATCATCGCTGTTTTATCAATACCTGTACATTTTATGTTAAAATACTCCCATCAACATGGGGCCATGATAATTATTGACAGAACATTTTTTTTAACGTCGCCGCTTCAAATTGTTTTAAACTTTTCACCGACAATTTTATTATTCTTCGACACAACGTAAAATGGAAATTTTCGCTCCAATGATAGAAAATTAAAACAATCCAAAAATGTCGTGA
Source organism: Tipula lateralis (assembly GCA_963932295.1). Taxonomy (NCBI): domain Eukaryota; kingdom Metazoa; phylum Arthropoda; class Insecta; order Diptera; family Tipulidae; genus Tipula; species Tipula lateralis. Next base: position 59,308,969 of record OZ010737.1, read on the forward strand.
CAAATATCCTGCAGTTACGTAATGAATGATTGATTTCACTACAACAAGTTCTGATTTCCCACACCTACACTGTGACCCCTTAAACGAGACGACGAACTTTTCGATTAATAAATGGAAAATAATTCTAAACCAGAAAATTGTTACTCTAAAATATTACTTTTTGCCTGGGGGGGTGGGGTTGTGTGTTTATAAATATAAAGGGTGACTTAAGAAAGCGAACATCTATGCTATCTATATATGTGTATAGATATAGGAGAAAGATTATGATAACGAATATCGTATATTTGGATATACATTAGATATAATATATAAATAAAGAGAAAGGGTTGATTAGATTTGCGATAATAAAATTAGAATATAATTTATTCTGCTATATTTTTTGGGGTAGATGGGGGTAAACGAAACTAGTTTGTTCGATATACAATGTATACACAGAGATAATCCGTGTTAGTGAATTTTTTTTTGTTTTAATTTTGTTTGACACAAAATGGGTCGGAAAAACGAAGAAGAAAATGTGATAATATCGAAGTGATAGATAACAGATTCAGAATCTGGGCACATAATCCTTTAAACATTATTTCTTCGGTATGCTTTAAGGGATTTTTTTGTTTGTAAATTTATATCCGACTTAATTCTCGATTTAATCGCAGGTAAAATATAACTGTTGGTCCAACGAAGAGACTTTTTTCCGAATTTTAAACAACCCAATACCATCAATCACGAGACTAATCCAATTATTATCAAAGAGATGTTCGTTGTTCATAATTTGGTTCGAAGATTTGTATTATCGAAATACAGGATCCATTCCATCCTATTATCTAACCTCGTGCTCGGATGCCAGATCAGTCGATCTATATAAGAAGGCTGTAGCAGAGGTGTGGCAAGGCGCGAGGTTAGCGGATGTAAGCAGGCAAGCTCAAAAAAGATCCTGGAGATAGTCAGGATCAGCAACCCTTACCTTCCGACAGGGAATTGGAAGATTGTTAGGCAAGAGGATGCCAGGGAGAACTCAAGATTATCTACAATGGTAATCAATAAGGAATCTCTCGCTCCTCTTTCCGTGACGAAGAGAGTAATTGACTTCGGTTTTGGGTCGATTACTCTCAGTCTATAAAAAAGACGAGACTGAAACGCACAGGGACGAACCAAGTGGGGACGGCAGCCCGTCACATAAGTAACAGTTGAGCAAAGAAGAGACAGCCCTACCAATGGAGCCAACCAATCGACTGTCCCTGGTGTCGGTTGAGGAAAGACATCTCGGACTCGAGATACGAGGGGTCTGCCAGTATCAGGGAACCGAGTTCTGTGGTAAGAGAGACGAGTGACACTGACGACTCCAATGGAGCTGAAGTACACTTGCCTGTGGTAACGGGGAGTGAAAATAAGTGAGTAAGCTCAACTTTGGTGATATGCTAAATATTACACAAATTAACCTGCACCATACGAAGGCGGCGTCGACCCCTTTACTCCTCATACTGACTGAATCCGGAGAGGAGGTGGTCGCTATTCATGAACATTGGATAAACCCCAACAGGATCTGTGGCCTTAGAATGAAGGGGTGTAACCTAGTATACTCAAGAAATTCGAAGAAAATCAGATCCAGCATTCTTGGGAAAAATAACTTAAACATGTTTCTTCTTCCTCAATACAGGAATGACGACATAACTGCGGTGCGCCTAGAGGTTGGTGGAAGTCTAATCTGGCTGGTCTCAGTCCATATGGACCGGGGCAAACAGGTTCCGCCGGATAACCTGGGGACTTGGTTCTCCAAGTGGAAAGGAATATTATTGGGTGCTCGTTGGGTGTGATGCGAATGCGCATCACACAATCTGGGGCAGTACTCAGCTCCTCATAACTGACAACAACGAGAGGGGTGAGTTATTTTTTGATTACCTATTAAATATCAATCTTTGGGTGTGTTATATTGGGCAAGAACCTATATTTATAACTAAAAACCAGCAGAAGGTTCTAGACGTAACCTACGACTCAGAAAAGATATATCCTATGGTCAGGGAATGGAGAGTGGTGGAGGAGTCCTTCTTCTCTAACCATCGTTATATAACCTTTAGCTTTAACGTTTCTCTTGCCACCCGGAAAGCGTAGAAGGACAAACTGGATCAAGAATGGGGAAACGCTTAAAGAACCATTAACACCGGGTCCCCTGAGCCACCAGCAACAATGAAGGAGGTTGCCCATTTGTTTAGCCCAAAGGTAAGAAAACCGGCATGGTGGCCCAAGGAATTGGGGACCTACCAGAAGGCGTGTATGATAGCTTTTAATATAGAGCCAAAAGTACGAAAGAGGCTCAAGACTAGGACTCAAGAGGACCTCAAAGTATACAAAAAAGAATCAAGGGAGGCACAAACGATTGTAGACACTTTCCAAGAAGATTCAACGACTCGACTGAGACTAGTACTCATCGAGAAGTACACTCACTGATCATAGGGGGTATTGTAACCAAAAAACGGATCCTATGAACACTTGAAGGTTTCAAACCTTTTAAATCGGCTGGTTCTGACCAAATTATTCCACCGGAGATTCAGAGCAATCGAAGATTATTCTTATAGCTACCCGAAGGACTTAAGACCCACAACTTTATCATCCTTTCTACTGAAAACCTTGGAAATGCTGATGGATACATTCAAAAATAAAGCCCACTGACTGTCTCAGCATGCTTACTGTAACGAGAAATCTGTGGACACAGCTCTACGTAAGCCCAATTGAGAAAATAATGTTCTCGCAACAGTTTTGTTTGGTGGCGTTCCTTGATATTGAGAGCGCCTTTAACAATGTCAAGAGGGAGTCAATTCTGAAGGGATTGTCGTGCCTAGAAGTGGATTACCCTGTATGTGGGCTAATCAATCACATGCTTCGATTTTACTCGGAGCTGGGGGAATCCCAGAGACGGAGCTGATCGGAGTGTTGTTTATGCAGATGACGTAGCGATAGCGGTCTCTGGGAAATATTTAAGCTCGGTGAAGTAGGTTGTTCAAAACGCCCTCCTAATCATTACGAGTTGGGCCATCAGATGCGGACTGGCAAATAGCTCGTCCAAATTTACTGCAACTATTTACTAAGAAATATAAATTCCCAGTAGTAGATCCGTCTCTCTTAAATGTCAGGAGACTAGTTATTACTAACAAGGCAATATTTTTTGGCGTAATCTTGGACAGTAAGCTTAGTTTGTAACCCAACATTTTGGAAAGAATAAACAAGGTTAGACAGCCATGTACTCGTGCATTCCATCGGAAAGAGATGAAGCCTGAAACCGGATCTGGTACGCTGCCTATTCACTTCAGTAGTAAGACCAGTACTTATGCATAGGGTGAGCGTTCGGTGACCAGCTTTTGATAAAATAACGTACAAAAAGGGGATCGAGAAGGTGCAAAGTATGCTTATAAGCAGGGCGCTGAGGACAATACCTACAAGTGCCTTGGAGGTAATGTTTCACCTTCTCCCCGTCGATATTCAATCGACTATCAGCCATATCTCAGTGGAAATCTTCAGAGAGGACACTCGACGATAATTAGATCGTTAACGAAGGAACTCGCGAATATAGACTACGTTACACCAACATTATGCTTCGAGAAAAGGTTCCGAACTTACTGTCCCTCAAGAAAATCTTGGAGGAGCGGGTCCTGGAGTCTTCTGTGGACCTGGAGTCTTCTGTGAGAAATAGAAAGTAATTATATGAGTTCGTCTCCCGATCACTTCAATTTGTACCAGGCAGAGGTGATAGCGATTGAGGAGGACCTGAATTGGTTGAGACATAATGTGGTACCTTTAACATCTAGAGCATTTCAGCAACATTCTTCATTGCAGATAGTCTGGGACCCTGGCCACTCAGATGTCATGGAAAACTGCAGGCTCTAACTGCTACCGAAAAATGCAAAGTAGGGAATGCCCATTAAGGCACTCAAGACTGCACTTAACAAGGAGGCAGTAGCCTCAGCGAAAGAAAGGTGGACGAACACCTTCTCATGTAGGGAAGCAGGGCAAGTCAGGACTTGAAACGCTCAAATAACTGGTGATCTAAAACTGATCGTGAAGATACTCATAGGAAACTGCCTACTTGGAGAACATGCGAGGATGCTAGGACTAGAAGCCAATTACTTTTGCCGAAACTTTATGGACGAGGAGGAACAAGGTACCGTAGTCCACCTCCTATGCTCATGCCCGGCTTTGGCACACAAAAGACATGAATATTTGGGTAAGTTCTTAATGGACTGCTTCTCTGATCTCGAAAACCGTAAGGTGCAAGACTTATCAGTATCACGCTACGCTCAAACTATGGTTCTTGTAACCTAACCTTACCTTGTATTATCGCGATAAGGTTCCTTACGAAATGCGAAATAAATATTTTTCGGTAATATGATCATGTGACAAGTACACAGGTAAATAAATCATTATGTGTAAGATTTGTTCTCAAGACTTTATCATTTTTGTTTGTTTTCCACCAAGTATTTCAGTTACCAGGGTTTTTGTTGTTTTTTATACCTTAAAAGTGTATTTTTTGCGCTCATAACACAGTAGAAATTTTCCCATTGTTTCGTTAACTTCGTATATTTTTGTACCATTTTCATGATCTTGAGAACTCATGCATATACAATATACATACCTACTCGACTTTTTTTCTACATTATAAAATTTTTTTTTTCGTCTCTATACCGTCTTTAGCCTGTTCACTGTGGCTCAGCGTACAACACTACACCATCTATGAATTATTTATGTTTAAGATATATAAATAAAGGAGATGGAAAAAATGAGATTTGCTCTTGGCAATTCTACAGAATACTTGTACCATAGTATAGACGAGAAGAAACAACAAAGTTACGAAGAACTAGCGGGAAAAATGTATATTTTGGGTGGAAAGAAAAAACTTTAAGAATCTATTTTATTTCCTTCTAATGTAATGTTAAGACAAAGTAGTTTATCATCTGTTCGCTTGTTGTATTATCTTCACATTTTGTTGTTGCTGCTCTCTGGTGTAGTATCAAACTAAATATTAAAGACATTTGATAGAGAATTTTATTTGGTGTCTTATTGTTTAGTTCATCCGTTATATACATACTTTATGTGTGTGTGTGTGTGTATCCCTTATGTTTATGTTGCTGAACCAAGATTATTATTTGGAAGTTAACATTCTGTCATGTATCTTATAAATAATATTATAACTACAAACTGTATATGGCTTATTTAGACCAGGCATTACTTGAAGGACACGTTTAAGCATTCATAGAACACACATTGAACGTGGCTGATAGTAGAAATTTTAGAGTCCGATCGATTGACATGACCGAATATTAAGAGCAGCTAGGTGAGTATTTCGTGTTTCAGCCGATATTTGTGAACAATATTCCAATCTAGATCTAAAGTCGACAGATTCTAATCTCGACACAGCTTATATTAAATGCATGGAACCATGTTATCCGCGCGTTACATCTAAGAATTGCCATAGAATTGAGTTCCATTCTTAGTAGCTTATTTTTACAAAACATGGTTTCGTAATGAGTAAGGAGAAGGAAAAGTAAAACAGGAGGAAAATGTACAGTAGTCATATAGATATGAATAAGATTGAACCAACAAAAAGATATTGGAGCCACACCATCCACCACCACTTGTATTCTGTAACAGCAAGTGTATGTAATATAACAAGAGCAATTATTTGAGATTCACTTAAATAATAGTTAGTGTTGTCCCCACTGGATTGGTCTTGTCGAAACGCAAACGGTCCGAGCTATATTCCATTAGAAGGAAAAAGACGACGGGTTATTGATCGGAGAAACTAAACAAATAAAAGGATTTAGCCAAAGTACGTAACAGTTTTTGAGAACAAAAGAAGGAATACCATTAGGACCGGTTGATATATTGTTAAGATTATCAAAACCCTCTGTTACTACTCAAGATGACCGCCCATGTGGCGCAGTGGTTAGAACACTGCGGCATATGGAGCAGGAAGTACCGGGTTCGAATCCCGATAGGGGCAGGATGCGAAAAAGGATTTTCACCATCGATCGTCTGCGGCGGTACGATCGGTGGTGAGAATGAACTCATCTGAAATTCAGTTGAGCTTAGAATCCGTGTGCCGTCCCATCTTCCATTTCAGTACTATAGGTTAGCATGGAGCTATGCAATGTGCAGATAATTTCTACAGTAATATAGTGGGAAGTCACAATGGGCTATTAGAGCCTGAGTGATAGAAAACACTACAACAAAAAAAATTACTCAAGTTCTGAATTTCGTTCGACTCATTAACGAACTAGCATTTGTCAAAACTATTGGTTGCAGCAGAGATTGGGAAAGGTTAAATTTAACAGCAAAGTTGGAGACAAAAAAGTAAGCTTTTTGCTGGAATGCAGTACATCAGTAATGTATTAAATTGAAAGAGGGTTACAACATTTCGAATGAAATATCAAAATGGTCGAAAGCCACTCTCCAATTTCAAAACATGATTAAATTATTTTTAGATATTATTTTGCGAGACTTCTGGCTTTTTGAATGGGTGAAAATTTCACTCGAGGGATCTGTAACGGCATGGGAGCGTTATGTGATTTTGAGATTTTGTAATTCGAGTAGTTGTATCTTATGTGTTTTATGGCCGTTATCGATCTAATGATGAATGACGTCAGAATTACTGCTTAAGTGCTGTAATTGTGTTGGAGGCTTTGATTTCAAAGCCCGCTTAGTAAATTAAGGCTTGTTGTGGCATGTAACGAACCAACATGACTGGTGGCTTGCTAAATGCTGTATTAGTGCCCACAATCGCGCTACATTGGGTAGCTTTGTTGCAGCAGCATGTAAATAAGTTTGGACAATTAATTATCTGTGGCTTGAGTCCAATTAAAGAAGGCAGACAATTGACAGAAGTTGCCAAGTTATAGAAATTACGACAGGAGGCAGCTTATTAGTTTACTGGTTTATTTACAATTTTGTATTTACCTACTTCGAGCTTATAAACTTATTCGTAACAAGGTGTGGTACTGATAGACCACAAACATTTTTACAAAAATTATCTTGAATCGGCTATTCTTCACTCAATATTTCTCATTTTAATGGTGATTATATTTTAATTCCAAACCTCATTCGTTTCTCAAAATTGCAGCAGAAGCGGAAGGGTATCGTGCGAGGATAGAAGAACTAGAATTTATATTTTATCGGAATATGAATTTTCTCGTGTATTGTTTCGTGTATATATTTTAACAAGCCCTGTGGGTGGGGGCCATCCATGTTTCGTAAATATTTCGAACGAAACATGAAACCCATAGAACACCACCCCAGTATCCAGACCTTGTCGTATGAGGCGACTAAATCTGGTTGGATCGCTGAGTTGACGACCCGCATCCGTAAAAAACCATCACTGTTAAAAATGTCAACAGGATAAAAAAATCGGATTTAATGCTAGAGCTGGCAGAAATCAGACCGACTTATGTAATAACATAGGTCCGTACTCCCGACACGAAACTGCGACCGAAAATGGGGAAAGAATGATGTACCTTGCGATCGCGCATGATCTCAAAATGGCTAGTACATTCTTTCCCCATAAAAACATCCATTTGGAAACATGAACACATCCACGTTAAACATCCCGCAACCAAATTGACCATGTGTTGATTTCAAAAGACCGGGCTCGGATTGTCCAAGACGTGAGATCTTATCGGTCGTCAACCAAATTCGTAGGCAGTGACCATTTTATGGTTGCTGCAAAGCTATACGATGGAAATTTACGTACAAGTCAGGGAGGACAGGAGAATATACAACGCGATTCTCCTGTGAAGGTCTGATAAATGAAGAAACGCAACAAAAATATCAAGATCTTGTCAGCAATAGTATTTTACGATCTAGTTACCAATCTGATGATGTGAACAGTGTCTGGCAAGTATTGAAAACTTCGGTTGTCGATGCTGCTCAGCACATTCTCGGTATAGTAAAAACTAAGCCCAAAAATGATTGGTTTGATGAGGAGTGTCGTCTTGCTGTTGAGCAACGAAATAAAGCCTATAATGAAGCGCAGACTCGGTTTACAATCGCAAGGAAAAACAAAGCAGTTCTTGCTAGGAGGACAGCTAAAAGAATTTGTAGACTGAAGAAGCGAGAATGGTGGAAGGCTAAGGTCTTAAGAGTACAACAACTCAGCAATGAGCACAATTCGCGTGGTTTCTTTAAAGGAATCACCGAATTGCACCATACCTTAAGATCTCGGTCAACTGCCATTCGGGACCAGGATGGAAACCTCTGTGTTAACGTCGATGCGGTACTCGATACATGGCGTGAACATTTTTCTGACTTACTTAATGTTCCACATGTATCACAAGCTGTGTTTGAATACCCTCAAATACAGACCGCAGAGATGTTCATTGAGGATCCATCTTATGAGGAATTCACAATGGCCATGCAAAGACTAAAAAAAAAATCGTTCACCGGGAGTTGATTGTTTTAATTCAGAGCTCTTGATATTCGGAGGGCTAACTTTGTGGAACTGTCTTTTCGACCTTGTTCGATTGGTATGGCGAAATGAAGTTATGCCTGACGAATGGAAAGTGGCCGCGTTATGCCCAATTTTCAAGAAAAATGATCGTCTGAAGTGCGAGAATTATCGCGGTATAGCTCTCCTTTGCACAGCATATAAGTTACTGTCTTACATAATCTTGGGGAGAATTACTTCTATGGCGAAGGAAATTGTCGGTGACTACCAAGGAGGATTCCGTTCAAATCGGTCAGTAACTGATCAAGTTGTTTCGCTACGGATAATTTTTTCCAAGTACTACGAAACCTCTCGCGATGTACACCAGGAATTCCTAGATTTCAAGCAAGCCTATGACTCGATCAACCGAGAGAGACAATGGTATGCGCTAGAATATTTAGGCATACCGAAAAAATATGTACATCTGTATCAAATGACAGTAACGCAGTCACAATGCTGTGTCAAAGTTGAGAACAAGCTATCGAGAACTTTTGTAATCAATTCCGGGGTTCAACAAGGAGATGCGCTGTCCCCGATACTTTTTAATCTCATGTTGGAATACATCCTTAGTAAAAGTGAAACACCTCAGGAAATCTTATTCCGACAATCCAATCAACTTCTTGCATATGCAGATGATATCTGTGTAATTGGATTAAATGGAAACGGAGTGAAAGAGATACTTGATCCACTGACACAATTTTCAGCTTCCGTTGGTCTCAAAATCAATGAGTCCAAAACAAAATATATGATCTCTAGTTTTCGAGACCAAGACGCAAATAATTTCGTGTAGTGTTAACCACACTTTTGAAGGAGTAATGAGATTCAAGTATCTTGGATCTCTCATTATTCACGATAATAGTGTGGGAGTGGATATCAAGGTTCGCCATGCCGCTGGCAATCGGGTTTTGTGTCCTCTACGTCCACTGCTGAAATCAAAATATCTTGCAAATACGGATAAGCTGAATCTGTACAGAGTGTTGATCAGACCCGTTGTAATGTATGGATGTGAGAGTTGGACCTTGACGGATGAGTACTAAAGATGGCTTCTATAACATTCGAGAGAAGAATCATGCGTGTGATATATGGCCCAAAACGCGACGATAATGGCACATACCGAGTTCTATTCAACCACGAGATCAGGAATTTAATGCAAATTCCTGATATCGTGCATGAAATCAAAGAACAGTGCGTACGCTGGCTCGGACACGATCTGCGTGCTGATCCGAACCGAATGATACAGCGATCTTTCAAGGGAGAACCGCCTTTCAGTAGGCGATGATAATGGTCGTAGGGAATGATCAAAAATCCATCTCATCAAGCATATGCTAACGGACTTGAAGTGTGTTTACCTGAGCAAATGGTTTATGTATACATAAACGATCACTATAGTGATTAAGCGTGTCGCAGCGCAGCTAGCGAATTACTAAAACTTGACTCGAAATTTTCGATTTGTATTTGATTGTGGTAAACGCCATCGATAATTTCAGTAATTTTTTTAAATACAAGCTATTGTCAGTTTTCATTAGTGGTTGTTCCAAAAACAGTAAATAAAAGCTCTTGAGTAGTTGCCAGGTTGTGCCAATGATTGTGCGACTTTATGAGTTAAGATAATTTTGTCTATGACAAAACAAATGTGTCTCGTCGAATTCTTGAAAGAAGTAAGTCAAACCACTAGAGTCATCATTTTAAAATGGCGATCGGATTGTAGAGATTTTCAACCACAGTATTCAAAATTAAGCTGTTATTAGAATTGCTTGAAAGAAATAGTTTTGGTTTAGAACTTTCTTAGATCAACAAGTTTAGTCAGCTGTTTAATGGCTGCTAAACGAAGAATGTCGAAGCCACTGTGTGGACATTAAAATCACCCACCATTATTTTGGCGTTTGATGATTTCTGAAAGGTTTAGTCAATGTTGGACGATAAAATATTGTGCGTCAGTAAGGCTGCAAAAGTACTCTGGCATAAGAAAGTGTGGATCGTAACGGATATAGATAAGCAAAATCCGCAAATGATGCAGATCTTAATCGAAAAAAACATCATCATATTTCCACGATCATAGTAAAGTAGTTTACATGCAAACAGCTAGTGAAACCCATCATATGCTGGGTCACGATATGCCAAAAAGTATTATTGTTTTGAAGTGTCACGGAAAGTGAAATCCTCTCTTCCAATCAGAACATCGATATCGTTAATTTGATAACTAAACGAAATAAAATAGTTACTAAAGTCGGTGTTAACCTTACCATAAAATCAGTGGAAGCCATCCTTTTCAGCTTAGTAAATGATCCAATAATGAAGAACTTCAGTAATATGCAGTGAATATTCTCAAGTTTTGTCACTAGATATGTGTTACATGTCTCATATCCAGAAGGTACTAGTGAAGGTGAGATAACAGCGTTGAAAGAGTCACGTCACGAAGGTTAATTTAGTATGTTTTCAATTAGTATATAATAGTTTGTGTTGTGCTCGGTTTGCTATTTGCTTAATACTGTTATTAGATTGCAGAATGTTTCTTCTGCCTGGAAAATTGCATAAGTTTAAATATGACCGAAACCAGGTAAACCGCCTAATGAAGCTAAATCGAACCGTCCGATATTCCTGTTGCCTATCATTTTCAAACTAATGGAGAGAATACTCCTGAGAAGAATGAAACCAAAAGTAGAAAGTAGAGTCCTAATATCGGAACACCAATTTGGAATCAGATCCAAACATTTAATAATTTATCAGGTTTACTGTATTACGGATATTATAGAAAATGCGTCAGAAGATAAATAAGCTTGTCGAGCTTATTTCTGAATATGGCAGCAGCTCTCGATAAAGTATGGCACAAGGATTAAATACATAAACTAAAGATTACGCTTCCAGGACCATATGATGATGTTTTGAGATATAGTTCTCTAAAAGGAAGACAAGAAGATGAGTAAGACAAGAAGATGAGTATGTTCTAGACTGAGAGAGGTAAGGGCAAAAGTACCGCAAAGCAGTGGTCTGAGGCCAGTCGTATTCCTACTATATGCAAGTCATATGCCAAAGTCCGTTCACGGAAGCATAGCAACGTTAGCTGACGACACTGCTATACTAGAAAATAAGGCAAACTGCGGCGAAAAATCAGCTTTTCAGCAACAATTTTAGCTTTGGGGCTGTACTAAAAATTAAAATTATACAAAACTTCCAGAATAAGGTACTTTGGAGTGTAGTCAATGTACCCTGGTATATTCGAAATAGTGATTTGCATTGTGATTTGGGAATTCCGGATAAAACACGAAACAAAAAGATCTAAATTGATGATCCGGAATGGTTTTTTTGTCGTTCAGAATTGGCTTAAGTTTCTGCTAGAGCTATTTATCGAACAGCATTGAGAGAGTTGGTAAAAACCTGATTAGGCGATAAGAGTTTAACTTTTGTTTCATCTTTGCCATGTTTCGGAATCATTATAATAATTGAAGTTGTCCAGCTTTCTGTGATCTGTTTTTATTATAGCGTTGAAAATAGAAGTTAATAATTTGATAAATGTGTCCGGTAGATTTGACCGGGTGCCTCTTTTACATCGAGTGTTGTCCTTGGTCGTTTTTTTTGACATTGCACCACTTGTGTTAATTGGCTTATTTTTCGACGTATCTTCAAAAATCAATAGAGTTTCTTGATTCCCAACTTGCTCGTTAGCTTTAAATACTTCGCTTAGGTGCTTAGCACATATATTTGCTTTCTCTACATCACTTCGTTGTGTTAATTTAATAAAGTGATTTTCAGGATTTTAACCGCTTTATTTAATCTTGATTTCTGTGGAGTTTTCATTGTCTGCGTATTGAGCGGTTTAAAGAAATATTTAACGAACACTTCCAGGTTATTGTAGACTTAAAAAGAAAACAATCAGTATGTTGATTCATCAGGAATCTAAATGGCGCTAGTTTTAGAACTTGCGTGTTAAAATGATAAGCCCTTACAAGATCAATTTTTGGAAAAATAGTGCAACCATTATGATTATGAATATGTGCAATTGGATACCTATCAGGAGTGGTAACCATATTTAACCTGCGGTAATCACCACAAAGTCTCAAATCGAGATCTTTCTTCCTCACCATATGCAAAGGACAATAAACTGGATATACCGATGGTCGACCAATCCCCAGGTCTACCATATGTTGAAATTCTAAAAACGCAGCTTTATATCTTTCGGAATCTAGTCTTCTAGGCCGTGCTACGAGTAACTCCCAGTGGTAACTTTATGATGTACAACAGGATGACGGACCGGTAAACAAAAAACTACGCTGAAAGTAAAGGAAACTTCTTCAAAAGCGTACCATAACCATTCTCAATAAACAAATGAACAGGTATGGGAGTTTTAAAACTTTTGATCTTTGCTTTTGCTGAAATATTACTGTTAGAGTCTAATAATCGCTTATTACTAACAGACCAAACTTAACTAAAAAATCAGCACCAATAATCGGACGATTCACCGATGCTACAACAACCGCATGGTGAAAAATTCGCTTTAATCCGATATCTATTTTCAGTAATCTCGTGCTATAACTACGAATGGCTGAACCATTGGCTGCAGTTAGAACTAGATCCGAAAAGGATTGATTACTAGATATATCATTAAACAAATAAACTGGAAGAACTGAAAGTTCAGCGCCAGTATCTATAAAAAAATTCAATTTGGAAATATTGTCATATAAAATTAGTCGACTATTGTGGGAATTCAAATTATTAGCCGACTCTACTCTGTTGCCTATTCTTCGTTTTTTTGTGCCGAAACTTAATAGGTTCCTTTTTTTTTAAAATCGACCCAATCACAAGAAGGAATGCATTTCTTTGCAGCGGTCTAATACTTCTCGTGATAAGAACACAAACGCCTATACGAATTATTTTTTGATTTATTGCGTCAACGTTGGTTAAAATTTTGTCTATTATTGAAATTAGAACGTAACGTGAACGATTAGTTGGTTTACTAATGAATTAATTTTCTCTTCCAATTTGGTCAATCGATTGAAACGCCAGATGATGACTGAACATTAGCCCGCGAATAAACCAAGCGCTGCGTTACTGATGTCGTATTTTGAGATTTTGAAAACTCTGAAATTGTAACTGACGGATTAATCGCGTCATATAACTTGTCCACAAGTTTCGCTATTGTTTCTAGCTTGGCGTCGTCTGCTTGCGTGAGCATAGTTATCCAAATCACCTCTGGTTGGAACGAATGACGCTCTCCCCAATGGATATTCCTGCCAAACCCCGAATATGTTTTAATGCTTCGGATGGCTTCCTATCACCTATATCTTGTCCTGCTAGCAAGGCTTCCATGCGCCGCTTTTCGGCAGGAGCTAATCGTTCCATTAATATTTGCTTAATATTGTCGTACTTGTTATCATTTGGGGACCTTTCAAGCACATCCGATATTTGCGTCATGACCGATGGTCGTAACGATACAATCAGATGGCCCCATTTACTTTTGTCGCTCTTTACGGCCTTGACGTCCAAAAGTATCTCAGCGTGATTAAACCAATCCCGAGGATTAATTGACCAGATCTAATGCCAACAGAAGCTTGATCGGACGTATGATCGGAAGATTTTGGCACTAAGGCCGCAAGATATTTCAAGTACTTTCGATTGGAAATTTTCGGTATAATGAGAGCAAAATTTTCTATTTATCGTTAAAAATATTTAATAATTTTCTACAAATGATAAAACAGTTTTTTTAATGAAGTGGAAAATTCGAAACAAGTTAAGGAACGCGCGCAGTGGAATCTTAATGCTCACAGTAATTTTATAAAATTTAAAATAAAAAAAGTAAACAATTTGAATATATTATATATTTTTTCCAACATATATATAGGGAAAAAAACCAAAATTTGCGATTTACTCGTTGCTGGATTGCTTCCTTCGGTGGCCGCTCGTTGCTGAAGGTGAAAAAAATGCCGCGTTTTCAATCCAGATTTTATGTTGCTGAATTGCTCTCTTCGTTGGTCGCCCATCGTTGACGGTGGCAAAAATGCTGGGTTTCCGGTCGAAATGTTATGCTCTCCATGTACTTTTTCTTGGCTAGATGCCGGAAATGATAATAGCAAAGTGAACGTGAGTATGATTAATGATAATAAAATCGATTACAGGCTAAACAGCAATGCACTTGATTTAATACTTATGTCTACTAGCGTTAAATAACAAGAGCATGCGCATCAATAAAAATTAAGCCTATTGGCATAAATCCAAATATACGATATAGTGAGAAACATTAAAATCGGTCGCTACAAGTTATTCATACCGGAGAGTGATCAAAACACAAATCGTTGCACGTTTCGGCCGTGTGATTCGTGTTGTACTCACCTTCTGCTATGAACTTATCTTCTTAGAGTTTTGAAAGAATTAGCAATTTGTTCGCTCTTTATGGAGTGCCTCAGTGGGCAGTAAACCGCAGACATGATGCATTTTCCCTATATTTTTGGAGTTCCTATATTTTGGGTGTTGATAACGTCCCTTATCTTCTGTGTATTTTGATATATGTTAAGCAATCAGTAGTGTCGCGTTTTAAATCTCAAACCAAAAAATTAAAACGTTAAATGCTACCAATGTTCTTCTTTAATATATGTGTGTTCCCATACAATTTCTCAAGAGATTTGAATCTTATATTCTGTAATAGTATAAAACGCAAAAGCACAGTATAATTTTCCACTTTTAAACCAAAACCAATTATTTGTGCTTTCAATACACAAAAGTATTAAAAAAATAGTACAAATATGTGTAAACGCAATTAGTCTATACAATTAATTAGATATTTATATTGATGTGACATCGGTGATTAACTATGGTGTCAAACAAATATAAATATATAAATGACAACATTGTATATCATCAGCAACCAAACAAAAATGTTTATGAAAAATTCGGTTACATCAATATCAATAACATTTCTACCAGGCTGTTCCTAAATTTTTTTTTTACTGTCAAACCCATATATGTTTGACCAAATGTGACATGTTATTAGTATGAGTTTTTGTTGTTGGTTTATACGATTAATGAAATAATACAAAACTAATAATTTTTGTTTGTGTTAATGGAAATTTTATAATTTAATTTAATTTTTTATATCTTATTGACACAAATATATAATTTTTAGGGCGACATTTAATTTTACATCAAAAAAATAATCATTTTCACCAAGTTCTGGGACTTTACGATAGGAACAGTTGTAACGGTTAGCAAATGGTTGTGTGTAAAAGCATTCGCTGGTTTGGACCACCTTTATAATACACCTTTATACATAACCTCAAATATACCTGCACATTTACCTTGAATTTGCCAGATTGTAGTATGTCGCTGGTATGTACCTGTACCTCAATGGTTTCAAAAAATTCTTACCATACAGATAATAAATACTTTATCAATATGTATTGGTTTCACTCACCTTGTATAATTTCACTTAAATGTGAAAAGTGGTTTGAAAGATTTATAGTGTAAACGAAGTTTAATGCGGCAATGTCTATGACAAGGGCTATAGAACAATGATAGTAGAATGCTAATTAATTAAGAATTTGTTTGGATAGCCAAGTAACGCATTTATGTCTAATGTGCCCGTTCCTGAAAGTGATATATATATATATATACAAATTACAGATTAAACAAATCAACAATTCCACGAAGCAGGAAGCGTGGTGTTTGTCACACATTCAACAATGATCAATTTCTACTGGCATGCAGTTAGCAGAAAATAAGACAGAAGCAGTCCTATAATGACTATAGCTGAACATTTTTGGAGAGTAAAAATTAAAAGGTTGGTGCCCAAAACACCCAACCGAGCAAGCAATGTGAATGCATCACCAGCACAGTTAATGCCAAATATGACAAGACCCCGACAAAACAGACGAGCTTTACTAGCTAGCGTTGTTACATCCATTCTAATGTATAGTAGACTATTTCACAGAACAAAAAATGAAATTCGCCGAATAGTATGGAGCAAGAATATGACAGTGTGCAGTAACGATGGAATAACTCGACGAAAGGTTTATATTCTTATCGCCTAATCCCATTGTTCGAGATATGGCTAAATAGATAAAAAATGATAAGGTGGATTATTACTAAACGAAGTTTCTAACTGGCCAAGGATGCTGTAGGGCTTACATATTCATCTTAAAGCACAAGCAATAACCCCACTCCGCTTTAGATAGAATGCCGTGAGAGGCGTTATATTATTAATTGGAAAGGAGTTGGCAAATTTCCAAAAGTATCAGAAATGCGATGAGAACAAAGTTCGAGCCGAATATAGGTGGTAACTTATAGTTTAACCTGCCTCGAGAACCCTACCTAGTGGTAGTCAGCCTAAGACAAAATCCTGGGGTTAGATGATAAAAATTTGACACACTCGCATGTTTGGTAATAGTTTACATGTGATATTTATTAAACACCACAAAAAAATAAATATCATGATCTACCAATATCAATCACAAAAAACAATTTTCCATTTAGATGTAGAATTTGTTTGATCCTTCATAAAACATTTTCGTTTAGTCATTTAGCCAACTCATTTATTTTCAAATATTTTTATCATTTTCGATCAAACTAAGAACTGGGATTCCTAACGATGTTGAACTCGTTTCTATTCTGTTAAAACTTTCGACAGTGTAAAATGATATGAACAATAGCCGCATTTCATGACTCCAACTGATTCAGATAAGAGCACATTTTCATATTATTTACGAGATCATTAGAAATCATACAACCTAAGCTGGTCTTAATCGCGTTAAAACAGACGCTCTTTTTAATTGTTTGTATGGTTCTAGGGTTTTTCGGTTAAGAGTATTATAGAAACTGTGGCGTTCTTGAGCAACTCCAACAAATACAATTAAATTATCTCACGCCACAATTAATTAATAAAAATATTTCGAGTTAAGTTCTTTTAATTCACTAGTACTGTCGCGACACAACTAAACATATATATATACGAATCGCACAGTATGAACATCATGTCCGGTAGCATATGCCTGATGAGATGGATTTGATCTTTTCCATCACACGGTCATTCAATGACGTCATCATCATCAGATTGAAACCGGCCTAGTGGATTACAAGATACAAGGAAACAACTCAGATTTACAATTACTTCAAAATTTACATTAAAGCAATACGCTTTCTTCATTGGTGACCCCAACGGCCCTGTTTAGGTAGGGCATTACACGTCAAGATCTTCTGACACAAAACACCCGATAATTTTCATCCTACCTCCTGCCTAACCTAACCCGGCAAAAGTTTAACTTCCCACAATGGAATTTCCCGGCCTTCTCTTTCAATACGTGGCAGTACTGTTTCACGCTTCAAGGCATAGATATTTCCAGGAAGTTTGTTTCATGCTGCAACAAAGCCAAATTCAATAAGGTGGGCGAATGTGGGCACCCACAAATACAGCATGCAGTCAGGTTCGTTTCATGTCGCAACACAAGCCTATACTTACTAAGCGGGCGAATTAAAGACACCCCAACCATTTACGACACAGATATTCATAATCATCTTTCGGAGGGGGGAATTCACTTTCGGGGGAGTTATGTGGCGTTCTTGAGCAACTCCAACAAAACCTTTAATATTTTTACTCCAACAAAACCTTTAATATTAATATTTTTATATTTAGTCCATACATTTGCCCTTGAGCCACCGAGTACATCCCTCATTTCGCATAAGGCTTTTACATACCTCCTTTTAACAAGTCTGTCTACTTTTCTACTCTCTAAAATCTGTTTATACGATGAAATCCACTGAATGGAGTCCATTGAATGGAAACTTCACAATATCGATACACAATACTTTCTCATGCTGTCATCAACTCGGAAGCGTGGTCCTATATGAAATAATAGTTTCTGACCATTCTTGTCTATTTCTTATAATCTCACTAGTGTACTACTTCCCGCTCTTTGTAATTTTCTACTATTTTATTCGAAAGGTGGTTTACTCTAACCAACCAATGACACTGTTTTTATCAATGTGATCCATTTTGTTTTTGTTGTTTTCGAACTGCACACTTCATTTTGAGCATAAGCTCATTCATAATGAGAAATACAGTTCTTCAATTTAGCATTTATATTAAAAATTGGTCCAAGATTCACAGTTCCGCACTCTCTAGTCTCCACAGCTCCGCACTCTCCAGTCTCCACAGCTTCGCACTCTTCACAACTTCGCAC
This sequence comes from Tipula lateralis, assembly GCA_963932295.1. Lineage (NCBI taxonomy): Eukaryota > Metazoa > Arthropoda > Insecta > Diptera > Tipulidae > Tipula > Tipula lateralis. The sequence continues at coordinate 59,327,593 of OZ010737.1, forward strand.
TATTCATATTTAGGTTATTGCTCTTATGTGTAGTTGGGAATTTTACCTTGGCTCGATGTTACTTGAATGGAACTGCATGAATGACAAGCTGGGCCAGTTTAAAATTGACAGATTTCTTCAATTGATCATGCAAAGTCACGTTTAATATTTTAAAACAACAAAAATTTTAAATTTTTCTAAATTATATTTTTAAAAAATTTAATTTTTTTCACGCCTATTTGTCATGAAAGTCATGGCACGATGTCAGTCCAAAGAGACTTATCACAGTAGCAACCAATGCCACCGTGGTACATGCATTTCTTACTTTTTGAAAATTACCAGTCTCGTTTTTGCTCTTTTACACCAGACATTTGCTGTTATAGAAGGTATAAAAGTTTTAGTCCACTAGTCATTTATTCTTGGATTAGCAATTTATTAAGGCTTACAGGTTATAAACCAAGTGGGTCATTGTGATGGTGTTCTGGATAATGTGAGTACGATGGCATGGAGCGTTGTCGTGATGAAATATAATGTGTTCGCGTTGCATTCAGGCCGTTTTGAGCAATGTATATATTGTTGTCGGCACCATAGCTCATTGACAGTTTCAGCAGCTCCAGTTTCTTTCACGGTTTTTTTAATGCATTAGAAGCACAAGTGGAGTTTCCATTCATAATTAGGTCAACGTATACTGAAATGGATTTTATATCGCTGTTATTTCGAAATTTGGTGCTGGAATATTTGGTGGACGATTAAATGTAAGCCCCATTTTTATGGTATATTGATTAACATATGCATATACAAAATAATTTGTCGTTTATATAATGTTGCATTACAATTGTATATATTATTTTAATTTATCCATTAGTTTTCACTCGTCTATTAAGAGAATTAAAAATATAAAATTTTTAAAACAATATTTTGATATTGTAATAATGAAATAAGTGCTAAACAATACAAAAAATAAAATATAAAATAATAAATAACCAATAATTTTGATTATTTATTTATGTTACATTTAAATTATGAATTATTACAAATGTATTCATATAATATACAGGGTGTCCCAGTAAGAAGTTCAAATTTTTAAATTTAATAAAACAAGAACGGTTTATTTTGTTTGTCAATGGTTGGTTGGCGCACCATCTTGCTGAATACGGCTACAACTCCGTTGACCATAACGGTTCCACCAACCTCATATTCAAAGAAACACGGCCGAATAATGCCACCAAGCGTAAGGCCGCATCAAACCGTAACTTGCAATGGGTGCATTAGCTTCTCCGCGTATAGTTTCGGATGGTCACAGGGTTCCAATTGCTATAGACCAATTGAACTTTAAAGAGCCAAAAACCAAGATAATTCGTTTCATCCAGAAGACCGGCTGATGTTCATTTCCCATGCACGATGACGAATTGATTTTCTCGGTCGTTGTCGCACATTTACGACCACTGCGGTGATAAGCACGGGTACGCATTTTTGTGGAAATAAATTTCCCACTTTTGTTGAAGCGTTAAGTATCTCGTTTCGTCAACTAAAGCCGTCAGTTTCTGTCAAAGGAAGAATGAAATTAGTGTTGCCGGTATATGAACCGATTATTGGGACACCCTTTATATAAATTTTAAGGCAAAATATTAGTTGGTAAAATTTTGTGCTTTTTCAAATCAATTCAACTTAAAATTTAATACTTATTTATTTATTCAAGTGCAATTAATCTGCATCATGCCAACACAAATATATAACACATCATAATATATGGTTATAATGGGACTTAGCTTGATTTATGCAAACCCTGTCGATATATTGTGCATGATGTGAAAGTTGAGAGAAATGAAGCGTTGGATATTTGAAACGACCAACTACTTCTGATTCATTTATTTCACAAAATATTTTTCTGCCGTTATTTGGGTGGAAGCATTCCAGTTGGGATATAAATTGATCCAAATCACTTGGAACGGATTTCAGTTATTTCTCATGATTGCCCATTCCATATATTTTATAGTATTCCGTCATCAACGGATAAACCTAACCTTGCCCCAATCAACGTCGTACTTTGAAATCTTACATCATGTTCTGTTTACATTTTTTATTTAAGCCAGCCGGTTGTAGCTTAATGTTAAGAGAGTTTCTCATCGCACCGGTTTCGAGTTTGATTCTCGCCGTTGATAAAAAAATTAGCATGCACCGGATGACATAAAAAGCGAATGTGTATTAAAAAAATATTCCTTTGGCTGACCTCCAACAATGTGTACGAATATGTTAAAATATGTTCGTAAGGTCTCCGTCAAGACGTGTTAAGGGCCGTTTATGGCCTTAAAGCCATAGATTATTAATTTTATTTAAACCAGTTGAAAAAGCGAAAAATATGAGTCGCCATATACTACACCAAGTAAAACCATGTCAAACATCAATGCACTCAGCACTGCAGCTAATGCAGTTTAGCACGAGTATAGAACAATCGTGCGAAAATTATCCAAACACTCATAATGGGCGGTGCCTATAAATAATTTTCACTGGTTAACTGAGCGAAAAGATTTTTCATATTTTCTTCGATTTATTTCCTCTCTTACTCAAGAAACTCAATTTGTATAAATACCGTGCAAAATTAGATTGATAGATCAGAAGCCAACCAACACTTAGGTATCGGTGGTACAGGGTCTACAAATCGTCTCGAAAGTGGAAGGCGTACTAGAGCAATACTGTTTCGTCACCTTTTCTGTCGGTAACGTCGGAAAAACCTCACACCAAAGTATATAGCGTATATATTTGTGCCATGGGTCTTCAACCTTTCCAATTACTTTTTAGTAAGCGAAACGTAAAACATTACATTTGGTCGTCCTCTTAATTTATCTATCTGGGGTAACATAGATCTACAGAGGTGCATCTCACCATCCACAACCGTTGCTTCCACCGATTCGAGCTGCGAGAAACCATGCCGCCTGAGATACAATGCTTCTAGAGACGGTTTTAAGAAACTGGGTTTGCCTTGCCTTAACACAAATTAAGCCGTTTCACCCTTTTGCAGCTACTCCTGCCACTTTAAATTATAAAACAAGACCTGTTGTTATCGGTTAGTTTTCCGATTTGAAAAAGCATGAGATACCTGGTCTATAGTGTATCAACTCATGCTTTGGTAGAGTTGTAGTACAGATTTATACTTTCGGGAGGTTTGTGTCGATATGGTTACGTAAACCTATGCTCACTAAGCTTACTCAATACTTATAAATACTTGTACATTGTAAGATTTGAATATTAAAACTGAACATGAAGTTCACTTCAACAACGTTAATTACCCGCAAAGGTTCGTTCTTTGCTAAAAAAAATCATCCCAGACTTATCTCGTTATTTGATGTTATAGTGTTTGAACGAAACTCTATCTCTAAATGGCAACAGTTGCTAGTATATTGACCGCCCAGGTGGCTCAGTGGTTGAAGCTGTGGTACTTGGAGCGGGAGCTACTGGGTTCGAATCTCGATAGGGGCAGGATGCAGAAGGGATATTTCACAATCTGATTACGATCGATGGTGTTAATGAACACATCTATGACCCCCAATTGGAGTACATGTCATCTCAGTACTATAGGCTGGAATGGAACTATGCAATGCGTAGATGGTTCTACGAAAATCGGACCCTATAAGAGCCGAAAGAGCTGGGAGAGCCTTAAGCCCAAGACAGATTGCCTAGAGTAAAATATAGTGAGATGGAAATTTCTCGAAAACAGGCAAATTTTTCAGTAACTTTCTTACTAATAAAAATGAAAAAGGCGGCTTTCGACGGATTGATATGCTGTCTTAGTGGCAGAACTATCTCGCTGGTACCACGTCTTAAACTGTTACATTATGGGGTATGTCTTTGCGTAAAGGGAGATTGTTTCCCCTGAGTTCTTTCTTTTCCAGTACAGTAGGTAACAATTATTATCAAATGAAAGATGGGCATCAGTAGTATCTCAGTTTTTTATATGGTTTTTTCGCTGTTATTTCTGAAAGTGGTTTGGGCGACATCTGCCTCACTATCATTATTTTGCATAGATATTCTTTGTCATTTTATAGCATTCAAAGATGAACATATTTCTTTGATTTATTTTAAAATTTCATCAAAAAAGTCTCAACCCATGTTGTATCTGGAACTCAACTCATGTTGCTTGACGCCAATAGAAAATTCTGAAAAATCTTAACGTTAATTTTGAACAAAACCAATTTAATAAGTGAAACAGTAAGTAGTAAATGTTCTGCTACTTCAAAAACATCTAGCGATATGTTTGTCTAGGTCTTGTGGGTTAGTATCGTACATTTTGTTTATACTTGTATAAACTGCGGATCTGCGGACTAAATGAGAGGGAATGCTGTTTGTGATGCGGCTTCTATAAACAAATAAAACAAATCCTAACAAACCATCCAACATTGCAACACCCAAATGTTTCAAAGGAGTTTCTGATTATCTAGGTTATCTGTGACGCACGTGCTATGTGTGACGCGAAAAGTTCTGTTTTATCACAAGATTTATATCTGCACTGCGACGTAGTTTATGCTAGCAGAATGCTGAACAATGTTCAAAAAAATTATTCAGCCATTGAGAATTTTAACATTATGGACCCAATAGAATAGTAGAAAATTGAAAACAGACAGTAACAACGAACCAGAGTAACCAGTTAAGACTTACCATACAATGCTTCGGTAACTCCATGAAACTTGACGATAAACAACGAAGGTTGGTTTGCTGGTTGTCCTTATATTTTCATACGGTGCAATAAGTATCCCTACTGGCATGGTTTTTATAAATATTTAGAATCTAGTTTGTGCATTTCACCAACAGACATGAACTGTTTCAGTGAAGTTACTACATATGATTTTTGTGCAATTACACTCATTAGATTTGTACACTCCGAAACAGTTCGGAATTCATCGACACTAGAATTGATAGTGGAGACAAAAAATATACACTTAGATAAGTAAATCTAAACTGTTAATTCTTCATATCAATTGTTTTAATAATTAATATAAATTGTGAGTGACTTGAAGTTTACTATCAACGGTTTTAAAAAAAAATATTATTAACAGACACTTAGATTATAAATGATCCAACTGAAGAATAATTATGTCTTGGGCCACTTTTAAATCACTATGAGTCATGATTTTGGCCGGTCGTGAATCATATTAATTAGTTAGATATGCTAAGTTATCCAAATTATGGTAAGGTTACATAATTATAGGTTACATAATTAGATATCTTATAAATTGATTGAAAAAAAAACTAATCATGAAACTGTCAAGAGCAATTATTACAAAAGTAGATATGACTCTAATTGAAAAACCCACAAGCATGAAAAGTATAAGATTAGGTTTTACTAAGAACTATAATGAAAATATCATATAATATCTCTTATTTATAAATTGATAAGAATTCAATTCTTAGTATATTTATGAAGAATTTTATGATAACTTTCCCTTATAAATCTATCTGAGTTATTTTAAGGTTTATCATACCATAACCACCTCAGTGCTGTTTTTCATAATTTTCCTAGATGTGAAGTTGTTATTCCAAAGTAAACTATATATATCATAGGTTTTTATATAGAACTGGATCTAAATAAATTATGTCTGTAGTCAGGAGCTTAAACATAAATCATATCATGCATTGATGGAGTAGATGAAACTGTTTTAAAGAGGTTATCTTGATAGTAGATGTTAGAAAATTTATGGACCCTGTGTACAAAATGAGGGAAGGATTTTCTTTATAATATACTAAAAGTCTTTCTAACTAAATTACTTTATAGAATAAATTTATAAATGAAAATTCATTAGGATTATATGTTACAAGTTGATTATGTCAGATGTTCTCTTGACGTGTTTCACTTTTACAAAAGATGTATTCCAATATGAGATTAACAACGGCGAAAAGATCAGATCTTCACAAGAAAATCGTGTTGTATATTCCCTCACCCCCTAAGCTTTGCAATGACCAGATAATGGTCTCTGCCTACGAATTTTGTTAAACTCCGTTGAAGTTTTCGAAGTTCTTCTCCACTGTGTAACAATATATATATAGGCTTGGAAAATATGGTCTCCACTTAAAGGCAATCAAGTTTTCTAGAGAGCAACGAGCTCCAGCCGATACTACACGAAACGAATCAGATTTATTCAGCCTCTCCACGTGCCAATCCTAATCTTCTTCTCTTATAATAATTAACCGTGGGTTCGTATTTATGCTATCGGTACCCGATATTTTTGGTAATTTTAAACTGAATATTTTACTAGTGCCTGTCATCAACCCAGCGATCCAATCAGATTTACTCGCCTCATATGACTAGCTATGCGTACTATGGTGGTATTATACAGGTCTTATCAAGATTGAAAAGAACTTGTTTGCCTTTGAAATATTTACGAAACATGCATGTCCCTATTGCTAGCATTAAGCCTATTTCTAGCCTTTGTTTTTATATGTAGTAACGAATATTTTATGTCACACAAATACGTTGTGGCAAATGAATCATTTGCCCAACTAATTCAAATGATTTTAAATTCTGGTGGTAATAGTAGTTGTTTTATTCTCACAATTAAAATTTTAAATAAATTTTCTTCGCTTAATTTTTAATAATGTTCGCTTGTTCGCAATGCTTCTAAAAATGAGCAAAGCATTAAGTTTTCCTTTACAAGTAATTATTTTCGTTTTATTAATTGAAAGTAGCGATTCGTATACTCGTATTAATCCTGCTGAATCTGGATAAACTGCCACAATTCTACCCATCGCTCACTTGCAAGAAGGTAAGTTATCTTCTTTGATTAGGACTAAATCTCCAATTTTGATATTATCTTGAGCAGCTTTTCATTTGGTTCTTTGCTGCAGGTTATTTAAATAATCCTCATGAAATCGTTTCCAGAAACTTTGAGTCCTCAGCTGCACTTGTTGCCATCTTGACAGTCTTGATGACATTTTATCATCTAGTTCAACTTGCGGAACTGCTTCTAGCATTGATCCTGTCAAAAAATGAGCTGGTGTTAATGCCTCGAAAGAATCATCGTCTTCTGATGCTGGACATAATGGTCTTGAATTTAAAATTCCTTCAATTTGACACAACAACGTAGACATTTCTTCGAAGGTTAAATGACAATTTCCAATAACTCGGTTGAGGTGGGTTTTAACCGACTTCGCAGTGGATTCCCACAAACCACCAAAATGTGGCGCGGATGGAGGTATATGATGCCAATTGATTTGATTGAAAGTGCAAAATTCTAAAATAATATTATCGTAAGCTTTGCAGGCATTGAATTTGTATACCTCTTTTAATTGGCGACTTGCGCCGATGAAATTTGTGACATTGTCAGCGGAGATGTTAGTTGGTACATTTTTTCTCGCAGAAAATCGCTTAAGAGCCGCAATAAAGGCGTCTGTCGTTAATTCTGAGACAGCTTCAATATGTACTGCCTTAGTCACCATGCAAACAAAGACTGCTATATATCCTTTTATCATCTTTGCTCCACGACCTTTCTTGCTTGCTAAAATAATATGACCAGCATAATCAATGTCACTCGAACGGATTGTAGATTGCCCCATAAGCTGTTTTGTTGGTTTAGTTCGATTTTTAAAGCATTGGATACATTTTTTGACCATCTCTTTCACAATTCCTCTGCCGTTCACTATCCAATACTTTTGTCGGATGAGATGGGATGTATGGGAGGGTCCAGGATGCAGGTATCTTTTTAATGGTAGAAGTAAATTACATTTTACTTAAGACATGACACCTTGGGAGAATGATTGGGCGTTTAAATTCATAAGAGTTCAATGAGTTTTCAAGTCTGCCATCCAACACGCAATAATCCATCTTTATCCAGAAACGGTGTTAGTTTTGATAGTTTATCGTGTAAAGATAATGTTTCGTGTTTTTCAAGTACCCTTATTTCGGTTGAATACTCACTGTGTTGTACCCATTTTAAAAGTTTTAGGGTGGCTTTGTTGATTTCTTCCGTATTGATCCCTGTGTGTAGTCGATTTTCCTTTGGCTTTTTAATATTATCCACGAATCGGGAAATGAAGCTTAATACTCGTATTGCTGTACTGAATGAGTAAGTCGCCTTAAGTATTTTTTGAAAAATGTTAGTTTCTTCATTATGTCATTCAATAGTTAGAAGTGGTATAGAAGATGACTGTTTTCTCATCTCACTGATTGCGTCATCGTACACACTTAAAAATATTTTTGATATACAATGCAAATAGCATCGCATATACGTCCAACATATGGTTGCTTCGAATTTAAATACAAACTTTGTATCGAAAAGTGAGTTGAAGTTATTTACTTCGATTTGCAAAACTCAAAGCATGGTTTGAACCGGATTTAATTTCAATATATTTCGCATCGTAATCTGGAGAGGGATGCAAAATAGCTGTAAAATTAAATCGATGCTATTTACATTGAAAACCGCGATATAATGTTAATTGAATCACTTATTGTTTGGATGTTAGTTACATGTTAAAGTTAAATTCAAATCAGGCTTGTAACGAATGAGAATTCAATTTTGTTTGCTTCTCAATATATGAGGAGAATCAAAATTGCTTTGAAAATATTACGATGTTATTTTTATTGAAATAACCAATGTAAAGTAATTTACTATAGAAAATAATTCAAAGTTTATTATTTATAAGGAACTGGTTCAATAAGGCAATAAACTTCTTGCGATTTTTTGTAAAATTTTATTTAATTTTAAATTCATATTTTATTTTAGATATACATTTTTATAAATATTTTATTACTTAAATTAAATAACTTTCCTCCGAGGATGAATAAGCCTTTTTTATAATTAAACTCACTATCGATAAATGCAAGTTTATATACTGGAGCGCACTGTTTTAATTTATTTGGCCTTTAAGGTCAATTTGTAATAAAAGTTGAGGTTCTGCAAAATTTTTAGATTCCCTTTCCTAATAAGTAAAGTATTTTGTTCTTAATCCTTGCAATCGTGATATAAAATAAATAGCCTCTATTTAATTTTCTATTGTACAGCAACTTCTAAAAAAATAAAAATAGTTGGCAATGATTAGGTCAAGCTTACAATAAAATTTTTGTAAAAGTGAAATGAATTTTAAATATAGGTCCATTATTATGTTTTAGATTTCTTACAATCCCTTCATCATCCACCGATTTAAATTGAGGAAATAATTCAATCATAGCACATGCTAATGATTAAATGTGAATAGGTTCATAGTGGTATGTAAACATTTTTACCAATAAATTGACACTTTCCATAACCGCTGCTCCTCTTTCCATGTCAGATAGTCCGTGTAATTTTTTCGAAGCATGTTTTTTTTATTTAAGAGGAAAAGAACTCTTTCGATGCACAATTGCATCGTATAGTAAAAAAAGTCACGCTGCTCTTCCATGTTTTTCATTTTTAAAATAACTCGAGATGTTTTTTATTTATTTAAAATAAATAATTAATGGAAAATATATAAATACCTGATATAGTAAATCTTCGTTCTCCTACACTAGTCCATGTTTGTAGACGAAATGCACTTTGGTTACAACTTTGTTTTAATTCCATTGTTTAAATTTTTATAATTAATAGATTTTTTAATTATTTAATTTGTTAATTGAAATACAATTTTTTTTCACTCACTTAAATATTTTTTTTAAATTTGAAATATAATTTTAACTATAAAATAAAACCACGGTCGCGATATATTGTTTAAGCTAAAATTTAATTAAGAATTCGTGTGCTTCGATTCAACATTTAACGAGGACTACAAACAAACAAAGTTAAATTTTACTAACCCAATCATTCAAATAGGACGTAGGTTTCTAAAATATAGTCAATACCTAGATAAAATATAATTGAGAATACACAACGAGTTAATGATTTTTTGTAACATTTTTCTGTATTGTGTAATTTTATATATTGGTTGATTTTTGGACTACAGATTTCGATTTAAATTGAATCTTAAAACCATGTATGGCGTTAATTATATTGTAGCTAGTTTTCGATGCAGGTAAAACATGAGTTTTAGATGCAATTACATCAAAAACAGTTTCGATTCATTCTTTGTATCTAATTATGATGCGCGATTCCTTCGTATGTGTCGCGATGCAAGATTTACAACGAAAATCGCAGCAAAATTTCTAAGAGTGTAGAATACTTCACTCTTATTCACTGGCCACCGATTTTTCGAAAGTTTTAACCAATATGGTCCATGCCACCATGTTCGAAGTGCTAACAATTTTGAAGGCAAGATTCCTCTAGAAGCATAGTCAGCTGGATTATTATCTGATTTGATATGGTTCCAATGATTTCTTGGTAATAGTTTCTGTATTTCGGACACACGGTTGGCTACAAAAGTTTTCCATTTTGTAGGATGGTCAGATAACCAAGCTAGGACTATAGTTGAATCTGTCCAACAAAATATAGGTGTATCTTCGAAGAATGTTTTTCTTACCTCGTGTATCAATTTGGCTAGCAGATGAGCATCACATATTTCTAATCTGAGAAGTGATACTTGTCGCAAAGGTGCTACCTTCGTTTTTGAGGTAATTAGATGTACTCGCAGTTTTCCACTATCATCTACAAAACGCCCATATACTACTGCTGCATAAGCTCGTTCACTAGCATCGCAAAAACCATGAATTTGTAATTCTTTCCTATTGATATATCTATTTATTTTAAGATCCTGAAATAATGGTAATTCTGATTTAAGTTGATTCCATACCACTCTGCAACATCGAGAGGTGGCTCGTCATCCCATTCCAACTTTCTTAACCATAATTTTTGGAATTAAATCTTTGCTATAATTATAGACGGTGAAAGTAGTCCTATAAGGGATCGAATACTTTGGAAGCATTTGATATTAATGATCGTTTCGTATGAGTTCCTTCTTCGGGTAGAATTACTTTGAAAGATAATATATGACTTTTCGAATCCCATTGTAATCCTAAAATTTTTCAGGATGTTCTGATTGGAAGTCATAAGCAGCCTGCTGAAGCGATCGAATAGCTAAAAAGCTGAACTGGCCATCCCAAATGTCACAGTGGTTAATTTATCATGTTTCAACGGACTTTCTATATTATCTCGCCATACTATGCTTTGAAAATCTTGATTTTCCTCAGATACCATTACTCGGCGATACATTTTTTCTATATCTGCCGTTAATGCAATTTTGCTGTATCGGAAATTCATTAATGTAGTCAATAAGGTTGGTTGAATAGTTGGACCTACCATTGGTAAGTCGTTGATTGAATAACCATTGCTGGTTTTGCTGGATCCATCAAATACTACTCGTAACTTGGTTGTAGAGCTTTCATTCTTTATGACAGCATGATGTGGTAAGTATAATAGCTTTGACTTTCTTGGAAGCTTTCTACTTTCTACAAATGTCCTAAAGCAACGTATTCATTAACTACTTTGTTCTATTCCATTTTTAGTGCAGCATCGCGGTATAATTTTTGCTCTAAATTATAAAATCTCTTTCTAGCAATATTCACGGAATTACCTAATACATTAGGAGATTTTTTGAAAGGTAGCTTGACTACATATTTACCAGTATGATGTCGCTGAAGATTGGATCTAAAGTGATCTTCGCATTGGGTTTCTTCTGGTGAGAATGAATTACATGTAAGAGGTTCTTCTATTTCCCAAAATTGCTTGAGAGTTTGAAAATTAAGACTTGGTTGACTGGATTTTTTACCAACATTATAGTCACTTCACACGATAAAATCCATCCAAACATTGAATTTTTTGCGACTAAATTATTTTCAAGATTATCGATTCTACCTTCTCGTAACACATTGAAGAAACGATCTGCTCCTATCATCATGCATGATAGGCCCTGTTTCATAAAATTTCGGATCTGCTAATGGTAGCGTTTTGATTTTCTGCAAATTTGAAAAGTTGACTTCACATGTAGGTATACGTTTAATTGGTAAGATTTTGTAATATAAACACGTCGATATGAATGAATTCCGATGAAAAATGTAACGACCTCGTTTCGATTAACAATAGACCTCTTGTTGATGTAGTATCAGGAGTAACAACTTCAACAATTACCTTTGCATGTTTACGTGGTAATGCAAGTCGTTGAGCACATGATTCGAAAATAAAAGATGTCTGTGCTCCAGAATCTAATAAAACTCGACATCTTTGATAATTGTTTTGTACATCCAACACCTTGATTATTGCCGTAAGCAACGGAGTCATCAAACATTTGGTGGTAACAGGTGATAAATATTAATAATTTCAGCGTTTGAATTTTTATGATTTGATTGATCCACGATAACTTCTTGTTGAACAACTGTATTGGATGATATTTTAGATGTTTCTTGGTGTAACGTTGTATGATGTTTCGATCTGCATATACTACATCTAAACTTGAAACGACAATTTTGTGACTGATGGTTTGGAAACATGCATATAAAACACAACCCTTTTTCAGCTATAAAGCTTAAAGATAAGGAAATGATTCCCGCTACATTTTAAACAATTGATAGACTGTGTGTCTGCATACATCATCTTTAAATTAGTATGTGTCGTCTGTGGGTTGATAATATGTCTCGATGATTGGCAGCTTTCGAGTGTATCGCTTTGTTTGTTTAAGAAATCGAAGAAATTATCGATTGTAGGAAATTCCATTTCATAGCTATGAGCCCAATCATGCTTAGTTATTTGATCCAATTTGCTCACTAAGACATATATTAACCAAGGATCACGAGAATCGACTTGTCTTCCCAAAACTTTTAATCCTCTGAGAACCTCATCGGAAACATCTTGCATGTTGTGAAGAGATTTAGCAGTTGCAAGTTTTATCGTAGGTTGATCCATAAATTGCTTTAAAAGCATGGTCGTCACATGTTTCTTTTTATCATACCGATTACTGATAATCTGCCAAGCCTCATCATAATTTGCCTCTGTTATTGTGATTTGACGCCCTAAAGCAGCAGCTTCACCTCGTAAAAGACCTTTAAGGTATTGAAGTTTATGAACCTTTGAGATTTTTGGATTTTTACCAATAGAAGCTTCAAATAGATCTCGGAATGACGCAATTTCGGAATATACACCTGAGAAAGTTGGCACATTTACTCGTGACAAATGAATGTCGGAATCATTTTTATTATTTAAATTTGAAACTTCATTTAAAAACGCACGTTGATTAGCCATAAGCTCGTGTAAGCTAGTATCAATTTCTTCGCTATGCTCATTATCATCTAGCTCTAATTCTGCTTGCAATAGCCACGCCCTTAATGTCAAAAGATTTGGGTTTTTTTTCGTCTTGTAATTGAATATTTTCAGGTAGATCGCGAAAATTCTTTTCATTTGGTTTGTAATCATTCTACTCTTCGACTAATAGCTTGATTTGAGTTTTTATTCGTTCGATTGATTCTTGTGATAGTCGATGTTCGAATGTTTCAATTTGAGACAATCTTTTTTAAGCTTAAAATTTCGCTTGAACACGGTTAATCCAAATTGGAATTTTTCGAATAAGTGCAGTGATTTGGTTCGTTGCAGTCTTCTGATTAGAGTAGTAGTCAGCATACATCATATGTCCAAATTTTCATGCTCGTACAGACGTTGTAGATATTTTGTTGCATAATGCTTAGTTTCATCCGCAGCAAGCTCGATGGAGGGTACTTCATTATTAGATTTGTAAAGTTTACTTGGATTGAGTTTGCTTCATTTAATTTAATTCACAATTTCTTTGCCTTATTACATATTACACGTCGCCATTGTTGCTTCTATAATTGGTATATTTCTAGTATATGAGACATAAATGAGTCCAGAAAACTTCCTTGTGGCACTCCTGTTGTTATTCTTTTTAATTGGGAGTAACCACTCTCATATTTTACTGGAAAGTGCCTATCTGATATGTATGATTTAACAATTGGAAAAAAATATGCTGGAAGATCTCGATGAATTTTTAATTCTAGTTTTAGGTGCCATACTTTGTCAAATGCTTGCGCTCTATAAAAGTATATGGTTGAGCATATTTATTTAGGTTTATCTAAGTCGTTTATCTCAGGTCATGTATTAAATCATCACCATGTACGGAAGTGATGATGATTTTATACATGAACTGTGATAAAATTTACAACTAACAGAAAAAATGTAAATCACCACTGTAGCGAAAATCGGGTGACTTTTAGGATATTTTGAAAGATGTTAAATCGCTAGACGTGTTAAGTGATTATTAAGTGATTAAGTGATTTATCCCACTTTTCAATAAATCATAATGCAAGGTGTTTTAAGATTTTAACAACTCTGGTTTCATTCCGCATTAGTAAATATACAGCTTTTAGTGTTAACTCACATTCACTTTTTATCAGCTATAGTATATGTGGTTTCGTTTCTTAGAACATTTATGGCCTATGTTGAGAGTTGGGAACTCAGAAGTAACACTTTACGAAGACTAATATCATATATGTAGTTCATTATTATGTTATGTCACAAAGATCACAAAATAGGTAAAAGCTATCAACCAGTGTTTGATAAGCCACATACAACTCCCGCTCAAATACGTAGAATGAGCAGTATATGTACGTGTATACTACATTTGGTAGTAATTTTTTGACAGCTTTTACCGGCCAATGTTGTTCCGTACCGTGTCAACAATCTGACTCCATCGGTTTCGATCACAAGCCAGCTTTTCATATTATTGTAACATTTATTATTGTGACAGCTACCTGTTCGTCAAACAAAAAGTGGCTCTCCCATTAAAAATCGCTCTATCATTTGGCTCGGATCAACACGCAGAACGTGATCGAGCCAGTCGTTGATTTCCAGCTCCATATCACGAAATCACATTAAATTTCTGATCTCGTAATTGAAAAAAAAACTTGGTATGTGCCAACGATGTCGCGTTTTGGACCATATATCACACCCATAATTCTTCTCTCACATTCATACATGCCAACTGGTCTGATCAACACTCTGTACAAGTTCAGCTTATCCCTATTTGGAAGATATTTCGTTTCAGAAGTAGACGTAGAGGATATAAGGCCCGAATGCCAGCGGTAAGGAGAATCTCGATATTCTCTCGCAGACTATTATCGTGGGCGTTCCAATATACTTGATTCTCACACTTGTGGCCACCACTACTGAAATCATTTGCGTTTTGCCTCGAAAACCAGAGATCAGATATTTAGTTTTGGACTCGTTGATTTTGAGACCAACGGAAGCTAAACAGTGTTCTATTAGATTTAAGGTACCTCTTTCACTCCGTTGTAGTTTATTCCAATCACACAGATATTATCTGCATATGCAAAATGTTGATTGGATTGTCGGGATAAGATATTATGTTCACTTTAACAAAAGTTCTCGATAGCTTGTTTTCAAGTTTGACACAGCCTTGTGACTGCGTTGAATTATTCAAAACAGCCACAGCATTGTTCCACAAACAAATCCTCTGAATATCAGGAGATCTGAATTAATGCAATCAATTCCCGGTGAACGATTTTTCTTTAGTCTCTGCATGCGGCCATTATGAATTTCTCATAGGATGGATACTCAATGGACATCTCTGGGGTCGATATTTGATTGTATTCAAATACATCTTGTGATACATGTGGAACATTAAGTATGTCACAAAAATGTTCACGCCATGTATCAATACCGCATCGACGTTATCATAGAGGCTTTCATTCTGGTCCTGAATGGCAGTTGACCAAAATCTTAAGGTATGGTGTAATTTGGTGATTCCTTTAAAGAAACCACGCGAATTGTGCTCATTGATGAGTTGTTGTACTCTTAAGACCTTAGTCTTCCACCATTCGCGCTTCTTCTGTATACAAATTCGTTTGGTATTGTCTATCAATTTGGTTTGCATAACACTGTCGAAATTTCTGGATGAATTTCAGTTTCTAAGCTTCGGTATAGTACATAACCCAATTAATAACCCAAACAAAGAAGTTTTGTGTTTAACAAAATGAAAATTACGTATTTTGATAAAAGCACGAAAAATTCGAAAATAAACTTAAAAATAAATCATTCGAAAATATTTAATTGAATTCCAGTTTATTGTTAATAATATTATTTGTTTGTAAAATAATATTTTTGTTACAGAAACAAACGAGCGCAAAAAATAATTTCCCGATATTTTCCGTCGTTAGAGTTTGTTGTTGTTGTGATATTTTTCAGTTGTTAAATTGAAATATTTCATCGACATAACAATAGACTGTACGAGGAAATTTATACTGTGTCTCACTGTTGTGCTGCTTTTCGAGTGTACATAGCTAGGTGGTGTGTGTGTTTTTGTGTTTTCCATGGAAAAATAGTCAAATTTTTTTGTTGTCTGAATTTTGGAAAGTTCTATTGAAAACTGTATGGTGATGGTATTACACATCCATATATGGTATAGGAATACAAACAATAATCGTAATAATAAAATCGTTCGGTGTATAATAAAAAATATTGAATAGAATAATTCTGGAATTCACTTTAGGGTGTATTTATATATTTATGTAACAATGATGATGTTTTTATTATCCCTTTCTTCGAGACATTATATGTTTCTTTTTTTTCTATATGGATATATATTCATACATCGATATATGCTTTATTGGGTTATTATTATTACACTTTTGAGACAATTCGATTTTTGCCCATTCTTGTTGTATATGTACATATATGTGATTTCAATTGAAAAATTTATGGTATGTGCTTTTGTAAGGGGATGATATGCTATAAAATCAGGTAAATCGAAAATTAAACGCTATAAAATGTATTCTTTTATTTTATTGATGCTAGAGATGTTTGGAATTGGTTTACGATAAACGCTTTTCAATATAATGGCCCCATTTCGTCGGAAATTTGGTCTATCTGTTTAGCTTTTCGTGAAAGGCAAAAAGCTCCTTACACAAGCGTATATTTACAACGTTGTCATAAACAAATTGGTGTCCAATTTTAACCGCTAACCTAACGATACCTTAAATTATACATGAGTCTAACTATGTAGATAGTAGTATATAGTGTCTCGGTGATGTTTACATGAAATTCAATAGCATTTCGAGACAATAAATAACATGAATTGACTGAATAATTTGTAAATAGTGCCATTAAACGATTTGATGAGTCTGGCAACGAGAAAATAAGTTTACGTTACTTGAAATTGTGGATGAAAAAATGATAATAGTTCGAAGCATTCGAGGGTCACATGCCATAAGTTGATTGTTTTGGCGGCTGTTACTGAAAATGATCACACAGAATAAATTTTCTCCTAGTAAACACCATAATCAACCCTGATTTTAAACCATCTTTGATCAATATTTCAAAAATAATAAATAAATACACGAAAAAGAGAACTATTGATTCACTACAAACCAGAAAAACGCGTGCGAGGGATTTAATGAACGATTTTATATGCGTCGAAGAACAGATGTTCCCCGTGGACCATACGGTAGAGTCAATGGCGGTTGAATTAAGTGAGCAATTTTACACGGTGCATGCAGGATTAAGTAAATTCATTCGAGAAATTAATGAGCGGATTGAAAATACTAATGACACAAACGGAACTGACATTTGAAGTTTATTTATCATAATTGTCAGTGTGTTTTGTTGTTGTGTCCACGAATGATTGAAGTTGAGTATAAGAACTTTTAAATTATGTGTTAAATATGTACAGTTAATTATTTGCTATTTTTCAGGAAACTATAACATTTTCAGGAAACTGTAACATTCTCCCCCCAATTGAACACTGAAGTGTTCAATTTATCGGTAATTGGACGATCTTGCTGACTGGCCTTTTATAGGTTGAGTTTGCTGTTCTCAATGTTACTACCCTCACAAGTCCATCGTCTCCAGGATGTATGTCAACTATCTTCGCCTTTAACCATTGACATGGAGGTAACCGATCATCTTTTACCAGAACAATGTCGTCACGTTGTATATTGGGTTGTGGTGTTTGCCATTTATTCCTTTGTTGGAGAGTATGTAAGTAGTCTCGTGAATACTGCCGCCAAAAACTGTTCATCCTTTTATTTACTTGCTCCCATCGTGTAAGTCGATTGGTAGATACCGATTCTAAGTTGGGTTCTGGTAGTGAAGTTAGAGGGGCCATTATCAGGAAATGGCCTGGAGTTAATATGTCAACGTTGCTTGGATCATCTGACTTGTTTTGGCACAATGGGCGTGAATTTAAGATGGCTTCAATTTGGCATGTTAGTGTAGTCATCTCCTCGAAGGTTAAATTTGAATTGCCTGTCACTCGTATGAGATGTGCCTTTACCGATTTCACTGCTGCCTCCCATATTCCGGCAAAATTTGGACTGGCTGAAGGAATAAACTTCCAAATTGTACCATTCTCATGGAGAAAGTCTGAAATGATACTTGTATTATTAATTTTTCCAATATCAGAAGAACCTACAGTAGACAACAGCTGCATACGCTGATTCACTGGCATCACAAAACCCATGAAGTTGAATGCATTCTGTGTTACATGGAATAAATCTTGGAATGTTAAGTTTTTTAAAATGTTTAAGATTATTTCGTAGGTGAATCCATTGTTCTTCTATATTTTTTGGTAACTCGCTGTCCCAGTCCAATTTAAGGAGCCATAGTTTTTGGAATAAGATTTTGATCATTATTATTGATGGAGCAAGCCACCCCATAGGATCAAACACTTTCGATGATTCTGACAATAGACTTCGTTTGGAATATTTTGATTGCATATTCGAATCAATTTTAAATTTAAAGGTGTCCATCCTGGGATCCCATGCTAATCCCAGAACCTTTACTACTGGGTCATACTGGTTGAATGTGATTGGATCTGGAGTGTCACACAGCTCGGGTATGTTGGATATCCATTTCCTTAAAGGAAATCCGCCTGACTTTAATAAATTGACTAAGTCCCGTTTAAGATTGATGGCATCATTGATATTTAGAGCTCCCGACAACAGGTCATCAACGTAAAAATCGTTTCGTATTATATGAGCCGCTTGAGGGAAGTGTTGTTCCATATCATTCGCTAGTTGAATCAGAGATCCAATTGCTAGGAATGGTGCTGCTGAAGTTCCATAGGTAACTGTATTGAGCCGATAATGTTCGATGGGTAACTCAGGAGAGTGCCGCCACACTATGCGCTGGAACTCCGTATCTTTGGGTTGTACTCTAACCTGGCGGTACATTTTCTCTACATCAGCACATAACGCTATAGGATGCCCTCGGAATCGCATTAAAATTGACCATAATGTTGGTTGAATCGTGGGACCAATCATTAAATTGTCATTCAGTGATTGGCCGTTTGAAGTCTT
Organism: Tipula lateralis; assembly: GCA_963932295.1. Classification (NCBI taxonomy): domain Eukaryota; kingdom Metazoa; phylum Arthropoda; class Insecta; order Diptera; family Tipulidae; genus Tipula; species Tipula lateralis. Next base: position 59,346,782 of record OZ010737.1, read on the forward strand.
AGATGAGCCATCAAACACCGTCCTTAATTTGGTAGTGCTGCTTTAATTTTTCAACACTGCTTGATGTGGCAGATAATAGTGTTGATGATTTGTGGAAACCTCAATCGTTTCAATTTTTGTCATACAACCCAATTGCTTGTATGTCTCTATAGATTCTACATATAATTCTTTATAGTGTGGATCCTTCAACATTCGCCGTTCAACTGACTGAAGTCGTTTAGTTGCCTGAAAAAGAGACTACCCAAGTAAAGTATGGTTAGATTTAAATGGTAGAGCCACTATGTATCGCCCGTCGTTGTCTCTAGACATATTTGCCTTGAAGTGTTGCTCAGCTAATTCTTTCTCGTTTGTTGTCATATGGGATGAACAATCCATTTCTTCACATTCGAAAAAACGCCGTAGTGTGTGATCAATAGATTCTTCGTTTAATATGACATTCATATTTTGTATATTTGATGATTGATTTTTGTATTCGCCAGATAATACCCATCCAAAAGCAGTATTCTGAGCCACAGGATCTCCGTTTAATCCTTTTAATTTGCCATTTTCAAATACCTCGAAAACCTTGTTTGCTCCTAAAAGAATGTCAATTTCATTTAATTGTTCATAGTGAGGATCAGCTAATTGAAGATTCTTCAAATAATCAAAGTTCTTCACATTAAAGGTTGATTGTTGTGAAATGGTTGTCAGCTTTCGTAAGACAAATACATTCATTTCGAATATTTTTGAGCTGTCAAACCGGGATTTGATTGTTACTGAAGTTATTCCTCTTGTCTGTTGGTTGTCTGTGGCAATACCAGATACCGTGACTCTTGCATTTGATCGTGTCAACCCTAATCTTTGTATACAAGATTCAGAGATGAATGATGCCTGTGATCCGGAATCTAATAAAATTCTACATTTTACGAATTCCCCAACATTGTTCTTTACCATAACTAATGCGGTTGGTAAAATAGCAGCAAAGGATTCCAAATTTGTGGCTAGATTTAAAGTGATAGCATCTGGTTCGAGTTCTGTAGGTATAGTTTCTAGTTGGGCACTATTTACTGTAAACCCTGTAGTGGATGAGGTACTGTTACTTGGAGGTTGCCCTCTCGTTGTGTCATATCCGGAGGACGTATTGTCGTGCAATAAAGTGTGATGACGCCTTTTGCATAATCGACAGCTAAACCTTGAAGGACAAGATGTAACTTGGTGTTTACGTGACAAACAATTGTAACAGACTCGGTTGTTCTGTACAAAATCCTTTCGCACTCGTAGGTCCATTGTTTTGAATTTGTTACATGTTGCCAAGTGGTGAGGTTCTTCACAACAGATACATACCGGAACTTCAATTGATGACACGTTGACCTGTGTGGATCGATTGCCGATGAAAGGCTTTGGTTTAGTACTGATTGATGATGATTGTGTACCAGCTAGCATTTCAACTTCATCACACACCTTCCCTAGGAGTTTCATGAAATCCTCGATTGTAAGAAAGTCCTTGTCCGAAGATGATTTTGCCCACGATAATTTCGTTTCTTTATCTGCCTTTTCAAGCAGCCAATGAATTAACCAAGGGTCTCGTTTATCAGCTTCTGGACCTAATGCAACTAAACCTCTTAATACTTCACCTGCAATATTGTATAACCCTTGTCTCAGGTTGTTTCGGTTATGGATGGGCTGAATGCTGAAAAACGTGTTTAGCAACTTGGATATAACGCATCGCTTTTTATCGTAGCGTTCGATGATCGTCGCCCACGCTCCGTCATAATTGGCGTCTGTTACAGTTAAGTGGCGAATTGACATAGCGGCTTCGCCCTTTAACAATCCCTTTAAATATTGAAATTTTTGTACTTTCGCCAATGACTCCCTATTATGTACAGACGATTCGTACAAGTCACGAAATGCGGGAAATTCGGCGTAATCTCCACTAAACTGAGGTATATGTAGTTTAGGTAACCGGACCTCACTGTGATCATTATTGTTTGTAGTGAAGCTAGTCGATAACGTTTCCAAATAACCACGTTGTTGATCAGCAAAAGCTAGCATGGAGTTGTGAAACTGTTGATGAAGGTCGTTGAAGATTGTATTTCGCTTGGTAGCAGCTGTACGAAGTTTAGCTTTGATTGAAAAATAACGTGACTCGATGATTTCCAATTCTGATGGCTGATTTAGTAACATGATTTGATTATCATGTTCTATGAAATCTAAATATGCTCTTTCTAGCGCTTCCAAACGTATATTGACATCTTCCAACGTGTGTGTTGCGGTTAATTCACTATAAAATTTCTCAATGCGTGTGATAGCCGCCTTTGATTGACCTCGACGTCCTATATAGTCCTTCAGTTTCGCTTGTTCACTATCTGATAGCGTCATTTTATACAATTCGGTTGTCCTTTATTGACGCACTTTATTCACTGTAGTTATTAAATTGTTTACACGTTTATTAACTGAACGTTATATATGTATATAAATCACTTTTAGATTTGCACTTAAACTATCACTATAGTATTTTCAGTTTAAGGTTTCACTTATATCGTTTTAATATATCTTTATTAGTACATCACTTTTGTGAATTGGTAATAAAATCGGATTTAAACTATAAGTGGATTGTATGCAATATAAAATGGTCAATGTAACATAGCATACATAAATGTATTCATTCACTGTTAGATGCACATACAACTTAAATCCGCGCCAAATGTCGAGCAACTTTTGATTATTAAGTAATTTTGTCACAATAATTATTAATTTTTAGCCACTGCCACTTGAGTATACCACTTGGTATATTATTAATCAATTTGTACTCACAAATAATTCGATTTTTAATCCAACTGCTGTGATTCCTCTACCAAACTTGAGTGAAAACTGACCAAATCGCCAAAGTAGCGCCAATAGATTCACTGCCAATTGATTTCAGATGCTGATGATTAATCTCCGTACGCTAATCCGGCTCGAAGGACCATGAACAGAATCCAGCGAAGTAAATGAATTATTTAAATGTTGTACACCGCCAAATGGGAAGAATTAATTAATAAAATATTCCTTTAGTCGCTTTTTAAATTAGTTGTATTTTTTACAAATTTGTAATCGCAATTGAATTTTTACAATAATTTCTACCCGTTTTATACATTTTTTTTTATCCCCACCAAATAACAATTTTATGTATGTACATAATTTAATTAGAGTTTTCTCAACTCTGATTTTTCATCACTCGTTGTGAAGCTGACATCTCACGACTGCTAGTCAAACTAATCCGGTGTTTAAGATTAATTATTGTGCTATAATTTAAGCGGCCACATTGATGAATATTTACTTGATCGCAACATTGACATTTGAAGTTTATTTATCATAATTGTCAGTGTGTTTTGTTGTTGTGTCCACGAATGATTGAAGTTGAGTATAAGAACTTTTAAATTATGTGTTAAATATGTACAGTTAATTATTTGCTATTTTTCAGGAAGCTATAATTTTTTCAGGAAACTGTAACAATGTCAAATACTATGATTGGACAGGCTCATGCATTAGAAAAAAGATTGCCAAAAATAACGATCGAACCATTTTCGGGAAATTACACACAATTGCAGCTATTTTATGATGTTTATATGAAGACAATTCACAATGCTAACTTATTTAGAGGGATATTTGCGCGACGAGACTACTGAATCCAGGGATGCGTGGTTATTGTATATTATGGAACCAAACTTGGATCCAGAAACAAAATCACTATGGGCTCAGCAGTCGTGTGAAATATTTTTTAAGTTTTTGCTAAATTGATCAGATGCTTTGGAAGCTATCAAGAGTTTTTTCTAATAATAGTCGACCAACTAAATCTTCTGTTGTTATAAATTTGATAAAATGCATATTATGTAATGGAGAACAATACCTATCTGATTGCAAACAATTTATAAAAATGACAGTTCGTGAGCGTCGAGAAACAGTGAAGGCGAAGGGATGTTTTTTTAATTATTTAAAGGTGAACCATGCATTATTCAAATATAAAGCGAGGATTAGATGTTCTATTGGTCAAAGAAAACATAGTTGGCTATTGAATCTTACTCGGCAATACTATATGCGAATATCCAGATTGTTGGAACTAGCAATCTATTTAATACCAGTATTCTACGAACCACTGTAGTGAAAATTATGGACAAGTATGGTGTGACCCATAGATGTAGAATTTTTTTTGATTCGGGATCAATGTCATCGTTTATAAACGAGAAGTTAAGACTGTCTTAAAGTCATAATCAAACTCTAATATAGGGTATTGGTGGTTCAACTTCGCAAGTTTCGTGTAGTGCAGTATATATTGTACCACTAAAATCACTTTCCTAATCACATGTACATATAGTCAATCATTTAAAGCAAATGAAATAAAGATATCAGTATTTTTAGCTGATCCAGATTACAATAATTCTAGTTGCGTTGGTATAATTTTAGTAGCACAGCTAATGTTTAATGCCTTGTTAAATGGTCGCTTAAAACTAAATGACAACATGATAGCCGTGGAAACAATATTCGGTTGGGTGTTAGGAGGCGAAGCCATGAATTGAAGAGAAATCCAGATGTAGATATGTGAGGTACAACCCAAACCGACCATAAGGATAAATGAGCTATTCCAAAAATTTTTAAAAGTCAAATAGTTGCCTGAGTCGACGTTCATCAGAGGAAGAACAATTGTGTGACAAATTGTTAAGGAGAACAACAAAAAGAGCTCCGGACGGGAGATTTATTGTAAGGTTGCCTATTAAGAAAAGTTCATGTTATTTGTGCGGGTCTTTGGGTATGGCTTTAAGTCCACAATCTGCCATGGAGAAGAAATTTTCACGGAACGAATCATTTGGAAAAGCATATAAGAAGTCTATGGAAGAATATATTAATCTGGGCCATATGATTCAAATCCAAGGTGAAGTATCGATTAACTATTAACCGCATTATGGAGTAATAAAGGAATCAAGTTCGAGCACCAAGCTTCGTGTGGTATTTGATGGTTCTGTAAAAACGCCAAGTGGGCAATCCATGAGGAACAAATGGCCGGTGTTATTAATCAAGCATCATTAAAAGCATCATTATATGGCAACATATCGTTTGGAGAACAAGTATTAATGAACCAATGAAACACTATATGAGTTAAATGTAACATACGGGATGAAATCAGCTTCCTATCTGGTCACGCGAGTTTTAGAAAAAGTAGCCCACATGAATGAACAAGAATATCCGGAAATATCCAATATGTTGAGAAATCATACGTACATGGATGATATCATGTTTGGTTGCAGTTCCATTAATGACGTCTTAAAGATAAAGGCTGATCTAATGAATGTGATGTCGGGTATTAGTATGACTACGCAAATGGATGATTAATTCGGAGGGAACCGATTACAGTGAAATCCTGTTGATGACGTATTGTGTTATCGGATTGAACTAGGTGCTTATACAGCCACGAAACGTGTGTTTTTTTTAGAAAGTAGTCGTATTTTTGATCTGCTTGGATGGTTCACTCCTGCAATCAGCAGTACTGAGTCCGTTGTATAATTGCTTATAAAAACAACAACTTTGAGTAGCTAAATATACATTTGACTCATGAATAGAAACATGTCACCCAATACGTCGTGCAAGCATGGTATGAAATGTTTTTAAGCTTATGGTTAGGTAAAAGCCGGTTAAAAACCATTTGAATAATTTTAGAATAAATAATTAATTCTGCTAAAGTACAATCAATTTATATTGACACTTTAATTGCTGGGCCTAACTATTCACAAGCTCATAACTTGTTACGAGCTTGTGAATAGTTGATACAAAGCTTAATAAATACATAATTTTCGTTCACATTTCTACATAATTGAGGCTTAATTACGCATTCTTCAACTAATTCCACGGTCGGAATTAGTTGAAGTGGTTTATAAAAGAAAAGTGTTCCCGTACAAAAAAAAAATTGAAGATGGGCCCGATGGTTAGCAATTATTTTCTTGACGTTCGCCAAGTGCTTCTTCTCATTTGCCTTCTGCAGATTATATATAAGATCAATCTAACCCTGGTGGAAACTAATTTACCTTTTCAAAATCAAAAATGACAGTAGTTGTTCTCTTTTTTAAATTCCTAGAATTCCCAAATATTTACCAAACATTCAAACCACTGAACTAGATTTATCAGCTAGATAATACTTCTATCTATAATAAAAAGAGTGAAAAGTCGAAATTAATGAAAAGAAGCAGCGTTTGCATAAAAATAAAGCACATAACGGTGCGTTACTTTGAAATGGGTTAGCTTGATCTTACGTCAGAGCAGAACCGGTTGCTTAGAACTTTCTCCAGAAGTATTGTACCTCATGTGGCATTGTTTCCGGACTCCGGTAGCTCAGATCGGTAAAGAAAACAGTAATAACCGATGAAATGCTCCTCTATAGAAACCTTGAGATATAGACGAACTGAGTCACAAGCGAAATGGAAAGATTTACCTTTAGCTAAGTAAGCAGAAAAGAGAAAGGATTTAGGATCCATTAATACGTATACTTCTGATGTGGGGTATCATTCCTCGTAGTTGGATGGAATGCTAAGGGTCGCACAGCATTGTTTAAAAGAAAATATTCCAAATGAATAATATCCACACTAAGATTGGGGATTTTACTGAGTCACTAAGATGGTACAACGTTGCCGACAGAAGAGGAAATGGGACATTTTCATGGGAGGGTTCTTAGTTATCTGCTTTGTTTTTCTAGCTACCAAAAATATATAATTTATAAAGCTTGATCTCGTTTATTAATTCATAATTTCACGTTAATTGCCGGGAACTCGTTATACCTCTGCTAGTCACCCTCCAAGTATTTTATTATATTTTACAATAGCATTTTTCACGATATTTATTCAAATTTTGTTAGTTGAGAAATTTTGTTTCCCCTCTAAAACTACTCGAAGAAAAAATGGATAATCTCTTCGCTGACTTAACCGGTAAAAACTATGTAAAGTCACCGCAGAGTTTTAATTTTACATTTATACACACTTTTCGAATATTTTGTACAGACATTAAGGCCATTAAATACACTTGCTAAAGTAAAACTGCCTTAGTTTACTTATTCTGCTCATTTAAACAAATTAAACCGTTTATATAACATATTTTGCTTATTGGACAAAATTAAACATAAATGTAAACAGAACATGACTTAAGAATCGAAAGTATGGAATGGTCAGGCATGGAAAAAGGTCTATGTTTCAACTTATTCTGATGCACACAATTTGGAATTGTAGCAAATAATAAAGCAAATGACACTTTACTTCTTTTAAAGAGGCCTTGTATGCTATTAATATTTGTAAAACCTGCTAAATGGGCACCACGGCTACGCGTGCAGCGTTATATCATTTTATAAAGTTTTCCTTGACCAATTCGCACATTTGCAGCTGTATGTTAAGATCTTGAATCGAACCTTAAGACTTAAATCTTTATGCAAAATGAAGTGTTATCTCGTTTGTGAAATGTCTAATTCGAAAGAATCGACAAACCTGAGTTTTCTTTAACACTACGGCTGCAGCAGCAATATTTTTCAGCTATTGTTGAGCGACAAATACGATTCGACTCTTTACATCACTAACTTGTCTCAACAACTCAAATTAAGAAGGTGCTTCACGACGGCCAAAAAGTGCTTTAGTATTGCGTTTTTCACCGTTTTTGTAGTGAAAAAATTTCACCAATTTTGTAGTGTATTTTAACAATTTCAATGCGTTTTTGAAGCGTGTATCGTCCTTTTTTTAGGTATAGTTAACGAGGTAGTTTTTTTTTATCAAATATCAAAATATGACAGCTTCAAAATTGACAGTTGTCGAAATAGCAGGTTATTTAAAATGAATTCTGTTATTGGAAAACCCTTTTTATCAAAAATTATATAATATAAGCCACTTAGCCAACAAATATTAGAACTTTCAAGTGAATACTCAGATTAACGATATGCAATATTATATTCACTATAGCCAAGGATGACATTTATTCACTTCATATAACTAAATCTATCGAAAAATAGTAAAAGTGTTATGTTGGATGTTAAATGTCACTGGTATTTTAGGGCATTGTTACGATTTAACCGAGTGTTTATTCAAATAATTTATCTGGTTCGATCATTTGATTGTGAATATTAAACTTGCAACTTTAATTTTTACAATAAATTTATTTGGCAATAAATTCCACAATTATTTCACAAATAATTATTATTACACTTTTTTTAAAATAATTATCACAACAATTATCACTTATTATTACTGTCTCGTAGTTCAAATGTCTACACCTATTTATACGACATTAATCCTTTTGGAACATTCCATTACCGTTTGCATCTGTACACTTCGCGAAGTTTCGTGGCGTCGTAATTGGTTTGCTCCGCCTATTTCGTTATTTATTTTTATTTTATTCATAAGTGTTAGCATTTTCCATGTACTTTTTTTGGATCCTATAAATCACATAATTTATTCTTGTTATGACCTTGTTCGGTACCTCCCATACAGGTTGTCAAATCCTTTGTTATTCGCTCGTACGTCGTATCGAGCCTTTGTTCGGTCACTTGACAATTTGATTTTCCCTCTGACAAATCCGTATATGTTGTTGATCTCCTCTTTCAAGTTGTCCATATATGCGTTTCCACATTTAGCTGATGATGGAACCGCTCCAAATTTGAGATCGCCAGGCAGTCTTAAATTGTTATCAAAAATTATTGTCGCTGGTGTTAGTCCTGTTGTGTTATGCACCGCGGATCGATAGCCCATTAAGAACAATAGAATACCTTGATCCCAATACCGCTGGTTTTTATCCACTGTTCGGGCTATAAACCCCTCTAATGTGGCATTCAAACGCTCCACCATGCCATCAGACTGTGGGTGGAAAGGTGTGGTCCGCGTTTTATTAATTCCCAGTAGTTGGCACATCTCCTGGAATACAACCAATGCAAAATTCCGCCCTTGGTCGGAACGCAGTTCCATGGGTACCTCATAACGGCTTATCCATTTGTATACCACTGCATTGACGATTGTGGTTGTTTCCTGATTTGGAATCAGTTATACCTCTGGCCACCTTCTGAAGTAGTCCATTACTACCAACACATATATGTTGCCACTTTCGTTAGTTGGAAATGGTCCAGCAACATCTATGGCAATCCTCTCGAATGGTGCTCCAACATTATATTGTTGCATCGCTCCACGGCTCTTCTTTGCAGGTCCTTTCACTGCCATACATTGGTAACAATTTTGTCACCATTCAGCCACTGCTTGCCTACACCCTGTTCAGTAGAACCTTTCACGTACCTTGGCTAACGTTTTGTTGATCTCTAAGTGACCTCCACTTGATATTAATTATCGGTACCACCACCAGCGATTGTTTTGTCGTGCCATCGGAGTTGTACCATGTTTGCCTTAGACATCGGTCTGCCATGGATAAACTATCCAATTGGGTCCAATAAGCCTTGATAGTTGGGCCTTTATCCGCAATATCGATCCATGTGGGACGACGTACTTCCTCCATGAATTTAATAATGACTGCCAAATTTGGATTCTTACGTTGCTCTTTGTAGATAACATCCTTAGTCCATCAGCTGGCAACACCTTCATTAGTTTGATGCCGACGATGTTTTCCTTATTTTCTACCCGACCGCAATGTTTACAATCTACTCGGTATGGCCGTCTTGACCATGCATTTGCATTTCCATGAGCGCTTCCTTTCCGATGTTGAATTTCGTAGACAAAACTACCCAATCGCTCAATCCATCGTGCTACTTGTCCTTCAGGATTTTTAAACTGAGGTAGCCATGTCAAGATGCCATGATCCGTTCTTAACAGAAATGATTGGCCATAGAGGTATTTCCAGAAATGTTCCACACATTTCACTATGGCCAACAATTCTCTTCTTTGATTTCTTGTGACAACACTCCTTCCAAGCCATAATTGCTTGCATCCTTATCCAGAATAAACCTTTACTTTGGAGCCGGGTAAAAAAGCAATAACGCTGTACATAATCGCTGCACCAGTTCGTTGAACGCCCCGTCGTGTTCATCGCTCCATTGGAACGGCTTGTTATTCTGCGTTAGTTCGTGTAAACTCCTTGCGATGTTGGCAAATCCTGGCACAAATCGTCGATTTTATGTGCATAGTCCGATGAAACTCCTTAGTTCATGTAAATTTTGCAGTATTGGAGATCTTGTCTTCATCTGTATGAATTCCGCTTGTTGTTATCCTGTGTCCCAAATATTTGACTTCATCCCAGAACAATACACATTTCTTCGGACTTAACTTCAATCCAACTGATTGGATTCATTCGAATACTTCCTCTAAATTTCGAAGATGCTCGTTGAAGTCCTTTCCCATAACGATGATGTTGTCCAAATAAACCAGGCAAGTTTTCCAATAGAGACCTTTGAGTACGCGTTCCATTAACCGTTTGAAAATCGCAGGGCCGTTACAGAGCCCAAATGGCATAACATTGAATTACCCTAATCAATTGCCCACACTAAACGCTGTTTTTGTCTTAGCTTCGTCTGCGACCTCCACTAGCCAATAGTCGCTCTGCAGATCCAATGTTAAAACATCCGTGCCAATGTATCCAGTGTGTCGTTGATCCTTGGTAACGGGTAATTATCATTCTTGGTAACTGTGTTGAGCTTCATATAATCAACGGAGAATCTCATGCTTCGATCCTTCTTTTCCACCAATATTACTGGTAAACTCCATGGACTCGTTGACTGCTCAATTACTCCCGATGTTTGCATATCAATTACCATTTTATCCACTTCTGCTTGCTGAGCCAATTGCAATCTACTTGGCGCTTGTCGTATTGTTTTGATGTTTCCATGTCGATTTGGTGTTTTACCATCTTCTTTCTGCCATTATCTTCCGGTGCTCCACGGAATATGGACGTATACTTCTGGAGCAATTTCTTTGCTGCTTGTTTTTTTCAGATATTAATTGTTCCGTCCATTTCTGTGTTAGTTGCTCTGTTATTTTCCGTTGTCGTTGATCCTTGGCATTTTCAAACAGATTCGTCACTTCGCATTTTATAATCGTGGATACTTCCTCACATCGGCCTAATGTAGCTGGCTGGTGGCTGCATACGATTCGTTCTAGAATAGTTTTGTTATATTTACTAGAGCTAGTCCGTATCATGACTAGCTCAAACAACATTCATTTCTGACCCACTTGGTCATCAAGGGATAGTCATCGAAATATCTTAAATTTCTAGTGTTTTATTAGGAATTAGTGAAACCTTTTATTTTGTTTGGATTGAATACTGAGATAATTTTACAAGCTTGGATTAATTAACCTAAAATTTTAACTTAAACTGCTATATAGTAATTTTTTTTTCGATGAACGAAGCATTATACTTAACGATAAATAGAAGTCCACGTGTCATTTATTCATTGAGTCAAAACTAGGTACTAAAATTCTTCGAATTAATTATTTATATTAAAATAATACGTTAGAGCTTTGAAATATTAAGAGATCGATATTTTTTCCACTATGTATTTTATTATTTTACTTAACCTTTATTTTCCGCCTACTTTGACGTGCGTACATCAAAAACGCTGGTAGAGCTTTTATCGAAGGCGTTCACATGTTAAAGTATACAACGTATATATGTATACAGGAAAACAGAATATATACTTAACATTAAAAATGAAATAATTAATTTATTCATAAGATTATGTCATAATTATATTATTCCAAAATCATCATACCCATTGAGTTCTATTGACTTCTTGGTGTGTACTCATAAACGGAATATTATGTTAAAAAAAAAAGTATATAAAAAGTAAAAACTAATGAAACTTTTTTTTATAGCTTTTGTATTTCAATAAACTTTTTCGTTCGTCTGCTCGAACAACATGCTCATAATATACACACAAATTTTATTTAGGGGTAGATCAAGTCATACATGAATATGAATGTCTGTCTATATGTGTGTACGTTGAATTAGAAGCTTTATTTACAACATTCTTATGCTTAAGAAAGTTGTAAAATAAATAATAAAACGTGATATGCAAATATTATGTGAATATTACAAAAAAATAAAAATAAATAAATAAATTTACTAAAAAATTAAATTCATGTAAAATTATTTTTAAGTGACAGGTAAATATTTATTGAAAATAATTGTGTTGATGATACATTTGCCTTGCATATGCACATACATTATTGTGCTGGGTTGTTATACGAGTATGTACATTACATTTGCATATCTTGAAAATGTGTGATATTTTGAGATTAGAGAAAACTTTGCACAATATGTTGCTGATTAAAATATTCTACTTCACCAGGCTTTCAGAAATCAAAAGCTTCGATGTAATTTAATATATAAGCAATCTTTTGCGTCTAACCCGATAATGAAACATTGTTACAAATTATTCCAATTAACATTGAGCGCAATGCTATTGTTTTCAAAGTAATTGCTGGATAGCCTCATAGGTTAAAACTAAGGTCAACTGTGATTTGAATAGAATCCTGTGTCCATATCTTTACTGAGTCACAGGATCTGATTGAATACTCTCAATAATATATATTAATATACTGTTTTTTTAGGTAAATAACTTAGTAACGTAAAGGGTCATCCAAATGTGACGCCTAGATGTCAGCAGTATATAATTTTTACACGTGACATCTTTTCAAATGACATAAGCCATTTTGTTTTATTAGAAGGTAGTACAGTTTTAACCATGGACAGGTACACATTGCAACAACGCGTTTACATCATTAAAACTTATTATGAAAATGGGCGTTCTTTGAAAAATACCCATCGCAAAATTCGTGATTTTTTTGGTGTAAATAATTGGCCAAATCAATCTTCAATTCAAAGATTAGTGAAAAAATTCGATGAAACTGGTTGTGTTACTGATAAACCAAAAAGTGGAAGACCAAAAACTGTACGCACAAATGAAAATATTTCTGCTGTTAGTGAAAATGTAGAAAATGAACCGACAACATCAATTTCGCGTCGTTCGCAAGAATTGGGCATATCTTATGGCTCCTTATGGAGGATTTTGCATAAAGATTTGCATTTACACGCTTACAAAATTCAATTAACCCAGAAATTGAAAGAAAGATACCATTTACAACGTCGTAATTTCGCTAGTTGGATTATTGAACAACGAACGACAGATCCATTGTTTTCAAGCAAAATTTTGTTTAGTGATGAAGCTCATTTCACAATGGATGGATTCGTCAATAAGCAAAATTGTCGTATCTGGGGTGATGAAAATCCTCGTGTTATTCATGAAAAATCTCTACGCACCCACCAAAAGTTACTGTTTGGTGTGCATTTTGGGCAAATGGAATCATTGGACCATTCTTCTTCGAAAATGATGCTGGAAATGCTGTTACTGTGAATGCTGAGCGATACCAATCAATGTTGAGAGACTTTTTATGTACACAGTTGAGTCATATTGATGTGTCTGACGTCTATTTCCAGCAAGACGGTGCTACATGTCACACAACTCGACAAAACATTACGTTTTTGCAATCAAAATTTCCTCAACGTGTAATTTCACGAAATCATGTGATCTAACACCATTAGATTTTTTTTTGTGGGGTTTTTTTAAAAGTCCAGTGTATGCTAACAAGCCACAAACAATTAATGATCTAAAGGACAACATTCAAGTTGCAATTGGTGAAATAACACCAGCAACATGTCGGAAAGTCATTGAAAATTTCGATATTCGGATTGATGCCTGCAGACGCAGTCGTGGTGGACACTTGAATGATATTCTATTCCACGTATAATTGTAATGGATCATACTTTTAATAAAAAAAACAGCTTGAAAAAATTGCAAATAGTTTGTGTTTTATTTAAAAGAAACATGTAGGCGCGTTTTTTGGATGACCCTTTATATAATATTAATTATTAGAAAGATCTACTGTCTGGTAGAACAGCATTGAATTGTACATTAATAGAAATTGATGGTCTATACCTAATCTTAATTGTGTGTACGGTTTTACAGGTTGTTGACAAACTCTATGTTCTCCTTTAAAAATCGATGTACCACTCGCTTCACACAAAAGCATGTATAAAGTTAGCCCATGATTTCATCCCAGAAAAATGCAATGGTAACACTAATAATATCGCTATAGATATAGTTGAATTGTCATCTCAGGATTTTACTATCATCCCAAGGTTTTGTATCAAAATAATAATATACATAATACCAAGATAGTAAATTTTTTAACTATCACGACTGTTTTTTACTATCATCCCAGAAAATAATTTTTGTTAGTTCAAGAATATCGTCGATAAATAAAATAAGAATAATGGAATCCGATACAAACCAAAAAATATTAATACTAATTATAAAATAGTATTAATACCACTAACAAAAATTACTTTCTGGGATGATAGTAAAAACTGTCGTGATAGTTAAAATATTTACTATCTTGGCATTATATATATATATTATTATTTAGATACAAATTCTTGAGATGATAGTAAAATCATAGGATGACATTTAAACTACATCTCTCGCGATATCATTAGTGTTACCATTGCATTTGGGATGACATCATGGGCTAACTTTATACACGTCACGTATATAAAGCATTGAGTCAAACACGTATACAAAACGTGTTTGACTGAACGTTCTTTCAGTATCAATATCAGAAATTTCAGTTAATTCCTGGTGTCTTGATTGAAAAGAGCTCGATATGTTCTCTCCTATAGTTGCGTTTCCGCGCCATATATATCACACACGCCATATATATGATACTTCTCACGAATGTTAGACGTCCCATCTCTTACTCATTTGTCAAGGTCAAAACTTTTACATAGATAAGTGACACGGTTCGTACCCGGATGATTGACGCCTTAGACGCTGATAAAAATTAAACCAATCAGAATTTAGACTAACTGCCATTGGCTGGGGTTAAGATACTAAACTTCACAACACTTTAATCAATTTATCTCTACATCGAATAAAATACGACTTCTGGTACAATGAACTGGGTGGTGTCAATTTGGTTGGTGCGGCTGCTGCTGTTTATAAAACTGCACCACCGGCTTTGAGCTGGTCTATTTCCTTGCCCAATTTTCGGTTTTGCTCATACTTTTGAACCGTCGCGTGGATAAGTTTAAACTTTAACTTAAGCTACTCTCGTCTCAAATGTTTCTTGAAGACCGCCACCACACTAATTATTTTGTGTTTGCAACAACTTCTGTTTGAGCAACTTCTGGTTCTACACTTGGTTGTGTTCACAGATCTTGATGCAGCAAGGATGTCGGCTAGCTGCTTCTATTGTTCTTACTGTAGCCGAAGAAAAGGATCAACCAATTGCCGCTGTTGTTGAGCTTGCAGCATTGATTGCATCTAATCCGATGGTGCGCTAGGTGTAACAGGTCTTCTTTTAGATGGCTCTAACTGTTCACCAAACTCTGATTTATCGGAATTCCTCTGTGATTCTTCTTGACAATTTGTTTCTGTGTGATCACACGTTAGCATTAGTAGGAACTTTGACGGGCATTTAACCTTAAAATGCGGGCTGACACATCAATTTTTTTACGCCTAATTATTTTTATATCCTCCATTCAATACATGTAAGCTTTACTGTACTAAGAAATTAGGATTATCTTAAGAAATTGAATGTGTAACTATCGTGGCATAGATCTATGAATCTCGAGATATGGAATTTTGCTAGTAATATAAAACCATACATCAACTGACCACAGATATTCAGCAGGCGTATGATTGTATTAAACACGACAACCTCTGTCCAAACTCATATGCTTAAGAATTTCAGAGAGAGCTGGTTGCTCTCTTTAAATAAAGCACCTTTATAAATATGTAGTATAGCATAGTTTAATGAACTGTACTATTTGAAATGACATCAAGTATTCGTGAATTGTTCAATCAATTTATAGATGATAACTGGTTTCTTTGTCGAAATACCGATTTCAAACACAGTATCATGCCACTGAATCTCTATGCCAGAAATCTTGGATTGAAAGTGAACATCAAATAACCGAAACTTTTATCGCAACACCATCTCTAATCGGAACCGACAAACATAATTATAATAACAAAAAAAAACTTACTATATACTTGCTATACTATATTCTAATATTTTCTAACGCAGTCATAAAAAGATTTTGGTAGCGAAAAATGGACTGTTATCTTTAATGACTGACGAATATTATCTACGTTAGAAAAAATGTCATTCTTTACCATTTATGCCAAATAAGTTGCAGGAACCTTGAAATAAAGTTCCGTTTAAGAGATATATTGACTATAAATATAAAAGGTCACGAGTTATTCAATTTCTTAAGAAAATCCTTAATTCTGAGTATAGTAGAGCTTACTAAAAATTGCATTGTCGACGTCAAAATAATAAACTTTCCGAATAGTCCTGATTTAGAGCTCCCAGAAAATCACACGGACATTGATGATAAACACATTAGATTTTGAGATATTAAATTTCTTAAGAAAATTCTAAATCAGCTTACTAAAACTTGTAGTGTCGAAAAAAACAAGCTTTCCAAATAGTCCCGATTTAGACTTTCCCTAGCTTACTTTAGCTTCTAACTTATACCGCTGGACACTTCAGCTGTAACATTGCTCACACATACATGTTTAATAATTCAACCGCGTTATTTTGAATTTGTTCTAAAATACAAAAATGGCATCCAAAATTGAATGGTTCAATATAATTTATGTAACTAAAAAAAATAACATCAATGTGTGTGTGAGCGATATAGCTGACATTTGTAATGCATAGACAACTAGAGTTAAGTTAATTTGCATCGCTCAAAACAGAAAAACAAAGCTCGCATAGTTTAGCTCAAGTATGCATCGTTCCATTTAAAACTTATTTACAATTAAGAGCTACGAACATAGCTCATATCGCTAAGCTTAGCTTAGCTGAAATGTGCAACGGGCCTAAGGCTAACTTAAATTGAATTGTCGACGTAAAAACTAAAATTTCCAAATAGTCATGATTTAGAGCTTTCAGAAAATCACACGAACAATTATTATAAAAACACATTAGATCTTGAGATATTTAATTTCTTAAGAAAATCTTGCATTCTTAGTATATAAAGCTTACCATAAAATTTATCACTTAAAAATAATAAGCTTTTTAAATGTAATACTTCGCCTGAATGTCATTCTTACTCAAAAACTCATACATACATACAGTTTCGATTGTTTTTGTTGGTTAGAATTTGGTTAGTTTTAACTTCACAAGCATTAATATTCCGCCTGAATGTCATTGTTGTTCAATTTGCACCCACTCACACAATTTCGATTGTTTTTGTTGGCAATGATTAGGTTAAGTCTAACTTCACAAGCATTAATATTTCGGCTAAATGCCTTTGTTATTCAATTTAAATCTACGCTTACAAATTCGATTTTTTTTGTTGGTTCGAATTAGGTTAGGTTTAGCTTCAAAAGTGTTAATATTTCGCCAGAATGTCATTGTTGTTCAATTTGGACCCAAACATACAATTACGACTGTGTTTGTTGGTTAAAATAGGTAAAGACTATAGCTCAAAAGCGTCAACTAGGTTGACTAGGATTACCCAAGTAACAATTTGTGTCCAAAATTTGGCCACACTTACCAGTTTTTCTTGGCTAATTAGCATTGCTTTTAATGCTAAAACGTCAAGATAACGTCAAAATGACTGACAACAAAGGTGTCACGCTGATCAAAGTAGGGAATGATTTTAGCTTTCTCAAATGCTAGATTTTTAGACTATAATGCTGTGAGCTTATCTTAAAAACTATAAATTATAACAATCATTTACATAGCTAAATAGGTTTTGTAGCTTATTTGAAATGTTCATGACAAAATAGCATTTATGGCAAACTAGGCATTTGAAATATTATTTGGTATAATAGCATTTCTTGTAGTCATTTCGTCAGACAAGCATTTAAGTATTTTACATGGTTAAGAATCTAAAATTTACCATATGGTTTAAGTTTCACTTTATCTTTCACACCAATTCATTATATTCTCCACCCAAATATAACTCGTAGTCCTCTTAAGAATCGATAATCTTTTCCAAATGTCACTCATGCGTATCCCAAGCTTAAGAAAATGCAACTCGTGCTGCGCACTCGTTGCATTTTCGTCGCTGGGATACGCATTCGTGACATTTGAAAAAAATTATCGATAATAAGCGGACCACTAGTTATATTACGTCTGATAGTATCTCCTAATAAATATGCTCATATGTCGACAAAAAAGTTTGGTCGGGTAGTTTTTAAAAGTAGGTCTAAAAAGTATATTGCCCCGTAGAAATAGGTCTTATGTATTGTTTCCAGAAAATAAATTTTTTGAAGAAATTCCAAAATATTGAATAATTGGGACAAGTTTGTAAATACAATCGATAGGGAATTGAAAAATCGGAATGTAAATGTATAAACGACAGAGAAAATCGAAGAAAAATAAGAAAGTATGTAATGCAAAAATCTGAAATGATGGCAGTTCTGGCATATTAACAGAAAAATATGGCACCCATGACATAATAGCATTAGCAGTAGCAAGAATATCAATATGTAATAATAATCACGTAGATTGCTAAATGTTCATTCTGTGGCTAATTATTTATTCTGGGGACAAAAATGCAATGAAAAAATGGTGTTTTGTCACCAACGATTTACCAATATATATATATATATATATATATATATATATATATATATATATATATATATATATATATATATATATATATATATATATATATATATATATATATATATATATATATATATATATATATATATATATATATATATATATATATATATATATATATATATATATATATATATATATATATATTATATATATAAATATATCTATATATATTTATATATATATATATATATATATATATATATATATATATATATATATATATATATATATATATATATATATATATATATTATATATATAAATATATCTATATATATTTATATATATATATATATATATATATATATATATATATATATATATATATATATAGTTCGACAAAAAAACTACGATAAGTTTTATCTGATTATTGAGTTGGAAAAGTCTTGACTTATATAATTGTTTGATTGAGACAGTCGAATACCTCTGATCCGTGCCAGTTCTGAATTTATTGTTAAATGATGTTCGGTTAAGAATAAAATGTTCTCTTTTTTATTTGGCAAGAATAATCCACAATGGCGACTTCGCAATTACAGCTCCATGCAGGCCTACACCAAACACTTCAACACATATTATTGTACGCTCCGACTCAATATGACTTATTTTAAATTGTATAATAACGTGAGCTTATCACTCACACTTACTGGGAATTTCAGATTTATGTGTACAGTTTCAGTCCACAATCATAACCACGAATGTTTTTAGCAGTTTACACGGTCTTTTTAGACTATAGGAGTACACGTTGGTACCTGCACTGTAGCGCGTGTGCAACCCAGGACAGCTAAAAGCACCACATACCTCTTCTTCAATTATTATTAGTAGACGCAATTAACTTATTAAAGAAGCAAGTGTCTTATTCAGACAATCCACCAGCTATGACTTCACTTTCACACAAGAGTTACGTATTAAACCCTCATCGCGTTAGAAATATGGATAACAAAGTAAAAAAAGTCTGTAAAGTTTCTACACCATAACCCTACCGGCATCTTGTTATGAAATTTGATTTTCGTTCATTATTAGAATTAACCAGACAAGTCACTCCACTAACTAAGAACGGCCATGCACCACCACTCATATATTCGAAAAAGAGATATTAATCTGCCTTACTCATTTACAAGTATGGTCGAACCAGGTTAGTTTCCCCATATTGAGTCAAATTAAGCCACGGGCTCTAGTCCTGGTGGTGCTTTTCCTTGAAACACTTTAAGTTTCAACTTCGCAACCATACTTCCCCGGAACCCAAAAGCTTCGGATCTCAGTAAGCGACTAAGAGTCCCATATATGTAGGTCCATCCAATTGCTAGCTGGCATCGTTACTGGTTAGAACTATTAAATGCTTTCGCCTCTTGCGCCGTTATATACTAATTCCCTCAACTACTTTTATTAATAATTACGTCTTAAAATAAAATTCAATTGAAAATAGTACATTCGTCTTATTCCATTATTCCGTGCAGAGAATATCTAGGCACAAATGGCCTGCTTTAAGCACACTAATTTATTCAAAGTTATTGTACTAATTCTAGACCAATACTCGGTAAAGTGCATAAATTTAAACTTATTACGAGTAGAAACTTACGTTTAAACCACTACAATAATACGTCATTGCTTACCACCTCCACTTGACACAACTACGAACGTTTTAACCGCAAAACCTGTAATTTAGTCTATTGGAGTTGAAATAAACGTTTGTGACAGCTTTCGCATAGAGCTAAGAACCAACTTACTCGTGATCAATAACTGTTCACACAAAACCCTTCTCCACATCAGTCCTCCAAGATCTAATTCGATTATTTGCTACTACCACCAAGATAAGTGCCACTGACAGCTCCATGCAGTCTCACACCAAACACTTCAATGCATATCATTGTACCCTCCTACTCGATATGGGTTGATTTTAATAGTTAAATTAAATTTTCCATATCGGTTATGTACAGGCATATGACTTGAGCGCCATCCGTTTTAAGGGCTAGTTGCTTCAGCAGGTGAGTTGTTTCACACTCCTTAGCGTGTAACAACCTCCATGTCCACCGTTCTGCTGACTTAAGCAAGCAACACCTTTCAAGGTATCGGAATGAGCCTTTTTTTGGCGCCATAGCATAACGTTTGATTCATCCAACAGTGCCAGTTCTGCTTGCCAAAAGTGGCCCACTAGGCACAATATATCATTAAAGAACCTCTGATGACTTCAATCAAGAAAGTCGAGGATCTTACCTATTTAAAGTTTGAGAATAGGTTGACGTCGTTTCGGCCTCAACTCCTGTATTCTTTCGCTTTACCAGATAAGACTATTTTCCCAAATATAAATATTCACCAGCTTATTTGATTCCCAAAAAGAATTAATTTCAGCTTATTAATTCTTTTTGGGAACATCTCTGAGATTTGGCCAAAATTCAATACAGTGAACTATTATATTTGTATATACATATTTATAAAATTTGTTTTCAGGGTTTTTTGAGAATAATAAAAAAGATAAAATGTAATTTTAAAAAGATATATGTAATTCATTTAAAACAATTAATACTTTTAATCTTTGAATCATTTTAATATATCAATTTTAAACTGTGATATTATTTGGTAGTATTTTACAATAATATTACAATTTATTTACCTACTGTACAGTCGTTATACCAATACATTGATATTTTTGTCAATTTGTCGGAATCTTCACACCCGTCTTTTTAGTAATATCGAAAAATTAGCTATAGGTCAAAAAAACGTTTTCCTCACATATGAACAATGTTAAAATTAAAAGGCTATTAACTATTAGACAAAATTATGCTATAATAGCTAAAAAGAATTCCATTGTTACTTGGGTAGGTTAAATCTAACTTCAAAAGCGTCAACATTTCGCTTTTGTTTAATTTGAATCCATACAAACAATTTTGACTGTTTTTTTTGGTTAAAATTAGGTTAAGTCTAGCTTCAAAAGGTTCGCCTGAATGTCATTATTGTTTAAATTCTGTTGTTTTTGTTGGTTAGAATCAGGTTATTGTTGTTGAATTTGAACCCATACATACAATTTAGATTGTTTTGTTGGTTAAGTCTAGCTTCAAAATCGTCAACATTTCGACCTTGTTGTTCAGTTGTTGAAATGAATATCCTTGTTGTTCAATTTGAATCCATACAAACCATTCAATTGTTTTTGTTGGTTACGATTAGGTAAGGGTCAATAAAATCAACAATTAAATATCGGTTCACTAGCGACAAGCTTTTGTATTTGAATGTATATATGTATTGGCATCCTTGATATAACCGACCGAAATTAATCGGCATTGCACGAAGCAAATGCATTAAATCGCATACAGTAAACAAATAATATTTATGATTTTTAATTTTAAAAAATTCAGTTTTTCCGAAAAGTTGTGTTTTTCCTTCCATTTCCACTTGCTTGTATGAAGAAAAATAACAATAATTCTCGTCTAATTTTATTTTAATGAAAAACTTTATATATCATGAATTTTCATAAATGTATTGTTTTGTTTTGGTGCTGTTGATACCAGATTTTCATGACTTTGATTTGTGGGATTTTATTTCGTATTATTATGAACGAAGGAAAAACGCCATTCATAAATAAATATTGTTCCTTCGTTTTTATCGGAAAACAGTTAAATCGCATACACACTTATTACATATATGCCGCTTTTGTTTCGGCTATATGTTATTGTCATAAATAAACTTATATGTCATGAACATCATTTTGTGTTATATAAGATTTAGAATGTGATAATATAAATTTTGACGACAATATATTTTTATCATAATATATATTCTCGTTTTCGCAAAAGCTCGTATTTATTTTTTTGTTTGAGTGTGTGTGTGTGTGTGTGTGTGTGTGAAATCAGTATTTTGCGTATAAACGAATTATCTTAGCTCACAGGATGGTCAAAATCAAGCGACTTGAATTTAAATCGTATATATAGACGTCACCAATAAATGTAGTAACGAGTTTCCCAATCGATGCCAAATCCTTATGGGCCACACTGTGTTTACTAAACGAAACATGTGTATACACATTCAAGCATTTCAACATTCGAGTACAATACTGTATAATTTTCTAATCTGCGGTACAATATCATCTCATTTATGAAATACTGTATATTATATCACAAAGACAGTAGAATTACGCTTAAAAGAAATTCATTTTATTTAGTTAAATTATTTTTTGTGAAATTTTTCTGCTAAAACACTTTAAAATAATTTTCTTTTTGTGCACTGTGTATCTATGTATATATATAATATGTGAATCCTCGTGTGTTGTGGAGAACGGATAAAAATAACGCCGACATTTCTTTTTGTTTCTTGCAGAATTCTTCCTACACACTTTGAAAATAATATTAAATAAAATGAACGAAAGTAAGAAAAGGTTGTATTCTAACCCTCATTCATTACCGAGCCAACAATGACAATATATGTACAATGTACATTATATATATATATATATATATATATATATATATATATATATATATATATATATATATATATATATATATATATATATATATATATATATATATATATATATATATATATATATATATATATAACACCAACAAAACCCTAGAGTGGAAAAAAAAGAAAATATATTTTAAGTTCAAAGTGAATAAGTGTTTTCACTTTGACACATTTTCATCCCCATAGCTCGGTTTAAAAAATAAAATAATTTTCTTTCCTGTTTCCAGTTTTTTATTTTTGTATATGGCTGATGTATATTTTCTTTTGACAGAAATAATAAGAAAAGAAAAGTATATTATTCTTAGATTAATATCTTCATATAAATACGAATGACATTTCAAGCGTGTTAGCAAAGGAAAATGTGTGTATACTATATTTATAATAATAATAATGGAGAAGGTGAAAAATTATATAAATTTCAGATTTTTTTTCCTTTTATTCCTCAAAAGATACAGATCTAAGTTTCTTTTTTCGTTGAA
Source organism: Tipula lateralis (assembly GCA_963932295.1). Classification (NCBI taxonomy): domain Eukaryota; kingdom Metazoa; phylum Arthropoda; class Insecta; order Diptera; family Tipulidae; genus Tipula; species Tipula lateralis. The sequence goes on from OZ010737.1 coordinate 59,370,345, forward strand.
TAGAAATACCTACTACACACATACATATATAAGATAAGAAATGTATACAATAAAAATAAAATAAACACAAAATGAAAATTATGATAATTTTATTAAAAACACTGTTTTGTGTCTTGTATTACTTATGTCAATATGAATGGAACGAAACCAACCACAGATGGAATACATAAATAGTTCCCTCCCCACTGTTTTTATGTTTCTCCGCCGAAACTATGTGTATGTTAAGCGGATTTTACGAAAGGAAAAAAATTTATATGCAAACCTAATATACGAGTACGATATGTATCTTTATTATTTGTATAGTTGAAATATTCAAAACACTATGCACATTTAAATATTTGGTGTGAAGATTTGTACGTAATGTGGGTTACCTTCATATATTATTATTATCATCTTTGGCACAGTTTAATTTAATAGAATATATTAACATGTAGACTATAGCTTTCTATACAGAATGTGAAATTATGCTTTAGTATTGTTCCGTTAAATATGGTCTCCAAGAATTACATTAAGTTAGGAGGCTACTTCATCTGATTGGGCTTATTAGTAAATCTAGATTGACATTTGCGGTTTCATTACAATTATAGCATATCGTTGGCTTTATAGAAGAGACCACGTCCCATCGCTATATATTCCTATAATAATTCGATATGAACCCGGGTGGCAATACTAGTAATAGAAAATGTCAGAATGTCACTGTTACTGGCAAAAAAACTAAAAGAATGTTTTAACCAGATATTTGAACACTCGCATGTAAGCTTTGGATGCATATGAAATTAAATAAGCTGGAATGTTAATGAACAATCAAATTATGTCAGCCAACTGAAAAAACATATAAAGGTGTGCTATAAAGATTTAAAGGTATATATATATATATATATATATATATATATATATATATATATATATATATATATATATATATATATATATATATATATATATATATATATTTATATATATATATATATATATATATATATATATATATATATATATATATATATATATATATATATATATATATATATATATATATATAGGGTGTTTTTTTAAATTGGAACTGTAGCGTTGCTTGGTATGGTAGGCTGAATTGCTTAAACCAAACTACCAAGCAAGCTCGAATGGTAGATATATTGGTTTTTATCAATTCCCTCATTCAATCAATGCCCTCATCCATCGCCTAAGACCTTACGCTCCCCCACACTGGGCTCACCTGTACAGCATCGAAAATAAATATATATAAAAACAAAACAAATGCCGCGGTTGGGGTTAAGTCAAGTTATTAACCTTTTTCTCTTTTTCATAAAAAAAAAATTCTGCGAGAAACCACCAAGAGAGACACCAGAGACAGGGAGAAGACAAATAGTCACGATTCCGGCGGAGCGAATACTTCGTGAAAAAATAAAAAAAAAACAGAAATAGATGGCAGATACGGGTTCGGCAGAAAATGTGCCAAGTCACGCTCGAGATTTTCGAGATGTGGCGAAAATCTCGAGTTGCTGAGAATGGAGATTCGCGGAACACCAACCAGGGGGGAAAACAAGAGCCGTGATGGTCAGCAAAAAAAATAACGAGGGACAGTAGAATTTGGACCGTCAAAGGTGACGGCGAGGAAAAACAAAACTTAAAAATAGAAAAATCAAATGGTGGATGGCGGTGGGCAAATATTTCCGCATCCAAACCTTTGTGTGATTTTTTATATTGATACTCTTAATATCTAAGTGTATGTACTTGATAAAATAAATGTAAAATTTATAACGTTTTAGTTTTGGTGTTTTCCTTTTTTGTTCTTTCGCTGGAGGTGCACATTTATTTGCGTTATTTTGTTGTTGGTGCAATAAAGACAATAAAGACACTTGTGAACTGTATAGATTATTTATTGAGACAGCATATAAAAGACCATATAAAACGAAACAGCAGACAGTGATGGTGTATGTGGTGCTGAAGTAATCGAGCCAACGTTTCAGCCGAGAAGAACACGCGGCCCTGCAATACAGGTGAGTCTTCCCTTGAATTAGCTTTCCCATCCATATTCTCACTCCCAATCCCAATTTATTGTTCTGATCCACACAACCACCTGATATAATTCGAGTTGCTTGGTGGTTTTTCTAGTGGTATTTTTGGATACCCCGCCCGAGTCCACTCGCTCATATATACAAGACCAAAGCCGGACATATGTTCTGGTAGACTGTTGCCCAACTTCCGTTTTTTTTATTGTCTACCCAAACCACAACCAACGCGGAACAGCACGTTACAGAACCTATACTTTTGAGTGTATTAAGATATTAAAAGTAAACACTTTTTGCTCACACATCATTTTTGTAAAGTGTATGATTTCCGAGATATGTGCAAAAATTGATATTCACTAAATAAAGCAATCGAATTTTCCCTAAGTTTTACAAATTAAAATAGAAAATATCAAATGTTCTTTGACTTGCGCAATTTTTTTGTTTTATTGCTTTGTGATATAATTACAATTATCTTGGAAAAAGTTTTTTATAATGTTGTTTATTAATTTAATAAATGTTGAAAATGTCCACCATTTGATTCCAAACATTTTTCTACTCGTCTTATAAAATTTAGATGAACTGCTTCTAATTCAGCTTCTGAAATATGATTTCTAAAAATATCTTTAATTCTTTGTTTCATATTTTCAGCAGTGGTAGGCCGATTGAAATAGGCTAAGTCTCTTACTTTTCCCGATAAATAAAAGCCCATGCTTGTTAAATCGGGTGATCTTGCTGGAAAAGGAGTAGGGCCACTTCTTCCAATCCATTTATTCGGAAACATTAAATTTAGTTGTTGTTGGGAAGCTATACCAAAATGGGAAGGCGCACCATCCAAATGACGCCACATTTCTTGTCTTACTCGCAATGGAATGTCTTCCAATAAATTGGGAAAATCTTGTAATAAAAAATTCACAAATTTTTGTGTAGTTAGTGTTCCATTAAAAAAAAATGACATTACCGTCGCTCTTAAACGTTGCCTCCACAGTCCACATGACAAGACGAAAGAAATCTGGATTTTTTTCAATTTGTTGCCTCGCCCAAAGACAAAATTGAATTCTTGATCTTAAATCATTAGCAGATAACTTTTGCAGCAATGATATGTGGTACGCATGGAATTTGTTTTCTCTCAAAACGCGAGACACGGTCGTTTGAGATATTCTTCTATCTCGTGCAATATTTCGTGTTGATGTGTGTGGGTCCTGTGATACTGCAGCTAGCACATCTACAACAATTTCTTCAGGACTCTCACGACCTCTCCTTTGGTTTCTTATGCTTCCGGTAGTGCGCAGCTTATCTGCTAAACGTTTAACTACACCTCTTCTAAAATGCCGACGATCTGGATGTCGTTCAACGTATAATCTAATCACCATGCTTTCATTTTGTCGACACTCACCGTAGATCATCATCATGTCGAATGCTTCCTGGTTAGTGTAAAACATGACAAAAAACTTTTTCTAAGATAATTGTAATTTTATCACAAAGTAATAAAACAAAAAAATTGCATAATAAGTCAAAGAACATTTGATATTTTCTATTTTAATTTGTAGAACTTAGGGGAAATTCGATTGCTTTAGTGAATATCAATTTTTGCTCTTATCTCTGAAATCATACACTTTACAAAAATGATGTGTGAGCAAAAAGTGTTTAATTTTAATTGCTTAATAAAAACAAACACTCAAAAGTATAGGTTCCAATTAAAAAAAACCTAACTTTAGCCTATATCTCCGAAACTAATGAGTTTCAAGGTCATTGAAGATCACCACTAGATGTTCTTCTCGACTCTTAATGAATTTCAATGTAGTAATTTTCTCCTATCTAGCACCGTTCTCGAGATAAAAGCCCTGCATTAATTAGGAAACTCACCCTGTATATATATATATATATATATATATATATATATATATATATATATATATATATATATATATATATATATATATATATATATATATATATATATAATTATATATATACATATACATATATATATATATATACATATATATATAAATATATATATTCATATTTATATATATATATATATATATATATATATATATATATATATATATATATATATATATATATATATATTTATATATATATATATATTTATATATAAATATATATATATATATATATATATATATATATATATATATATATATATATTTATATATATATAAATGGTATGTGGTTGTTTAACCTCCTATTAAAATCACTCTTTAATCGGTCCATTTCCTAATTGCATCATCCTTAGTGTTATAAAAAAGGTTTGCTACAAAAATATGCCTTTTGAATCGGTTTGCCAAAAAATGTACCTCCAAATTGGACCTATGAACCACATTTTTCCTTTAGTTTTGGTTAAGGTTTCTTTACCTCTAAATGCGACCGAAAAAATTATATTTCTCTGCAAATTTGCAGATTAAATGTTTATTTTATATATTTGTTTTATTCTTCTTGTTTTAAATACTAAATATTTTGCATATGGATTTGTAACAATATATTTATTTTCCAAAACGTAACGAACACACATCGCATTCACCACAAATTACGAAGTTGTCAGGTAGAAATACAATGTAATCAAAAATCTGTAATTCGCTAAAACTGTTGCAAAACGATTCACAATATAATACGAACTCAATTGTTCAATGTCGTCATCATACGGAAATTGGCCTTACAGAAGTATATTACGGAATTCACATGTTGCCTCATATATTCAACTTAAAAGATGCTAGATCTTGGACGGTCGGCAGATTCAGCACCTTAGCCGTCAACTAATGCTACCAGGAGTTGAAGAGTAACTCCATTATCTTTCACGTCTAGCTGACCATCTCATTCATATTCTTTACTTTTGACTGAAGGTGAAAATTTAAAACCGGAATTTTTAGGTCACGCTGCTTTTGAACGAGAATTTCATTTGAGGATATAGTTTGTTTTGCTAACCCACATACATTTCAATATAAGAAATTGCGAAGGGATAGATCTGGGTTTGTTATACTTTTTTATTGTTTTCTCAACGCTATTGATAATCGACTGATTTATTAGTTTTATAACTTGTTTGAATTTATTAGTTTTTTCAACAAAAGTTTTATGAACTTCGTGTTATATCCACAAGTATGGATTGCAATAATACTGTTTGCATCACGTGTTAACTGGTTTACCTTTATTTCGAGCTTTTCTTGGCTAAAAGGGCCAAGAAAAGCTCGAAATAAAGGCATTCTCTTTATCTCAAGTTCATCCTTTAGTGCAACATTGAGAAGTTGTTTGAGTATTGATGAAAATTAGGTTAAGCGGTATATAAGCTTAACTCGATATTTTTCAATGAAAAATCTAACTTGTTTTTTTTAGCAAAACAAGTGAACATTGTATCCCCACCACAATTCCATCACGTTTTTTGGAAATAGCTTGAGTTTCTTGAACACGATTCTCACTTTCTAGACACACTGTTGCAGTTCCTTATCTGTAATTTTATTTACTTTGCCCATGTTAATTTTCCAGGTTATAAATTACAGAACTTAACACTTTGGCTGCCAATATTTTACTGAGCATACACTCTAAATGCCATCCAACCACGCCAATATTATTCCAAACATACATCTCAAATCTTTCTTATAGAGCCAGTGTTGTTCTCAACATACATTCTAGATTATCTCTTACTATGCCAGTGAATTAGGACTGGCATAATAAAATAGAATTTAGAATGTATAGGTGTAACAGCACGGGCTTAGTGTAATGCAATTTAGGATGTATGTTTATAACAACACTGGCACAAGAAAACAGAATTGTCAAATATATGTCTTGAATAATATTGGCATGGTTGAGTGGAATTTAGAGTGTATGCTCATTACAAGATTAACAGCCAAAGTGTTAAGCCATCTAAAAGCAACTGATTCAGCAATTATATTACAATTACACTGTTGCTTGTTTTGGTATGAGCGATTTAACTGGACGATAGATTTTATTACCGGAATAAGTTCAACCAGCTTATCTAGGATATAAGAGTTTGTGATTCACATTATTATGACTTTGAACCGACATTTAACATTGGCTTTTTCGATTTAAGCCTATTTCGAATTGGGATAAATATAAGCTCTGTATATATTGTACTAGACATTCCACATTGAACGTTGTTTTGTACTGAACATTAACAATAAGTGTGAAGTTTTTTCAAATTTTGGTCTAAAATTAATACCATTTATGTTTAAAGCTTCTGAACCAATGGCAGAATTATTTGAAATTTTAAGTCATTAATAAATTGTATTCGAGTTCTTCATATACCTATAACAACATTGGGTTATGTATGTTTACTATAGGTAACAGTGTTTAAGTTTTACTTCATTTGGTATTTGCATTCGTTTCGTAGTCCGATAAATTCCGTTCTAGTAAATACTCTAGAATATATGACAATCGCTGGCACGAAATATTTTTTAAGCTTTCCTGAAGTAATTAAGGTAATTTATGTTTCCATAATAATAAAAATAAAATAAAAAAGGTGGTAATAATTCCAGAACTCATTGCCATGGGGGGCCTCTACAGGTTCAACTAACAATCACACACATATATATACACATTTAAAAACAATCAGTCGTTAATATTTAATCACCTCCGGAAAAAAACTCGTGACAATCGAATGGCAGAGCAAGTGCGCTACTTTCTCTAGGCTTAAGTCAAATTACAATAGATTTAAGTCAAATTACAATAGTAATTTATTTTGATTGTTGGAATTTCTTAACACTTATGTGCGCGGTTAGAATAAAATGAAGTTATTTGGAAAGCATCTACCATCGTTCATTGAATGCTTAAAGTACGATGTTACTAAATTAAATCTCCGTTTATATCCAATGTTTGTCGAAAATATTAAATCTTTTCTTAAGCCACTCGTCTCGGTGTTATTTCAGTTCAATTAGTCCACATATGTTATAGAATGATCACCTTTATCTCCATTCTTAGGATCATAAGGCGTCTACTAGACTGGACCATCGAACTCTGTTTGGGGCTATTCTCTTTAGTTCCCCCTAGGTTTTTTCAAGATGTTTTGCTTCAGTAAGCACTGTTCTTTTCCAAGTGAAAGCCTTCCCACTTTCCTTTTTCCTTGCGGTCAGTGACATCCTGTTATGTCATTAGGTGTCTTTCTCAGCGTGTGCCTATCCATCTCCATGCCCGCCTATCCATTTCATTATCTCCTTCTCAATGTCTACTTGGTTTGCTTGTTGCAGTTACTCTTCATTTGTGATCGTTTTTGGCCAGAAGCAGTTGATCAATCGCCTAAGACATTTATTCACAAACACTTAGAGTCTTCTTCTGATTTTCTGCAGTACTGATTTTACACAGACATTAAACAATCGAATCTTGGTGTTTCTTGACAGGACAGATGCATTCCAGATCTTATGGAGTATTTTGAAAGTGTTTCTTGCTTTGTTGATGCGATGGTTAATGTCTTCTTCCGTTCCGCTTGTTCTTGATATGGTACAGCCAAGGAGTACGAATTTTTCGACATCTTCTATTGTGCCTTGGTTGATGCGAAGCGGTGTGTACTTCTTTGTGTTCAGTCTCAAGGCCTTTGTTTTACTTTTGTTTATTTTAAGCTCAAAATCTTGTGCTATTTCTGATAACTTTTGTAGCTTTTGCTGCATGTTTGTGTATTTGTGTGTTAGCAGACATATATCATGCAATTATCTATTACAATGGTTAGATATTGATAATTCAAGGTAAAGACATCCCAGCTAATCGATTTTATTGACCATTGGCATTAAACAGACGTGCATATTCTAAAAATGTTAAACCTTTATTGAGCTACTAGACTGACGATCCACATGACTAGCTTGACGATCTCCAACCAATGTTTTATATTATCCAATGTTTTAAATTGAACATCAATATAAATTAATGATTCAGCCCATTCCCCGAATTGGCGGCGCATATGATGGTCGTTTGGCTTTAATTCCTGTACAAGTTGAATCTTGAAAGTATTTAAGCCACTTTTTTTCGTAGAGCCTTCGTAGAATTGACTTATTTGCTTTCCTGTACAGCAGATACAGTTTCTTCAGTGCACACTGTTCGGACATTATCTGAAGAACGGTTGTGTACACTATAGAATGGACGAAGTGCACGATAAGTTTGGCGAACATAACCATAATGAACTGTCCAACCAATCTAAACAAAAAGCAACTAACAGCTGTTACATGAGTTATCAAACAAAGCAGTGTTACCATCTCAAAGTTGTGACGTCTAAAAACCCTTTATTAATAGGACTTTTTTCTTTATTATGATAGTTTAATTCTGGGATGAGAGTAGCTAATTCGAAATTATTTTTCTGGGCTAATATTGTTATCCTGATAGATGGACACTGTCATGATAGTCACTGTCGTGATAGTTTGGTGCTGCCATTGCCTTTTCGTTGGATGAAAACTGGGCAAGCTTTAATTTTGATTGTTGCTAGCAGATTGGTTAAAATAAAATGGGAGTTATTTGAAAATTACCTATCATGAACACCTCCGCGAAGCATATTGACAGTAGAACGAAGTTGGAAGCCTCCATTTCATATTCTTTGATGCAAGACATACAAAACATGATTTTGTAACCTACAGTAACTTTGTACCTAACATATTACAAAATTTAGACATAATTGGTGTATTTATTTCACACCGGTGATACACACGTACTACATCACTAAATGTTAGTCAATCACAACATTATACATTTCTTTAATTTGGCAATCATAATTGAAAGCTCAGTTTTACTATACCAACCTTAATAATTTATAATTTTCGATTTTTTACTGTCCAAATGACAAAACTCAATGGTCGAAAAGAAAACCGAAAAGAAAATTAAACCAAATTTCACAATTTTTTATTTTATTTTATTGGATTCCATTAAATTAAATGAATATTGCAAAAGATTTAGGGAGAATTATTAATCAACTAAAATTGGTCACAACTGAATACAGAAAATAATTCGAAATCGAATGTTGCGTAAATGGGGAAAATTCGATTCGATTTTCCATTTACGACTTTTCATTAAGCGTTAAATTGATTAATATCGAATGACGAATGGTGATAATCAATCAAAATGGGGTGGTTCGGATAGATGATTTATAAGTGCCCTCTCAACCATTTCGCCATAATCACTCGTCATATATTTGGGGATTTAACAAGAACAAAAACTCTCATCACTCGTTGGCCATGTTAATCCATAATTAAAAAAGGAAAAAGTTTAACTTGACGAAATGTATAGAGAGAAAATACATGTACCAATTATGTACAATGACCCTTAAAAAAAGGAAAATTCTCTTTAGGTTCAATAAGTTTTTCAATTTAAATTATTTTAATATCACCAAGAGGATATCCTTCTCTTTAAATTTGACTATAATTTTGTTCAATCAAATTTTCTTATTTTACAGCATCAAAAAAAAACTAGAAAAACACCAACAACCTACAGATTTCCGATTTGCTATTTCGTTTGACATTGTCTCCATACATTAGAAATGAAAAATTAGATTTGTCGTCTACGTATGTATGTATATAGTATGTACATATATCGATGATGTTCGAAACATAATTTTTTGTTTTTCGTTCAGAGAGACATCTTCTTGTATACCAAACCATGTACTTATATATACAAATAAATTTGTCTTAGGAAGCAAAACAAAACTTTTTACATATCCCAAAGTATAGACGGCACAGATCTACAATACATATGTACATATATAGTCGTACTTATGTCTAATACATAATATATATTGATACAGCTACATGCACAGTACGTACATAATAATGACGAAGATCAAACTGGAACATACATACATAGTTCTTCGAGATAAAATAAATAATACAATAGAATAAATATTGGAAGATTTTGTTATCCATCGGAAAAGATAAATCGAAAATATTCGAGTATTGTGAATACATATACGAGTATGTATCGATAGAAATAAAAATTGATAGAAAAGATAAATCATTCGCCGTAAATAACAACTTGAATAAGGAGTTACATAAAAAAGTTGTATCTCTCGTTTATTTATTTATTTATTTGTTGTTGCTTCTTCAAGAAACGAGGATGTGATCGAAAAATGTGCTTTAGTATGGTTTCTACTTCGAGATATATCCGATATGTCGTAATTGTACATCTTATATACAATATATAGATTTTGTTTGATAATAAAAATACCTTACGAGTTATACGACATTTGGCACTAACGAATTTCTATCCTATTTAGTCTTATATAACAGGTATATTGCCCTATGGCTGAGTGTATTGAATTGATTAAGAAATCGAAAAGGATATACAGTAACACCTCATACAACGCTCCCTCTTACAACCCTGTTTCGTTATTACGCTGTTTCTAAATCAAAAACACGTTAATTTGGAAACGAATGCTCTCGAAAACGTTAATGTCTAAAAAATAAAAGCGTTTTTGGATTTCAAGCAAATAAAGATTGGCCAACCCAAAAATCTTATTGTATCACTCGGAAACCCCTCGGACAATGATGGGACAATGTAAAGTTGGTTTACCATTGATTTGGATATCTTACCTGTGGAATTTTATGTTTTTAATTCCGAATACGACTTCTAGCGAATTGTATATTCGGCGTACTTTCAAAAAGCTTAAACATGTAGTTGATGCAAAAACTAAAACAATTAAACAATTGTTGAAAAAGTGTTCAGCAAAATGAATGCGATTGAAAATATTAGAGACTCTGAAACGGGGTTTGAAATATAAAAAGACAATGTTAGAATCAAACACATAGGCTGAATAAAAGCTACACACCTGGGTCCGGTTGGTCGGGGATACCTCGGTCCATAAATCCAATTCTGTCCTTTCCTTAGGTGCTAACCTGTAAAATATGAACGAGACATGGCCACATACATCGAACATTGAACAAATATGAGAAACACATAGGTGCATTGGCCGACCAAATACATCTCTAAAAAAAAATAAATAAAAGTGTAAAAATAAAGAAATCACACTGTCGGTGAAAGGTGAAGGTGGGTCGTGTCAAGAGCGGTGGAGAGGATCTACAAGTAGAACTAGAGCGATCGCGATGCTTGATCGACAAGAGAGTTCTGGAACGAGTCATAGAACAGACGAAAAAGGAACTCGTGGATATACAGGTTAGTGCCACTCTCATATTTTTCCTTACAAGCTCCCTGTGTAACAAGTTTCATTTCAATAGTACAATACTCCCCCTCCCCCCCAATTGTTACACCCAGCCCGAAGGTCTCTAGCCAACCGGAGAAAGCGTCCAAAATTATCAAATTAAATTGTCTGCTAAATTGGGAGGTGGAGTAAGAGCAAGGGGAGAGGACGGCCAAAAGCAATGTATCATTTGTGAAAGTAAAATTTTTTGAAATATAGTGTCAAAAAAAGGAAATATTTTTATTTGCTAACGCGCACGTCACAACTCCTGGAATAAAGTTTCAAATGATTACACACGAGAGGTATGGAACAAATTTTTTCTTAAAAATACGAAATTTTTTTTTACCGATAATTACAATCCATCATTGTGCAAATAGTGCAGATGGCGCATGTTGTGGGGTTCGATTAAATTAACGATTTACTCTAAATGAATAAATGACATTTATTTAGCACAGTAGTTTAGAATAGTAACATAACCCCTAAATTCAGTATATTTCCTGCCTCCTATAGCACTGTTTTCTATTACGCTCAATTTTCAGGAACACATCTACAGCGGTGTGCGAGATATTACTGTATTATAATTTTGAAGATTATTAGATTTGAGATAACGTATAAATATGTATAATGTAATCTGTTTCGAGATCGAAGCACTAGCAAATAAAAGCTCAAATTATGAGCTCAATTCACAGTAATCACAGAACAGACGTCTTACTTCGACAAAAACTGTATCGGTTCAAAATTTAAACCAAATCAGATACAAACAGGCGCCATAACTCGGTTTCGCCATAAGTCGGGTGGATCTAAAGTTTGTTTGTTTTAGAGGTTCACAACTTTGAGCTGGCAACACTGCTTTATTTCAAAACCCATGTAACAGGTGATAGTTGCTTTTTTTAAGTTTAGTTTGACATTTTATAATAGATATACTTACATCAGAGCTTGCAAACGGTCGAACTTTTTTATCAAAATAATGGGTCTATTCGTCAAACTAAGCGTACATTCGTCCATTTTATGGATTATGTATCGTCCTGCAGAGCGACTAATTCGAAAAACAATAGATCGTTTTCGGACTACGTTTACTCTTAATGATAATTTGCATCAAGTTGTTTAGACAGGTTGTTTCCTTCCACTTTATGGAAGATTTTACAAAAAGGTCTTGGCTTAAAAGCTTTCAACATTCAACATGTACAGGAATTAAAGCCAAACGTCCATCGTATGCGTATAATATTGACGAAATTTTGACAAAACTTAACTTAAAAGTAAAATTCTCTGTAAATAGAGTTCCAATTGAAGTTTGGACGGTATTTTTGTAAAAATGGTAGATGTAAAGGCAAATAAACAATATTAAAAATGGAAAATAAATATTTTGAATAGCAAAAAAGTGGTAGATGTAAAATATAAAATCCTTAATATCTCCGTTAATACTTGTCCTACCGCCCTTTTGACGAAATTTCGATAAAACTTAACTAAAAGGAAGAATCCTCTCTCAATAGAGATCCGATGGGAATTTTGACGATATTTTTGAAAAAATGGTATTTGTAAAATGTAAAATCCTTTAAATCTTAGTAACTACTTGTCTTACCGCACTCTTTACGAAATTTTGACAGAACTTAACTAAAAAGTAAAATCCTCTCTTAATAGAGGTTCAATGGAATTTAAACGATATTTTTGAAAAAGTTCTAGTTGCAAAATATAAAATCCTTGATATCTCCCTAAATACTTGTCCTATCGCAATTTTGACGAAACTTTGACAAAACTTAACTGAAAGGTAAAATCCTCTGTAAATACTAAATAGAGGTCCAATGGGAATTTTTATGATATTTTTGAAAAAATTGTAGATTTAAAATATAAAGAAAATTAATAGTTTTTGATCTATTACAATTAGTGATGAGCGAAACCGAGAACGATTCGATCTTTTAAATCACTAACCAGGTTATTTTAACCTGATCTTTTAACCTGATCAGTTTAACCAATTCGATTCGAATTTATATATATATATATATATATATATATATATATATATATATATATATATATATATATATATATATATATATCTGTGGCAATTCAACATAATCACTTAATATCACTTAAGTGGTTTAGCCAAATTTTATTTATTATTGTTCGTTTTCGCCCCTTTACTAATCACACCAATTTTCTCCTAATTCGCTTCATTTTTCCCCAAGTTATGACTTTTTGAAAAAACCACTTAACTACAATGCACTTCATTAGGATTTTGGAAAAATCACTTATTTCGCATTTTTCAGTTGAGCTATAATATTAAATTGTATTTAAATGAATATAAAAAAACATCGAGCTAGAAAAATAACTTATAAGTACTTAAGCGAATGGTATTTTTATATAAATAGTGAAAATAAAATCGAAAAAAAAACTTAAGTGACAATATGTGTTTTTACCAAATTTCAGTTGTATAATAAAGTTTGTATAATAGCACTTAAGTTATTTTTCCATAAGCAACTATAGGTGAAAAATCCGTTAAATCAATTTCACAAGCGTTACTAACTCAGTTAAGTGATTATTCCATATAGTCAAAATAAATAAAGTGTGAAATTAAAGTAATTTAAGTGATTATGTTAAAAGTCATATTTACTTTAATTTAATAATAAGTGTTTTTTCTTGATGTGTTATAATAATAAATTGAATAATCTTACTATTGAATAATCGTACTAATAAAGTAAACTTTTTGGCCCGTGTAAAATATAAATTGCAATAAGACACTATGTTCAGTCGAGGGAAAAGAATGATACTGTTAGCTAAAAAAGCGAATCCAGGTACTCAAATAAATTTAAAAGTGTCAGAATTAGATCAACATGCTGTAAAAATGAAAGTGTCACACTTAGACCAACGTTCTGCAAAAATGAGAGTGCCAGATTTAGATCATTGTTCTGTGAATTATGACCAAGAGGAAATGCGAGAAAGCTTAAAATTAAATATAGCAAGTAAGTTATTAATAAAAATGTGTTATACTGTATTAATATAACTAAGACATATTTTGTAGATAGTGAACAAGCTCAAATTCCATTTTGCGCTTCTTGGTTTACACCACTAGGACATGGTGAATCATCATCAAGCTGTGTTAATGGAGAGTGTGTGACTGAAAGTCAGTTGGAACGTCTAAAAAATGTATACTTGCCACGCGATGCACATGACATAAGCATGAGTGATTACGATGATTCTGATGCTGACCCAAACTTTGTTCCAAGTTTCTCTGATGTTGAATCAGATATAGATAGTATGGCAAAGCAAATCGAAGCAAACATTGAATCAGACCAACATGTTCCAAGTACTTCAAAATCTGTGTCTGGTCCAAATTCAAGTAGCGTTACGATTATTACGAACTCACTAGTCAATATATCAAATATGGCTGATAGCACAGGGGAGGTTGATGCAAACAGTGAAACTTTGAATAGGAACATTCAAAGCTCTTCGACATCTGCAATTCGTCAAAACATAAAGAAATGTCGAAATTCTGGAATGAGGTATACAACCAGCTCACAAAAAATAATTAAGGCCAGAGAGTGTACGTCTCTGCAAGTTTGTCGCTTTAATTGTAAAAATAAGATTTCTTTTGAACAGCAGAGGGAGATTTTTAAGAAATACTGGTCCTTAGGAAATTATAAGCAACGTATATGCTATTTGGCGGGCCTAATACAGATAAACCCTATCAAAAGGACCACTGTTATCAAAACATCTAAGTCGAAGGTCAGGCTGAATAGTTATACCTACCACGTTGAAATAAATGGAATTCACACAAAATTGTGTCAAAAGTGTTTTAGAAAAACACTTGGTGAAACGGATAATTTCATTAAATCAGTAGCAAAAAAAAAAATTGGAAAAAGGTAATTTAAACGAGTACCTAGCAGATCGCAGAGGAAAAGCAGTGCCTCCCAACAAATTGGATGCTAATAAAATTCAGGAAATTAAGGCACACATTACCTCATTCCCTGCTTACGAGAGCCATTAAACACGAGCTCATACATCACAGTTATATCTGGAGTCTGATTTAACATTAACAAAAATGCACCAGCTCTATTCTACCAGTCATTCAAAACCGGTTTCAATTTCAAAATATTCTGAAATTTTCAAAGGTTAGTAAATTGTTGATTAATTGATGAATGAAATAATAGTTACTTTAATTAATATACCATTTTATATTGTATTTAGAAATGGGAATCAAATTTAGAAAGCCAAAGCTTGATACATGCAATAAATGCGAAACTCTTAAAGTGCAAATAGAGGGAGCATTAGATGAAATTGTAAAAATGAGGTTAACTGACGAGCAACAGAAGCACCATGAGAGTGCAACACAAGCATACAATGCAAAAAATGTCGACAAGGAAACTGCAGTGTTGTCGACCACAACAAAGGTTTTTACATTTGACCTACAGCAGTGTCTTCCGACACCTTTTCTCAAAACATCTGTCTCGTTCTATAAACGCCCACTATGGACGTATAATCTAACAATTCACGACTGCGTCACCAACAACGCTTTTTGTTATATGTGGCATGAAGGAATCGGAGGAAGAGGTGGGAATGACATCGCGTCCTGCGTTTTCGAACATTTACGAAGCATACCGGAAACCATTAAATCCATTACATACTACAGTGATTCGTGCGCAGGACAAAATAAAAATTCTTATATAGCCGCCATGTTTTCAGTTTTGATAAAAAATTCACATCTAGACGAGATTAATCATAAATTTTTAATTCCGGGTCACACTCATATGGAGTGTGATTCGGATCATGCTATAATAGAGAAAAAAAAGAAAAAAACCAACATGAAAATACACCATCCTCGGGATTGGTTCAACTTTATTAGTTCAGTTGGGAATAAACGAAATTTTTCAGTGATAGAGATGGAAAACAAATTTCTAAATTTTTCATCTATATCTAAAAGTAAATTCACCTTCCGAAAAACCGATATAAATGGAAATAAATTTTACTGGAAAGATGTCAAATGGATGAGGTATACACGGCAATTCGGCCGTATATATTTCAAGTGTTCACACGACGAGTCAGAACCTTTTAAGGAACTCTTAATTTCAAAAAAAGGCGTGAACCATGTAGGTATTTCAGACATTCAAAAGTGCTCCCCTTAAAATTAATAAGTCAAAAAAAGAAGACCTAATTTCTATATTACCATTGATAAATGAACAATTTCATTCATTTTATAACAGTCTAGAGACCGATGAATGTATAAGAAATATACATCCAGATCTTACAGACTCTGAAGATGAGTAAAATTGTATGTTACTATTAAAAAATTTAAGATTTTTGTTATTTGAATTAATATATTGTGAATTATTTTTATATTGTTTTCTTTCAATAAATAGATTTATTGTTTCATTTGTTTTTCTTTTCCAACAGTTTTAGTGTTGTGTTCTGTTGTCATCGTTCTAGTGTGATGATAAAGAGTATAATAAATTTAATGCATTTGGTTATTTGGGACAATGACTTATCTTTATTTTGCTATGAGGAAAATCATTTGGAAAAACCACTTTAATCACTTAAGACAACATTTCTTTAAAAAAAAATTTAACATAATCACTTAACTGTAAAAAACTCTGATTTCCCTGGAAAATGAAAAGCAAATCATAAAATTGGTTTTCTTAATCGATTAATGATATTATTTGTAACTATAGTTTCTCCTTTCTAATTTTATGTCCATGGTTTTTTTCAAATTTAGAATTAAACTTAATTTTATTTCCCCTGAAAAGTACACTATTTTCAGTTAAGTGATTATGCTGAATTACCACAGATATATATATATATATATATATATATATATATATATATATATTATATATATATATATATATATATATATATATATATATATATATATATATATATATATATATATATATATATTTATGTATATATGTATATATATATATATATATATATATATATATATATATATATAAATATATATATATATATATATTGTTACATGACCTTTCAACTAAACATTTTATTACTACTAAAATCATAAAGTCTTAGTACTTATAAGCTTTCTGGATTGTCCGAAGTCTTTATATCTATGACCAAATTGCCAAAAAGTCGTCATACATGGTGTCAGCCATATGATTAACATGCACTATATATTGACTGTTCAATGAGCTTTATACTTTACATTTTATTCTACCAAAATCTATAAATACATATACTTAAACGCTTTTCTGGATTTTCTGGAGAAAAAGGATTTCTTTGGCGACCCTCGCTAAATGATTCCAAGCAATATGTATATCGATCGTTGCATCAACTTTCATACGAAAATTTCATGTTACCAAAATAAAATAGCTTAAATACAAATATTTTTTCTGGATTATTCGAAGCCTTAATTTCATGAACAGATTGCCAAAAAGTCCATCCATGGCATTGGCCATAAGGTTAACATGCAAATTTAAATCGAATGTTGCATGAATTTTCGACTTGACATTTTATTTTACAAAAATCAAAAAGTCCAGGAACATAGTCTCTTTGCTTGATTTTCTCAAGACTGAACTTTATGACCCGATTACTAAAAGGTACATCCCTGGCTATATTATTAACTAGCAATAAGTATATCGATTATCTAAAACCAAAATCTAAAAGCTCAAGCCTCAAATGATGGAGGAGAACTATTTTTCTTGCTCAATGTGGTTGTTTTTATTTCAAAATTTTTGTTCTTTCCTTTCGAAGATAATTCATGTAGATTATCCGCGCACATCGCTAAAAACTGTGGTCATGACCTTGTTGGCTGGTAAAATCGCCAAAGCCTTCTTGGGCGCCGATTTGCCAGTATAAATCCACTGTTTAGACTGTTCTTTGGTTTCCGGTGTATAGTGATCGATTCATGTTTCATCCACATTTATCAAACTCGTTTTTAAGTCGCATGGACATCGCCCAACCTGCCTCTGGAGTTGCCACATGTGTGTATGTTTTTTGGTCGATTCTAAATAAATGCGCAGGCTGTCTGGTTTTAATGGCTGCCAATAATGACCTGTGTGAAAATTTTAGTTTGGCCAACTAACAGATGGTATTGACACACGACTTCTGGGATTTGCGATTGTGGCGCCCTTTTTTACAATTTTACCAGACTTCTCTAGTCATAAGAGAAATATTATAGGATTTGGAATGATAAACATGGTTCGTCGTAGGAGTCAAGCCAGAACATCTTATGTTTGTTAGTATTGTCATGAACTCTTTATAAAACAAACCAAAATTTGAATAAGGTTAGCACTTCAAAGTACTTATACTTAGATAACTCGGGTTATAAGCTAATATTAGCTCTTGGGGTTAAGTAAGAGTTACATAGTACGTAGGCTGCTTAGCAAAAGATTTTAATATGTTCCCCCACAACCAAGACGAGTAATGTAAAAATATCAAACATATTAAAATTACAGGCTTCTGATATGTTTATAATTGGATTGAGTGACATGACATGATCTCAAGAATGTTGTTATTTATGTTGTTATACAAATTCTAATGTTATTAAATTTGTCAAGTGGAGTTTTTATTTTTTATCATATCCATATATGTACACATGTTTATTGTTTTCATTATATTCCATTATTAGTGTATGTATTATAATTGTTTTTATCTCTAATGTATTTTGAACAACATTTTGTTGTTACTAAAAAATTTATTTTATTGTTCGCGCGACACAACAAAAAAAAATAAAAAATTCCAAGAAACTGACAAAATAAAAGTGAAAATCTTAAGAATTTTATACTTCTTATATAAATATATAGCTTATCTCTTATCTTTCATGGCAAGCACAACAACAAAAACACATTTTTGTTTTGTTTTTACGTTTTGTGCTTAAAATACAATCAATCAAAATTGATTGAAAATGAATAATCGTGAAAAAAGCTTCGTCAAAATGTAGCAATCTTATAAAAATTATTATTGTAATTTTTTTTGCGTTCGCATCTCGATTATTATTGCTGTTGTTGTTGTTGTTTAAATGTTAAATTGAAGAAATGGATTTAAGATTGAAATTCAAATTATTATTTTACATGTTATATGTATAAACAACAAATCACTTTCATTTGGGTTTATTCGTCTTAACTTTTCAAATTGACAAGATGTGCTACTTTATATATAGAGATTATTTATGAATCATTTTACTGTACGGATTATATGTCAAAATAGCAAAATATATTTCTTAACAGTCTTACAGTTTTCCTCGTAATTCTTGAGACAAGCACGATTGTCGAATAGAGTATTTCCAAGCCATGCTATACCATATACAAAAGATCAATATTAAAGTGTTCGTCTTAAATGTTTAACTTTGTATAGAAATATATAATTTATGAAATTGTTTATGTAACATCTAAGTTGCATATATCGCGTCTGCAAAAAAAATGAATTTGCCACGCACCTATATAACACTTTAGCTTATTTCTTTAACAGCACAATTTCTTCGAGGAAATTATAATTTTTTACCCCCAAAGTCAACTCATATGGCTTAACAAAATCCATCAAAACGTTATTCACACAATTTTTCTCACGAAAATGTTTTTTATATCCATGTTATATAAGCTCGTATATTCTAGAAAAATATTAAATTCAATCACCTTTTTTATCCACCCTCCCAATATAACAGACAATTCTTCATCGATATACGAGTATAGAAGAAAATCAATCAATAGTCTAATCCTTCAGTGATTTGACGTAATAATGTTGTTATGTCATGCATTTTATTCGACATATAACTCTATAATGAATGTCAATTTACTTGGATTTATGACAAACTATATATGTGTCTTGGAAGAATATAGGTGAATAATGAAAATAACAATTGAAATATACATTTTTGATGTCGATTGGCATCCAACCGTGATAATTTATGGAAAAACCAATTTGATGGGAAAACTAAAAATTTCGTTTTAGTTGGAATTTTATAAATGTACTTATATCCTCAAAAAACATTATTATTCGTGATATGCACGTTTAATGAAGATGTACATTAATATTCACTACGGCAAAACTGATTCGTTAACCCTTCTACACTCAGAGCAAAATTTGGATCAAAAACATTAAAAAACCAATTTAACCAATATCTTATTATTTTTCAACCAACCTTAGTAAAATAAATAACTAACACTTGGTTAAAATGATTTTTAATTTTAAATAATCAAACCTTTGTTATTAAAATAACAACATTTAATTACTTTAATCAAAAGTATTTGGTTATTCTTTAAATATTAAAAAAATGATGGTTTATAATAACCAAATAAAAAAGTTAAATTAACCAAAAATAAGTAAATTTCACATATGACTTAGTTAGTTTTACCATGTTTTTTTATATGATATAATCCCAAATTTAGTCAATATTTGAGATTATTTTGATTGTACAGATCAATTACTTGTTTAAATTAACCAAAAATTTAGTAAATTTCAACAATTGGCCAGGGTAAATTCAACATAAGATTTAATCTTATAAGCAAGCTTAAGTTTATTTAATAAAATAAATTTTTATTGCATCTTTTCATGTTTTTGAGAACCTTTCGAGTAATCCTACAGTTTATTGTCAAGTGTGCAGCCAATAAACTTCCCGTTTGGAGGAAATTGTACAAACGAAACCGGTGAATTATCATCATCAACCAGTGCTTTTAAACAGTGTCCAATTGCTGCTTCCCATATTCGACATAAACCATCGTTACTAGAGGAAAGAATTGTGTGGTAGAAGTTTATACGATTTTTTTTTTTTTTTTTTTTTTATTTTTTTTTATTGAAACTTGTCTTTCCAGACTAACCATCAATTTACATCTGAATTCTTACAAACTAAAATATAATGTGGTCAGTGTTGATCCAGCGATGCACAGCGCCTTTTCGTTGGTAGGTAGCTGCTCACATACTAACGAGCTCGAAGGGTTTGGTTCTTTTAAGTCTCTTAACCAAATGTTCATTATCCAGTAGCCGAGAGGCTTCCGCATTGACATGTTCCATTAGTCTTGATTCATGCTTCGATGCATGAATCGTTTCATTTCGAGTTTTATATCTGGAATATCCAAATCACGATGCAAATCACTATTATGAATGTACCAGGGTGCATTGACTATACTCCGAAGTACCTTATTCTGGAAGTTTTGTATAAGTTTCATGTTAGTATTCTTAGTACAGCCCCAAAGCTGAATGCCATATAGCCAGATCGGCTTAAGAACCTGATTGTAAATCAATATTTTGTTGCATATGCTTAATTTTGACCTTCGCCCAATTAGCCAGTACCTATATTTAAGATCAAGCTCTTTTCTTTTCTTCTTCACATGCTCTTTCCATTTAAGTTTAACATCCAGAGTCATACCCAAGTATTTAGCAGAGTTCACGTTCGGCACCATCACATCGTTTAAGCTTATTGTTGGCGGATTAACCAATGATTTATTCGTAAAGTTGACATGGGGAGATTTTAATTCATTAAGTTTGATTTTCCATCGCTTGGTCCACTGGCGAATTTCATCACTTGCACATTGAAGTTTATTCGCCGCGTTTATTCTCTCTCAGTTCAGAATACTCATTTAACGCCTTTTCTATAATGTTTGTTAAGTTTGTAACCGTGAATTTTAAGGTAAGATTGCCTGGTGGAGTGGGTCTCAGATATCAGACACACATCGATATTTTGCATTTTTAAAAACGCCTCTAGTTTATGCTTTTTATTTTTAATACGATTGAAATGCACCCCCAATACAGGATATGAATGGACAGGAAGTTTTTTTAAAGATTTACCCTTTCGTACATCCCATACTCGTACCGACTCTACTGTGCCCCTCTATAGTATCTTAAGAAATTAGCCAGAGCTTTTATGGGAAATATTTTAGCGTTTTGTCACCACTCGCTGATATAAGTAGCCGACTGTCACTCGACCATACTACATCGCTTATCTGAGGTGGCCCACTATGAACTGATGGTCCCATCGGTACCATTTTGCTTAAATAAATTATTTCTGTCCAGCTAACCAATATTTTCAAAATGTTAGTAAAGCCTAATCTTATTTAAACTTAAAGGTTGCTTATCAAATAAGTTCAGATACAACCCATTAGTTTTTGATTCATTGTAAAATTGGTTACTTATTTTTGGAGTATCGCCCAAAATACAAACGTGTTTTTACTGAAGAAAACAATACAATCTGACACATAAAATTGCATTTCTAGTAAAAAAAATTTTTTAGTAACCAAGAATTTTGTTGATTTGAAGTTTGAACTAAATTGTGGTAAAAATAAGCAATTATTGGTGAAAAAGATTCTTTTACTGTAATCAAGGCATATTTTACCAAAATTATTTTAAAAATTTTCTAACAAATAATTATTGTTTGGTCAATGTAACTAAAAACTAAGTTTACATTGCTAAATTGTTTGGTTAAAGCTACTAATTAATGATAAAACTTAACTTTGTTATTTTAAATATATTTTGGTTATTTAACTATTTTTTTTAGATAATTTAACCAAATTCACGTACCAATATTTTGGTTTGCTAAATTTTGATAATATTATTTCTTTAACCAGGAAGCAAAATTATTGTTTTTTAAACTATGTAAAGTAGAGAGTTGGTTAATATAACCAAAAAACTTGTGTTAAAGTAAAAAAATTGTATTACTAAAACTTTGGTCATATTATTTTATCTGAGTGATTCTATTTTGTCACTGGTCGTACCTGATTATAGGTATTTTTTTCATTTTTTCGTTTATTTCTATGCCATCTGTTTAGGGCCTCAAGGCACTCCCAACTCTTTCGCGGTTCGCTTATTATGAATACAAATTTGTGTGCACAAATAATTTTGTATAAAATTAAATCAATCATATTTTGTCGTAAAATTAAAATTTTAAATTTTTTTTTATTGAATTATAAAGGAAAATAATTAAACTAACTAAATAAAAATTATTAGTTTAAAAAAGATTATTATTTATATCTATTTTAAAACAGTTTGTACGACGATACCGTGAAAATTTAGCTTGCACAAATAATTTTGAATAGGATAGTATATATATATATAATATATAATATATATATATATATATATATATATATATATATATATATAAGTATATATATATATATATATTATATATATATATATATATATATATATATATATATATATATATATATATATATATATATATATATATATATAAATATATATATATAAGGAATAAATAAATTTTTTAGCAATAAAAGAAATTTGTTTTAAAATTTAAATCACAGATTAATATATTTTCAAAATTATAAATAAATTTAGTATTTTATATATTATATATTGCAAAACTTTTTATGTAATGTAATTTATATATCAAAAATTATCTAACGCATATATCAAAAATTATCTAGCATAAAATTATTTTTAATTCATATGGTTTACATTTATTTATATATCTTGTAGTAAATTCAATTTTAAATAGCAACAAAGTTTATATAATTCATATTTAAAATATCACAGTTTAAAGAAATCAAATTCTAATTTTTGGTGTCATTTAAAACATTTATTTTTAATGTTCAGATCCAAAATCCAAATTGTTACCCATAACGGATATTACATCTATATTTATAGATAATTATTGCTGTTTTTAAATAAATTTAATTAAATTTTAAGTTAAATCATAAATTTAATGAAAATTTAAAAATTTGAATTAAATACGTTAAAATCGTCGATAAAATGTTTAGAACAAAAGATTTGTATAATTTTACATATCTTTATTATTTGGTAGCAAATAAAACGACAAAAGACTACATCACTTATACTACAATATAATTGAGAAAAACAGAATCTGATGAGATTTATTTATTTTGAAACAATAAAAATGATTATAAAAGTGGAAAAATTGAGGCCTGTGTCGTTTTAATTTGTGATAAATTAAAAACTTACATATAATCTATATTTTTATTTAAAAATAGGATTTTATGTAAGTTATTAGAAGTAATTCTATTTCTTTTTCGGTTAAAATTAATCCGGTTTTCGAAAAAATCCGTTCAGAAGGAACCGATGACGCGGGTATACCTAAAAATCGCTTTGCCAGTCGAGCAAGTCGAGGATAAATCAACTGCCTACTTTGCCACCATACTAAAGGATCATCTTTCCATGGTTATAAAAATTCTTCGTTATACTGGCGCAGTTCAATTACAGCTTGACTGGTTGGATTTGATGGTATCACAACAGGGCACTGAGCATCAAAATGGCCCCAAATCGGGTTTGATGTATCACTTTCAATTCGGTTTTCAGTATTTTCTACTATTGTAGAATTTGCCTCTTTTTGAATTATCTCAGAAATTAATCTCGTTATGCGACCTTTTGCTGTATTTTGAGTCGATTCATTCATCATTTTATTTTTAAAACGAGGATCTAAATATGTTGCGAGTTGAAAAAAATAGTTCCTTTCAACATTTTGAAAACGCTCATCTAATTTACTTATTATTTTTTCTAATAAGTTACTTCCGCTTGCTGAAATAATGCTATCTCTAAGGCTTCTTAAATACTGTTTTATTCCTTGTAAAGTTACCATTACTTTCGACTCAGTTACATTATTTTCGGCACAAAGTTCAGTTGTTAAATTATCGAAAGGTTTAAGAACTGTACAACATTCTTTTATTGATTCCATTTCAACAATCGTTAGCATTACTACTGGTAAACGTAGTAAAGCTACAGCAGCTTCAACAGGTTCTTGCAGTTGGCAAAATCTTAAATTATAAATCATAACAGTACCATATTTTTAACAAGTTTTTGTAAGTTTACCTTTCGAACATATAGTACGTAGAGTTCCATCTGGTGACCACATCGTTGATAAGTTTCAGTGGATTTACAGTTCCACTAATCTGTGTTTGCAGCTGCTTCAATTTATCAGTTGCTATAATGCTTCTATTGAAATATTCGAGAATCGTTTTAATTTTACATTGCATTGCTTCCACTTCTTTTATGCCATCTTGAACGACTAAATTTAAGCAATGCGTGACACATCGAAGATTTTCATATCCAGCAGCCTTGACAGCAGATGAAATATTAGCGACATTATCAGTCACAATTGCATTGACTTTTCTTTCAATAGAAAAATTTGAAAAACAAATTTTGAAATTTTCCTTCAAATTTTCTGCGGTATGCCTTGTCGAAGAGATATCGATACAGTCTAACAAAACACTAGCCATTTTCCAATCATTTGTGATAAAATGTCCAGTAACCGCCATGTATTTTTTTGTATTTATCGAAGTCCATATGTCTGTGGTTATGGAGACACTTTCTGCTTGTTTTATAAACGTTGTAACGTTACTTAAGCATGTGTCATAAGCTTGAGGTAAAAGTGATTTGGTTATCATTGACCTGGATGGTAGCTGATATGATGGGTCAAGAGCTTTCGTATATTCTATAAATCCTTTATCATTTACAATCGAGAATGGCTGTAAATCTTGCACTATAAATTTTAATAGTACGTTATTAATTCTCTTATGTTTATTGACTGATGCGGGTTTTAATATAAAACTGGAGAAAGTTGGTTGATTTAGCCGTGAAGAGGTAGACCGTTGCATGGGAGGTATAATTTCCTGAATTGATTCAGTCACATTTATTTCAGGAATTGATTGCCGATGGTTTGAACTGGAAGAGCAAGGTTCATTTGGAGCGATATTTATCGCTGATGCTGAGTTCGGGGCTATCTCATCTTCATCTATCGTATTAACGGCACAACTATAGAGTCGTGTTGATTTTGCTGTTCCAGACATTACCGTGGGATGTTTTTTATTAATATGCCTTTTTAAATTCGAAATACCACCTCCTTTGTATGATAAAACTGTTTTGCACAAGTCACATTAATTTAGCTTCAACTGAAGCTAAATTAATCGGAGAAAAAGCCATTTTTTAAAATATTTATAAAAATTACTAAAATTACTATTACTTAATCCAAAATTTAACACTAAATAAATTGTACTTTAAACTAAATTATATATCTAAATAATCTATTCCAAATAATCTAAATTCAAACACTAATTAAGTTATTAAAAACTAAAAAACACTAAAATTAAATTACACTAAAATATCGTTCAAAAATTAAATTCGTCTCTTGATCACAGTAAAAACGTTCAATATTAATATCACAAAAATCGTTCAAAATCACAGATAAAAAACACAATCCAATTATAATAACAAGAATCAAAACTTATTAACAGAAAAAATTTAAAATTTGAAAAATCACAAAAAAAAATAGTTTAACGAAAATGGCTTAACAATTCAACAGAACTTTTTTTAATTGTTAGGTACCTACTTTACTATCGATAATGCATATCAGGCCGGTGAAAACTATAACACAAATAAATAATTCTAATAAGAATATATTAGCTCAATTTTTAAGACATTTAAGACCATTTAAGTTAAAGAGTTAAATTTATCCAATTAGTTAAACTCTGGTATCGAATTATAATTAATTTATGTTCGTATTTACATTCCACGAGATTATATTAATAGATTTAAAATCTATCACTAAGATTAATCATAGTATTTATTACTCCCAAAAGGCTATTCATATGAGAAAAACAAACATCTAATTTTTGATTTTGATATAAATTATCATTACTTACAGAAGATACTACCGTAAATTTTTAAGCTGAAATCTTTTTCATCAAATTTAAATTAAACAAGACATAATTCATTTTATAGAATAAACTATTTTTATTTAACTTACACAGACATACCATACATAATATCTTTTTACATTTTTCGAGCATGAAATTGATCAATTTAGTTACTGAAAGTGATGTACTTCAACAATTAACATGGACTGTATCAATTTGATAAAACCATTTTATCAAAATTTTAATGCAGTAATCTCAAAAGAAAATCGGCCACATTTTGAATAGTTCTTGGCACACATATTGGACTAGGATCGTATAGATGAATGAGTTAAATAGCACTTGATATCTGATTTGATCATCATATTGTTTGTTTATCGTAAAATCAACTACACGCGACTAAGGCAATCATTTAGTATTTAAAGATTCAGCCAAGTATTATATTGAATTCAACCATATTTCATTTACAAAACTTGAATTTTAACTCAACATGCGATGCGTTTTTAAAATGTTGTTTATTGTTTTGCAAAATATTTAGCTCCTGTTGTCAAAACTTATGTTGTCAATATTATTAATTGACAATAATGTTTAATTCTGTAAATACACGTTATTATATTAGTACAAGTTTTTAAAATAGAAGTTCAAATACATACCTTTGAATTGGTGGCATTCCTTTAATTAATAACAGTTGTGTTGTGTCTGCAATTTTTCTTTTGTCGTATAATTACATAAACAAATAAATTATAACTTACTGTGATTTTTGGTGGAATCATTCAGGATAATTCCTTAATTGGATTTTTAGCTACGTATTAACTTATATGTTTACATATACACCCCAATTCCCATAGTCGTGTGACTTGAGGCGACTTGACTAGAGTCACGTCACATCGCAACAAAAATAGTATTCTTGAAGTAGTTACGACTGGAACTAAAAATACATCTTGGAACACTAAAATTGCTCAAATATTTGCTTAAATTTGACAACGAGAATTGTCAAAAATCAAAAACATTGCAAATTGTTTTGTCAAAAGCCGGTATCGATATTTAATTTGGTGTGTATTTTTAGCTAGTTTTGTCAATTTATGACAGTGAAAGCGACAACGACGAGAGTACTATGAATATGGCTGTAAAGCGTATAATACTGCGGGATTTTCCATAAGACCGATCAGCATCTCCTATTGTTTACAATTCATTATTTTATTACTGGGAAGATTAACAACATTAAAAAATATTAAAAAACAATATTAAAAAATATTTATAAAAAACATATTTATAAAAAAAATATTTATAAATATTTATAAAATATTGTCGCTTCAAAATAATTTGTCACTTGAAAAAACTACGCGACATCTGTCGTAAGAAGTGCCTTTAGACGGAACAAACGACTAAGAGAATAGGAAAATTGATGTGATGTGACTATAGTCATGAAAAATTACATAATACGACTATGGGAATTGGGGTGATAATGTAATGATTTAGTCACCTGAGACATCCACATTTTCAAATTCTGATGGAGATACTCGATTAAATAAATATTTACTTTACTCCATTAAATCAACCGTCTCAGATTAACGAGGGCATCTTTTTCTCGTTTCAGAAAAGCTTTAAAACAGAAATTTGTTAAAATAATAATTGGTTCCTAAACTAGATACATGTTTACATTAATAAACGTTGTTTGCACCTAGTAGATGAGTATAGCACATTCCATCTTGAAATACGATGATTAATACAGTAATACTGATTTAATACAGTAATTTTGATCTTGAAATACAGTAATTTTAATTCGGCTTATTCAATGGAAAATCGATGTTACATGGGCAATTTTAATTTAGTTACTGTAACTGCCAAATTCGGGAGGCGGAAAATTCGGTTGCAGCAAAGGAAGTGTTTTCTTAGTGTACATGTCACAAAATAAGGTTATTGTCGAAATCGAATATTTCATAATTGCTATTTTCGCCATCATCGAAACTCTCGATATTATCGAAAAAACACCATCGAAAATTATCGATACTATCGAGAAAAAAAGATATCGAAACAGGATTCCATATAAAACCCAGTTTTGGTTGATTGGGTACGTTTGGTAGAATTGTTGCATTTGGAGTGATGATAATCGAAACACCATCTACAGAAAATTAATGTTTGTGGCACTTTAGTCTGGCGTAGACATTGGTCCATCGGTCTTCAAAAATGATGATGGTCAGAATATTACTGTCAATTGTGAGCGGTATGGGACATGACCTTGCCCTGTGGATGGGGCAATCATATTTCATAAATATTACGAACGAAACATGAGATCCATAGAAATACCACCACAGTATCCAGAGCTTATCGTAAGAGACGACTAAATATAGTTGTATACGTCGATCACGAGTTATCAGAACTTGAAAACGAAGGCGAGTGACTCTGGTTGAATGTTTGAGGTGATGACCCACATCAAAAATAAAAAAAATATCAACTGGAAACCGCTGACGAAACTGGATAACCTATGAAGTGCAGACCAAATGTTTAGGGAAAGGAAGTGCCCAATATACTCGCGGAATGGTGTAACCTGAGGCTGGTTAGATATTGATAATTTAAGATTTAGTCAAAGATACAGTAACTGCATTAGTCCTTTTTTATATAAGATGATTCCACGCTTACGTACGGGTTTTAAGGTGTTATTTTATTTCATAAGAATGAAAATGCTGTCATATAAGATATGATATCTTCTATCGAATAACCGCTGAAGTAGTTACATGAGAATTATTTTCAGAATGACTGGTTTGATCAGGAGTGTCATGTTGCTGTTGAGCAACGTTATATAGCCAGGACCGGCGCTAGACTATTTTAACCCGGCGCACTTTTGAAAAATAGCGCTCAATTTAAAAATCTCTTTTTATTATTACCCTGGATACTCCAGGAAACCTAATCCTTATAAGCAAAATAAATCAAAATAATCAGACTCTGTGAAAGCTTGCTATTAGATTATTGCAAAAAGTTAATTCGACGAGCTTTTATTTAAGCAAAATCAGTCCAAATTTTGAAGAATTCCCTTTCAATTGATATTATAGCCAATTCTACGTATCTGTTTTGTGTCATAGTATTTCGAAGATAATTTTTTATTTAGAAAAGCTTCGTTCACCTGAACCTACAGTTACAGGTATAGTTAATTAAATTTTCAGCGCTATCACGCTGTTCTATTTTTTTATAGAAGATGTAATTTAATGATTCGATTGCGTTGAAAATGGTTTAAGCTCATCAAATAATTCTGAACCACTTATATCTGACTTGCCATTATGTGAAAAATAGTGCTCTTATTTCATACGATTCTTTTCTAAAGTGTCAATATATGATGATATCGATGAATAATCTTATGAGACATTAAAATTGTTGTTGTGTTCATATTCGACGGGTGCGAAGTGTTGAGGCAGAAGGTGTAACGATTAGTTTTGGTTCCTTATCATTGCGGTAAGGTTTCCTCGAATCGTTAAAGATTTCTTCGCGTGATCTTACGGTGATGCAGCATTTACCGGCTAGGTGGCAGTCGTACGGGTGGGATCTTTTCACCGATCACGAGAAGTTTGATATGCTGCGTATATTACCACTTAAATATGAACCTTACACACTTGTTATACATCGCTAGCAGCTTTACAGCCCAACCATACTGAGTTATGTGACTATGGATCTTCTAGTCATCTCTTCTCCCCGCTCGCCTCAATACTACTGTACATATTACAACATACACCCCCAATGTGTTCAAAAATCTATACCATTATTTTTGTATTTAGATTAGAAGATTCATATTGGTATTAGT
This sequence comes from Tipula lateralis, assembly GCA_963932295.1. Classification (NCBI taxonomy): domain Eukaryota; kingdom Metazoa; phylum Arthropoda; class Insecta; order Diptera; family Tipulidae; genus Tipula; species Tipula lateralis. The sequence continues at coordinate 59,400,837 of OZ010737.1, forward strand.
TAGGAAAACGACAAAAATTATCGACTATGACGTCACACATGATCACTCAGGAAAGAAACCGATGTACTTTTCTACTCATTTTTTTTTTTTTTTTTTTTTTTTTTTTTTTATTATATTTATTATTATATTATTGAAACTAGTCTTTCCAGACTAACCATCAATTTACATCTGAATTCTTACAAACTAAAATATAATGTGGTCACTGTAGATCCAGCGATGCACAGTGCCTGTTCGTTGGTAGGTAGCTGCTCACATACTAACGAGCTCGAAGGGTTTGGTTCTTTTAAGTCTCCTAACCAAATGTTCATTATCCAGTAGCCGAGAGGCTTCCGCATTGACATGTTCCATTAGTCTCGATTCATGCTTCGATGCAAATCGTTTTATTTCGAGTTTTATATCTGGAATCTCCAAATCACGATGCAAATCACTATTTCGAATGTACCAGGGTGCATTGACTATACTCCGAAGTACCTTATTCTGGAAGTTTTGTATAAGTTTAATGTTAGTATTTTTAGTACAGCCCCAAAGCTGAATGCCATATAGCCAAATCGGCTTAAGAACCTGATTGTAAATCAGTATTTTGTTGCATATGCTTAATTTTGACCTTCGCCCAATTAGCCAGTACAATTGTCTATATTTAAGATCAAGCTCTTTTCTTTTCTTCTTCACATGCTCTTTCCATTTAAGTTTAACATCCAGAGTCATACCCAAGTATTTAGCAGAGTTCACGTTCGGCACCATCACATCGTTTAAGCTGATTGTCGGCGGATTAACCAATGATTTATTCGTAAAGTTGACATGGGCAGATTTTAATTCATTGAGTTTGATTTTCCATCGCTTGGTCCACTGGCGAATTTCACCACTTGCACATTGAAGTTTATTCGCCGCTTCTTCCACAGTTTGCTCTGTTGATAGTATCGCGGTGTCGTCAGCAAACGTTGCTATGCTTACGTGGTCGGGCTGTGGTATATCACTTGTATATAGTAGGTAAAGGACTGGACCTAGAACGCTGCCTTGTGGAACACCTGCCCTTATCTCTCTCAGTTCAGAATACTCATCTTCTTGTCTTACTCTAAAAAGCCTTTCAGATAAATATGATCTCAAAAGATCAATATATGGCCCCGGAAGCATAGCATTAAGTTTATGTATTAAACCCTCGTGCCATACCTTATCGAAAGCTGCTGCCACATCCAGAAATAAGGTCGAACAAATTTGTTTTTCTTCTAACGCCTTTTCTATAATGTCTGTTATTCTGTGAACCTGATCAATTGTAGAATGTTTGCATCTAAACCCAAATTGGTGACCCGGTATTAGGTCTCTACTTTCTATTATTGGCTTCATTCTCTTCAAGAGTAGTCTCTCCATTAGCTTTGAAATGATAGGGAGCAGTGATATCGGACGATACGATTTAGCTTCATTAGGGGGTTTACCTGGTTTCGGTAACATAATAACTTCCGCAACTTTCCAGGCCGAAGGAACATGTCTTAATCTAATAACAGCATTAAACAAGTAAGTTAGTTTAGCGATAGTTTTCTTTGGTAGTTGCTTTAAAATTTCTCCCGTTATAAGGTCATATCCAGGTGCCTTTGCTGACTTCAGATTGAATTGTATTTCACTGGTAACTTCTTTTTGGGTTGTTAGAGGAATTCCACCCTCATAATTGCTGTTTTCATTTTCGATTATAATATCCGATTCAATCTCATTCGGTTTGAAAATATCAGCCAAATGGTTAGCAAATTCTTCAGCTTTTGCTTTGTTATCTCTAGCCCACGAGCCATCATTTCTCTTAATAGGAGGGATTTGCGTAATAGGGGTTTTTATACTTTTAGTTGCCTTCCATAGTGAGTAGTTCGTATCTTCATCAGCGGTCAATTTTCCCAGATACAAAGAAAACGATTTTTCATTTAGCTTCTGAATTTCTCGCTTAAGCTGTTGTGATTTATTATTTAGAATCGTCTTATCAGATGGACTCCTTGTTTGTTGCCATTTTCTCCTAGCTTTTCTTTTTTCTAAGACAAGATTCCGAATTTCTCTTGGGTAACTTTTACCAATGGTTTTGGATACTGTTCCATTAGTATTATTCCAAGCGGTAATCTGAATGATATCGGTGAAATTTTCTACCTCTTCTTCTAGATCCTGAATAGTTTTTAGTCGTGTTTGTAAGTTAATCTTGTTTTCTACTTCAGATCTGAAGCTCGCCCAATCAGTTGTCTTATTGGCAAGAGTTGGTCTCGTTTCCTTTCTAATTATCTTGTCGCTTAAGGAAAGTATCACTGCAGAGTGATCAGAGTCCATATCTGAATTATCCTCTACTTCAATAAAATTTGATGAAACTTGTTTTGATATAAAGAAATCCAGTAGATCAGGAGTTTTACCTGCATCCGTGGGCCAATATGTTGGCTTGCCAGTGGAATGGACGTTACATCCCATTTCTACTATTGCATTTTTAAGTTCGTTACCTTTGGTTGTTGTAAGCCTAGAACCAAAATCAACATGCTTTGCATTAAAATCACCCCCTAGTATAAATCTACCATCGAACTGTTGTAGGATATTCAAATAGTTCGGTTTCTTCAGGTTATATCTAGGTGGACAATACACTGATCCTATCTGAAGGCGTTGCTTGGTAGATGTAATTTCTACTATGGTAAGCTGGGTTTCGGGTAATTGATAATGCTGGCATTCACGGTGTTTAATATAGTTTTTTTATTATAACAGCAGTTCCACCTCTTGCTTGGTTATCCGGATGAATTGTTTCATAAAGTTGGTAACCGTGAATTTTAAGGTAAGATTGCCTGGTGGAGTGGGTCTCAGATATCAGACACACATCGATATTTTGCATTTTTAAAAACGCTTCTAGTTCATGCTTTTTATTTTTAATACCGTTAGCATTCCAAGTAGCAATTCTCAGGTTTTCTTGGTATATCATTTTGAGAGAGTTGATTAGTATAATAAAGCAGAATTTCTCTGCTCCAATCTTTGTAGCCTTTCAGAAAGGTTGTTTATGGCATTCATAACATTTTGCATCATTTCCATCATAGTATTCGAATGGGTAGGGTTCAAATTTGGTCCGGAACTGACCTTTCCTGTCTCAGCTACTTGCGCATATGATAAACCACCTCTTACATGATGACTAAACGATTCTGATGGTTGACTTTTTTGTAAATTCGTTGGTTTACTTAGATTATTTCTTCTTTTTTGAAGTTCTCTCGCTACCAGGCATCCTCGGTAATTTGCAGGATGGGCTTGTGCACAGTTTGAACACTTTGCTGCAGTATTCTTGGGTTTCTCACAAGAAATAGTTAAATGTTTCTCAGCACATTTAACACATCTAGGTTCGTGTTGGCAGAACTTTTGAGTATGGCCATATCGCTGACAACGTTTACATTGCGGAATTGTACGGTTACTTCTAACCGCTTCAATTTTTACACCCATATGGCACATATGTTTTATTTCATAAATTTTTTGAATATCTTCTTTGTTATCGAAGGTCAGCATAAATAACGGAAGTGGAATTCTTAGTTCTTCATCCCCTTGCTTAGTTTTTTTCTACTCATGACTTATATTAAAAAAAATTAAAAATTCGAGAATCAAACAGTATTTAATATTTGATAAATGACAATAAATTTTAATAAAATATGCATGAAGATATAAATATATATGAGTTAGTATAAATATAGTAAATATAATTTAGTTTTTAATAATGTAATCGAATCATGATTCTTAGCATTCCCTTTCACCCCCTTAATATCTAAGTTTTAAATAAATATATAAATAAATAATAATAAGTTATATAATTTAACAATTAGACATATTTATGTATTTATGTATATATATAGGTAATAAAAAAAATTAACAAAAATATTTGATTAGGTTATTATTAGCGTGACTCTGACCAACTATGACCTTGTACCATGTGATTTATGATGAAGCTTGCTTGTGCTGACCCGAAGGTCGTTTCGTATAACCGAATCTTTGAAACATATATGGTGCACTTGGAACTATGATTGCCCGATTTATAATTTATGATATATATAGTGTAGTATACACATATGGCAAATTCAAATATATGAAATAAACGTACGCTTACCAAGAATATCAGGGAGCAAAATTATTGCTTCGATCGAATTCTAAAATTAAGATATTAAAATTGAAAAATGAGTTCTAAGCCCCATATCACCGTTCCGACATTAAATAAATACCTTGGTAAGCATCAACGAAAAAACTAACAATTATTTATAATCGTTGTGCTTTAAGTTGGTAGTATTATTATATGTTATACACTTATGAACAAAACTAAGTACGTTTTCACTTAACTTCACATGTACTTTTATATTATAGGTATTACAAAAAAAAAAATAGGTTTTTTTTTTAGGCCTATTTGTCTAACTAAGTCACAATTAGAATGATTGGCAATACAAATTTAAACTTTTCATTCTCGAATTTTTTAACCGAAAGAGAAATTTAAAACTTGTTTTGCATAATACACCGCTGAAATCATATGCAATAAGAATACCGAATGATACAGTACACCTGGAGTAGTTAAGAAATACAGTACATCTGGAGTAGTCGCATATAACGAGTGATTGCGTGATATCATATCAATATGATATTATTATTATTATTTGTTTTTTGCTGTACCCTATTGTTCGTAACAGTGACCTGTTACAAAGGAAAACTGGGGGCAGTGTTTCTTGTCTAAGTAAAATATTTACAGCTGACGTTAAGCATGTAGCGGGACTTTATAAATAACTAAAAATATAAATTCTGTCTAAAATAGTGCCCAGCATACTTTCGGAATGGTGAATTGTGAACCGAAAATTAGTCAAACTTGACTGTGGATATCGTTCATTTTTTGTTCTTACTTGGTTCACATATTCTGCCTTGGCATATTGGTGATTCCCAGATACACCAAACTCCAAATCGCTAGGTAGATAAATGTCCTTTCCGAACATCACATTTGCTGGTGTTTCTTTAGTGGTATTGTATAATGCAGTCCGGTAGGACAACAAGAACAATGGAAGTCGTTCATCCCAGTTTCGTTAGTCGGAATCCACTACACGGAAAAAAATATTTTGATTAAAATCATTATTGTAGTTTGGTAACTAGATTTTTGTGATGTTCATTAAATTTTTAGTGATTTTAACTTCTTTTTGAGTGATATTGATTAAATGAATTTATGAATTTTTATTGACTATCGATATTCATAAAGAACATTTTCTGAAATTCATTATATAAATTTTTGAAAAGGTCCGTACGTCATGAAAAATTACTACATATCAGTAAAATATGGATTGATTTTCATAGTAATTCTGTAAACATCAAAAACTTTTGGTGATAGAATATTTATCAAATATTTTCAACTAAACTGTCATTTAAGACGCTTTTCTTATTATTTCGGTCGTTTTTTATTTATTTAGTTTAACAATTTTCAATTAAAAGTGGTTTTGCATATCAGAAGTGTTCCTGCATATATTCAAATTAGTATTTTGATACAATATATAATTATATGTGGGTAAGTATGAAATAAAATATGTCGTGTCATTTAATACGCTCTATTATGTTACAGATTTCAATAACTGATTATTTATCGAATATATAGATATAGAATATGGAATACCTGAAAAAATAGTACCGAAGTGATTGATACAGAATCATCAAACTTTGTCGAACATAAACTATATAAATATAGAGTTTGACCGATCATGTAATAAATTAAGATCAAAGGTCTCGTTCAAAATAAATCAACAACTATGTATTTTATTATAAATCTAAACTAATATATATATATACATATATATATATATATATATATATATATATATATATATATATATATATATATATATATATATATATATATATATTTATATATATATATATATATATATATATATATATATATATATATATATATATATATATATAAATATATATATATATATATATATATATATATATATATATATATATATAAATATATATATATATATATATATATATATAAATATATATATATATATATATATATATATATATATATATATATATATATATATATATATATATATATATATATATATATATATATATTACATGTTACTCACCATTTGTTTTTATTGGCCATAATAAAAGAGATTTTCATCAAAATAAATGCTGATTTTTACTTATTTTTCAATGAAATTCATTAAAGATTTAATGCTCGTAGTTAATAATTTGTTTTATGACGTCACAAATATTCAATATGAATATTTAGTGAATATCATTTGTCAGTTTTGTACTATTCACTACAGAAAAAATTCATTAAAGTGGTTTAATTTTAATCACCATTGGATCGACTGGAGCAGTTTTTAATGACTATTATACTGTTTTTTGGTGATTCTCAGCCTAAATTTTTTTTCCGTGTACTTTAGCCAAATGTACCCTCTTGGTTTGATTGTGCGAAAGATTCCGGCCATTATGAATTGTTGCATCGGGTTGTCACTGGAAGCAGGCCACTGTATCAATAGCAATCCGTTCAATTGGTGCACCTACGTTGTACTACTGCATTTATCCTCGAGCTCTGGTTCACGGTACCATACATGCAGCATAGATTTCACAGCGTCGACACCATTGTTCCATTTTAATCCGATATCTCATTTAATAAAAAGTTTACCTGATTTTGAGAAGTGTCTTATTAACTCCCAGGTGACCTCTTGAAATTCCATCATGCAGTGCTTTTCGTAGCTTTTACTCGAGCGACTTTTGCATCCTCTCTTGGTTGTGTAGCAGCTCTTCATGTTCTGTTTAACTTCTAATGTTATCTGAAGACGTTGTATGGCTTCACTGTTGGTATGTTGCAGTAATTTTCTTTCGTGTTTTGGGTTACGTAGCGGTACGCATTCGTTCATGCACGTAGAAATTGGCTTTGGCACCGTTGAATAATTGAACGATTTGACTGTTTAGTGCAGTTCTCGAGTTAGATACCATACTTCCAAATCTTTGAAGGCTTTTACAATACGAGCGTAGCTTAGAATTGATTCTGCGATTCGCTTGATGCCAATACTGCTACATTATTCTTTTGATGCCAATACTGTCGAATTTCCGTTTGTCCGTATATCGGAAGTGTAAAGTATAAATGTAGGATTGGCGATAGTACGCTACCTTGGGACACTCCTGATATGTCTGTAAATAAATCTCGACCTTTTTGCAGTAATTTTGTGACACTGTTTTACTTATCTTTTAGATAGAGCCCTCGAGTCACACTCTATCGAAAGCCTTTGATACATTAAGAAATACGTTAGCACAATATTTCTTCTCTTTCAATGTTTGTTCTATCTTTGCAGTTAAGCAATGATCTTCTTCAACTGTCGAATGTTTCTTTCTGAATCCAAACTGGAAGTCAGTAATCGTTTCAATTACAACTTCTCAAACGACTGAAATAATTGGTAGCAAATAGATCGGCCTGTAGTGTGCTCTATATCCCATTAAATAGAGTTTTTCTCTATAAAGAGTGTCTCTGATATTATAGCTGCATCTATCTAGATGATCTTGGTTCTAAGAAATAAATCTAGTTCATGTGATCTTGCATTAAACCCATTACCATTCCAGACAATTATTTACGTAGGAACGTTTCAGTCCTTTACTTTTTACAGCGGTTTGTTTTATGGCTTGAAATTATCTTCCATTTTATCCACCATAATAGTAAGCTGGTTTCAATCAGTCTCATTTGAGCATTTTCATTATATTTCTAATGGCTCGTTCACCACAGGTTCTGCCTGCTTTCTTGATTTAGATTGGTCTTTGAGGTTTTGGTCGCCTGGGCGTTTAGTATCTGAAATTGCAATAGACACCTTCCAATATAGCAGGTTCTTGATTACGTAAAGATCCTTATTGTTTGTTTCTACCCTGCAACAGGTCTATATAAAACAATGGGAAATAATTTTCTCCAAGGGAATTTTCTCCTGGTGCATGTCGGTAAAGGTACCTTTGGAGATGAAGTTTTGCAGTCTCCTATTTTTATTTATATTTGCTTTAGTTTGTCTGGTTTGAACTTCCTTATCAAGTTCCTCTTCATCCGTAAATCTCTCTAGTGTTTCGATTCTGTTTGTAAGTTAACCATTAAATCTTGGTATTTAATACATTGAAACTCATATTGCTGGCAGTTTATCCTAAGTTCATTACTATGGCGCTCGTGCAAGTCTAATTTTGATGTCATTTATAGTGGGTACTGGGATTATATTGGAGAGTTTTAGAGTTCTAATAGAGAGAGGACATGGTACAATACGAGTGCACTACTATGATAATTTTAGCGACTTCTGATTATGTATAGTTCTACCGACATGACTGTCTGTTACAGACTCATCACTCACGATGCAATTATCTCAAGCTTTTACATCAAATTTTGTATTCATTATCACAGCATCTACAAACACTTTGTTTTACACTTGAATCTAACTGTGTTATCATTGTTGTAATCGCATTGTTAGAGACACACACAAAAAATTTTATTTTCAATTTTCTCTTCTTACTGTGAAGATTGACATAGAAACGAAGTAAAATGTTGCACGAAATGCTTAAAATTTTGTACTCAACAACATTAATAAAATTGACATGAAATTATTAAAGACTAAAAATGTAAGAAATAAAAATTGTCATAATAATATAAGAAATAAAAACATTTTATATAAAAGCAACAACAAAATATGTCAAGATTTTATTATTGTTAAATTTGTTGAAATATAAAATTTTATTTTATTTTTTCCGAAAGAAAAATGAGTTATAAAAGTTGTTTTTAACAAAGTTCTGAGTTAAGATAAAAGTTTAATAATTTTATTATAATAAAAATAGTAGAAAAAAATTGTTTTAAAGCTTCGCTACAACATTATATTACTTCCTATCGTTGTTTGTGCGCTTTTTCGTGTGTGCTTTCCAATTGCATTTTAATAAAAGAATCAGGAATTAAGTTTATTCTTTGATTCACTTTTGAAATTTGTTTTCTTTATTTGTCTTTGTTTTATCTAGAAATATAATGTACTGCCGAAGTGATGCTGTGCGACGAACGTGAAAGCAAATTAAATCGTTTTGTCGCTGTCAAACGATTTTATCGTTACGGAAATCTCGCCAACTCATTTACTGTTTGTCTATTAAAATCGGTTGACAGTGTTACAAACCAAAGTGAGAAAAGAGCTTTATTGTGATTTAATGAAATTATTACATATGATTAGATTTGAGTTTTACTAAAAACTATAAATCCGAATTTTCCAAAAGTTCATATTTGAATGGTGGCAAATAATTCGAATTAAAGAACGAACTCGACAACGTGTATTGCTCACATGAAGGATAAAATTACTGAAATGTATTGGAATCAGTGACTCTAGGAACTTTACTGAATTTTACCTAGTAGTGCAGTTAAAGATACATATCAGTGCAACGCAGTATATACTCATATGTATATTTACGACGCAGTGTATCTATTGAGAGATTATGTATATATATATATATATATATATATATATATATATATATATATATATATATATATATATTTTTTTTATCTCTAATCTGTTTTAGGGCTCAAGGCACTCCCTACTCCGAAGGCACTCCACAGGTCCGATTTTCCTAACCATCTGCACATTGCATAGCTCCATGCCAGCCTTTAGTGCTGACATGGAAGATGGGTCGGCCCATGAGTTCTGCACTTTAACAGGGGGTGATAGTTGTGTTCATTCACACCACAGATCGTAATATCATGGTGAAAAATCCCTTTTGCATCCTGCCCCTATCGGGATTCGAACCCGGTACCTTCCGCTCCAACTGTCGCAGTTTTAACCACTGCGCCACCTGGGTGGTCTGGTTATATATGTATATATATATATATATATATATATATATATATATATATATATATATATATATATATATATATATATATATATATATATATATATATATATGTACGATGTATTCTATACATTGTTTACATGTTAAAACGGGTCATTTTGTAATTATGCTACATGTTAAAGCTCATATCTCCTTTTTCATAAAGTACAATTCATCAAACAATGTTTTTCATCTCTTGGTTCTTTGGCAGATGCAATTTACAAAGTAAATTAACTTATCAGAATAAAACAAAAACCTTAAGAATAATAAACGTCGTTATTAACTAAACTAGATGCTAGCTTTACAAAATTTTAGAATCCGTCAATGCCGAAATTAAACCATATGAAGCTTACTCACCCCTTTTTATCCTTTCTCTTAAATAATTTTTTTAAAAAACCAAAACTGATTAGATTTTTTTAAAAATCGGTTAAACTGGAGACGAGAAAACGTAAAAAACCTGAGGATACATCATACGAATTTCACCACCAACGCAAACAGAAACGCACTATGTGTGATTCTCGTCGGTTAACGGTGTGAACTAAAATCACTACAAATATTCAATAAATGCCAAATTGCATATGTAATGTTTGCCTTATTTCAAGTGAGCCACGAAGATTCCAGACGGGTTACTTTTCTGAAGAGGACGAGCCACAAGTAGATCGATCAAAATCTTTGACTAATGACGTTAGTGTGGCTCTGGTTAAGTCCTTAATTAACGAAGATCCACGAAGATCCACGATTGACAAAATAAATTATTGCTGATGAATTGGCCTTGAATCCCATGGCTCTATGGCGAATATTAAATAATCATCTTGGATACATGAAGAATAATCATCTTAGATTAAAATGAAGCCCAAAAATAGGGTCTAGTACATTTGGCTAAATTTTTCCTAAATAAATTCTAAAATGAGCAGTCCGGTAGCAATGTTAGTAAAGTCGTTACTGGTGACGAATCTTTATTCTATATAAGTACGATGCGGGAACATAACAGTAGTCCATGGTATGGACCAACAGAAGCAAGCCTACCCGTAAAAGCGAAGAAACAGAACGTAGCAGAACAAGCTATGATACCAGTTTACTTTGACCGATGAAATATTGTCGCTGCTATTTCCCTGGAAAATCGTTAAACGGTAGCAATAAAATGGTGTACCAACGACTGCTTACTAAAAGTTTTCAAAAATTTGTTGGAAAACCGGAAGATTAGTGGCCCTACCTATTTTATCATGACAACGCGCATCGAAGAAATACGACCAGCATCATATTTCTGGAACCTAGAATCTTCTGATTTCGGGTTATTATAAAAAACAAGATTTTCAAGCCTGTTTTGAAAAATGGATCTATAGGCTTAAGAAATGCATTGAAATAAATGGCTTTTATGTACAGATAAAGTAAAAAAAGAGGAAGATTAAAAAGAAATTAGAAAAGAATTTTTTTTTTCTGGTCAACTAATCGAACTTTTATTACTGCCCTCATATAATCATAAAAACTAGACTAATCATGTGCAGTAGATGAAATATTGCCTAAATATAAATTTATCATGCCTATAGAAATCGTTTCAACTTCTTATAGAAATCGTTTCATGCCTCTATACAATAGGCCATAGATTATTTTATTTTTTAGGTTGTGAAAAATAAATCTCCTTAGCTCGTTCGGATGAAGGTAAAAACCTCTTTCCATCGAGATGTGCTAGTTACTGTTCAAATGAAGCAGATGATATTTACACTTTACTCACATATAACGAATTGACCAATACCGAGAAATACTTTATGCATTAATCGTTGAAATAATTGGGTTACATTCCTGAATCCAAATGTCATTCTTCAAAACCAGAACAACCCAAAATGCGTTACGATGGCTGTTTAAGGAATATCAGACGATTCTGCTGAAATCTGATCGGTATGCTTGTCTTGTACTTAATACCATGTATATAATTACAGCTACCAAATTAATGCGCACCCAACAATATTGAGCTTTGCTTATATATAAAGCAACAGTTGGACGATGACTTTATAACCGATATTCCCTACTCGTGTTGCTTTAGCTGCAAATAACTTAACTCGGTTGAAATTTTAAAATGTTAGCTTTCTATCAATCAAAAATTATTGACGTGTATAAACTAAGCAAGTTGATATTTTCAATGCACTTCGCTAAATATAAGCATGGTTTCATAGTTTTTTTGACTCATTTTTGTGTTGTATAAATTGGGTATGAATTTACATAAGCCTTTTAACTCACAACTGTGTTGTTAATGACAAAAAACAAATTGAGCATATAAAAGTAATTGACATATGAACTATCTGTCAAAGTGAAGATGCAATATTGAAAAGATGGAGATGAAACTTATGTTTATTATATACTACAGTATATAACTCCACATCGCTTTCTTGCAATCGGTTTCGCTAGGTAAAATTTCGAATATGCAAAATTTGTTTTAAAAAAATATCGGAGACCTCTTCTAACAACCAGGATATCAGAGGTTTCGGAGAATTGCTTTTGTCCTCGTGATTCGACTTAGCTTTTTTTTCGAAAGAAAAATTTTATATCAACATCAATCGAACAAACCGAAACTAACTTGACCAACTGAAGGGTGCTGATAAGGTTAATGTAGAGAAGCATATACTCAACATTTCTTACATATTTCTTATATATTTCTTATATGTATTTCCAATTGCGTGAGCAGATTTATAGATTACAAGGTAATCAAAAGTGATATAAATCGATTCTGATCACTATCCTCAAATTAATCACAGGCCGGTCACTATGGTTTATAGCATTATATAGTTTATAAGAAGATATAGTTGTTTCTAGTCCATGTAAAATATTTGAGGTTAGCTCAACCCAACGTGGAGTACATTAACAAAAACCCACCCATTAAGTTGAGGCAGTGCAAAAATTCACTAAATAAGTTATAAATTATAGTTATTATAGATTACAAACATACATTACATGGAAAAGGCTGATATCAAAGCTACTGCCATGTGAGTGTAGTGTTATAGTCCAAGTGCAGATCTATCTATATGTGTAGTTCATCTCCTTTAATCATATTATTTAAGCGGCCAAAACCACATTCACTAACCTAAATGATCATATTTGTTATAATAATAATCATTTGTAGCTTAAATGCCATAATCGGCAATAATTGCGTCTCCAGTGAATCCTTTTGAATCAATTAATACGTATTCGTTCACTTTGGCTAGGCCAACCAACTATTTTACACACAAACGCTATAGTTGTGAAATTTGATGAATGTTAATGTTTGATCAAAACTTTCTCCAACTATTTTCCTGTTTGTCGATTAGCCCTCTGGATATGTTAAAGATTAAACAAGCACACTTCCATCTACATGGCCCCTAACTATTACTTCTCCATACTGTTATCAGGTGAAACCTCTCCCAATGTTAAATGGGGTAATCTATTTTTTCATATTAATCCAATGCATAATTGAAAGACATATGTCTGACGTGGTTGTGCTATGTAGTTCGTACAGGCAATAAGTAGTTGTCAATCTAATTATTCTAAAAATGTAAGTAGCACCCAAAATAGTCATCCCTTCTCAGAAGTAGTTAACAACATTTACGGCCGTACAAGAATAGAAGATAAAACTAAAATTAAAAGCAGTCTTCGCTTGTATACTGTTGGTAATAAGTCTAGTTGTTGCTATGGTCAATCTATTGTAATCATAACTTGTTGTGGTCCTAGTAGGTAAGTCTGGTGCGCCATAATATATTTCGAATTTGAGTTTATATAGATTCTGTTAGCAAATAATTAAGATATTTTGACATACCTTCACCGGTTGTAGCTTTCTGGTAAATAGAATTTCTCATCACGCCGCGATCTCGAGTTCGATTCTTGACGTTGACCAACAATTAACATACACCGGATGACATAAAAAGCGATTGTGTTGTAAAACATTCATTGGGTCAGCCCTAAAATGTGCACCATTACGTTCAAATGATTCATAAGGTCTCAGTTTAGATGCAGTAGAAGGGTCATTTACAGGCCTTAAACGCTTAGAGTCACTTAGCCCTCGATTAATTGACATACCTTCGACTTTTCTGGTGGTCATTTGATCAAGTGTTTACTGACAAAATTTGGAAAAAATATTTTTCGCTATTATCACTTGTTGGGTTAATTTATATAAGCTAGTATCTGCCTGGAATCCGTTTTTGTAGGAGGAAAAATATAACACGTGACAAAAGCTATAGATGTGGGATTTTTCAATACTTTCCGTTTTACAGGAAACAGGCAGAAACAAACGAATAATTGAAATTCCAAGGGTTCCGTTAAGTTATTCAAATATTGTTTTAAAGTATAAAATGGTAAACTATATGCGCTCACTCTTTTATCGACGCCTTTAAGTGATGATATGAAAACGTCATTTGAGTTTCCTCAAATGTTGATGTCATTATAGGTTTTTCAATAACATCTGCCTAAACATATTTTCACGATTTACAATTTTTCAGAGTCTGGATCATGTAGGTTAAAAAATAGTTCACTTACAGTTGGGTCAGGTATGCCTTGCTATACATTGTCTCGTTAGGATGAATCACTGATTTCATATGAGATAATCCAATCTGTCCGTTTAAAAGTATATTATAGGCTCTTTAGGCTATTTCGAGTAAAGTTCTTGTAATTCGCTAGCACTGTCACGATACGACTGTACCTACATAAACGAATTGCTCATTACGAATGTCGCGTATGCCTAATGAGATGAATTTGATCCTTTGATCACAGTCATTCAATGACGTCATCATCAGATCAAAATCGGCCTAGCGGAGTGCTACAATTCAACCAACAAATCGAATTACAACTCACTCCCCAACTACTATTTAAAATATATAAAGCTTTACACACTTTAAATTGGTGATCACAAAGGCCCTGTTTAGGGAAAATTACTACACGTCTTATCTTTGTGACTCAACCTCGTTAAAATTTCACCCTACGAAGTTCAATCTTACAACACTGCAAAAATTAACTCATTTGGTGGTAGTCCGTTTCTCTCAATTGGCGGTAGTCCGTTTCGCGCTTTGAAGTCACATATTTCTAGGAAGTTCGTTTCATTGTGCAACTGCAACAAAGCCAAACCACTAAGGTGGACGAATGCGGGGCAACCCACCCACAAATAGAGCATGCAGTCAATCAGGTTCATTCGTTTCAACAAGCTCAAGCGGTTACTAAGCGAGCGAAATTACGACATAATCGAAAATGGAGTGGGAAATTTACTTGCGGCAGTAGTAATCTTGGCGTTCAGATTACCACTCAAATAATTCGTAGATACCAATTATCATCACGCCCACAATCAATTAATTTATAAAATCGATATTTTGAGTTAAGTCCTTACAATCCGCTAGCACTGTCGCGACATGACTGAACGTATACGAATCTTTATGGTCCTATTTTAGGAATTATACCAATATCTTCTGACTGAACCTCGCAAAATTTTCATTCTACCTCAAGCCTAACCTTAATACACAGCAAAAACTCTGAAATTGTGTCTGTCTGCCTTTTCGCAATTGATGGTAGTCCGATTCGTACTCTTTCAAGGCTTACATATTTTCTGGAAGTTTGCAACTGCAACAAAGCCAAGCCAATATTGTGGGCGAATGGCGCCCTGGACCCACAAATACGTCATGCATGTCGTGTTCGTTCGTTTAACGTCGCAACAAGGCTAATCACAAAGCGGGCGAAATACGGCACCCCAAAGCATTACGGCATAGATAATCATAATTGAAAATGGAGGAGAAAATTCACTTTCGGGAGAGTAATGTGGCATTCGGTGTAATCCAAATAATTCAGCCATCACCACGCTACAATCACGCTAGCACTGCCACGACACGAGAAGGATTTTGATGATCTTTTCGATCTCAAAGTCTGACGTTATCGTCAGATCAAAATCGGCCCAGCGGATTAGTAACAACAAGCAACAATTTGAATTGCAACATATACAAAGCTGCATCCGCTTTACATATATCAATGGAAAGCCTTTCAATTGAAAAACCAATTGGAATTGTTTACCAACTGATGGCTCACTTTACTGAGACGGTATACAAATCAATATATATATATATATATATATATATATATATATATATATATATATATATATATATATATATATATATATATATATATATATATATATATATATTGATTCGTATCAATATATATATATATATATATATATACATATATATATATATATATATAGCTTATATATATATATATATGTATATATATATATATATATATATATATATATATATATATATATATATATATATATATATATAAGCGTTACTACAGTTATAAACAATTAAGTTAGGTAAGGTTTAGTTGAGTGGCTGCTACAGCACACTTAGACCGGCGATGGTCCGTTGTGATACCACAGGATCTCTTATGAGAACAAACTTGAGCTACTTACATAGCGTGATAAGTTTCGCACCTTATAGTTTTCGAGATCAGAGAGGCAGTGCATTAAGAACTTATCCAGATATTTATGTCTTTTGTGTGCCAAAGCCGGGATGAAAATAGGAGGTGGACTACCGCAACTTCCCCCTCCTCATCCATACTGCTTCTTGAAGAGTCATTAACTTCTAGATCTAGCCTTCTCGCATGTTCTCGAAGTAGGCAGTGTCCTGTGAGTATCTCCACGATTGTTTTCAGTTCACAACTTCGTAGGGAGATTAGTGTCCTTGAGCGTTTCAAGTCCAGCTGTGGCTAGACTTGCCTTGCTACTCTACATGAGAGGTTGTTCGCCCACCTATCGTTCGCTAAAGCTACTGCCTCTTTTTTAAGCACAGTCTTGAGTGCCTTAATGGGTGTTCTCAAGTTTGCCCTTTCCGGTAACAGTTGGAGAGTTGTACCATAAATCGCTAGTTCGCCCGCCTTGCAGTTTCCCATAACGTCTGAGAGTATAAACAATTAAGAAATTGTAAATAATTCTAATATATTTTTTGTGAAATAGTTACGTCAGGCTGAAGGAAGTGAAGCGAGTGACGTAATAAAATTATAATAATATGAAGATAAACTTTTTGATTCTACTAAAACTTTGTATGCATTTCGTTTAAATTAAGTTATTAACTTTAGTGAATAAAATTATAAGACAATTGTGTTACATTCTTATTACTTCGTATATCATTGAAGCAGGAACCAAAATACAAAGCGTAATTGAAAAGAAAACGCTACATACATTATAATTGGAAATTTAATAAATTCTTATACTGAATATCTTCGAGATACTTGAGCAATAACAACAATATATATGTAATTTATATTTGCTTATGTCGGTAAAATAGAAAATGCTCTCAATAATCTAGAGATAGAAGAAACGGTTTCATTTGGATGTTGTTGCTGTTTCGTTTGCTATATCATAGTGTGTTACTATACAATAACAAAAACAAACTCAAAAGCTCTAAAAAAAAGTTTATACTGATTGTTCCAACAACATAATACAAGAAGAACAACAAAAGCGGGATTAAATATATAAAAAAAATTGTATTACTGCACGCAGAGAAAAGATATGGTTGAAGCATAGTCACAGCAAATATAGTGTTTTTCTAAACATAATAATATTGTTAGTGTGAAAATACTTGGCAGTCGTAACAATGTCATAATTTTCCAAATGGCAGGAATGATAATAAAATAATTGTAGAAACCATTTTATTGTTCAAATGTAAAAATGAATATAGTTCCTACAACTATTAGTTCCTACAAAATAAATATAATTGTGATAAACAATTAATCGGCCGTTATTTATGCTTTAGGCAAATATTTTGTGCTGGATTATGGTTGCTGTAATGATATTGCTTTTTTCAAAACAATTTTGTCAGATTAAAGTTGCTGGAACAAAACATGGTTGTAATGATAATAAGATTGTTCTATATCATAAAATGTTAATAGTTTCAGTGATCGTGTAATAGTTCCATAAAACATTTTTTATTTCTTCAGAACCATCCTTATGTTTGTACGAACTATATTTATAATTGTGCCAAACATGTTTATTGTAATTTAAAAACATGTCATATATTTAGGGAATCATATTTATAATTGTATCAATACTGAATTTAATGGTGGGAAAATTAATCTAATTGTATCAACCATTGTTATGGTTGGTATAATTATGTTGCTGCTCCTTCACTCTGAATAATTTAACTTTAAGTATTTCATTTCATTGTGACCTAAGACGTCCTAGTATTAAGTGTCAAAGAGGCTAATATGTCTGTTTTATAATAAATGTAACAGACGTGATTTTGAGTGTGCGAAAGTGTAGCTTGTAAGTGATTGGCGATCGTGAAGATGGTTTTACTCTAATAGTACAAGTAAGTATACATAATTTACGGCCAATATTCATTTTCTGACAATATTTATGTAAAATTATTAATTTTTTCGTTTTTCAGTTGAAAGTTAGAAGATTATGAAATTGGTGTATTTTTTAATGAGAAATCTGAAAGTTTTCGTAATTTGGTATGCAGTTTATTTGTAGCCCCGGAATTGTGTTAACATTAAGTAAAATCGACTCATTATAGCCAAATTGGTGTGTCACTAAATTTTTAATTTATACAAATATATATTTTTATAAGTAATTATAATTATAATTTTTTTTTTCAGAATCTATGTAGTTTTGTTGAACAAATTTATATTTATTATATTATTAGATAAATTAATATTTATATTATTATTCAATAAAAAATAAATTAAAAATCATTTAATTGTTGGTATTATTCAAGATTTATTTTCATAACATTTTTGCTAAAATCATTTCATAATTCAATCCTTTGTAGTAGCAAAAATTTAATGTTCACTACCAATAAGCTTAACGAAATAATATGATATCAAGTACCATACTATGATCATTGCAACAAAAGGTGTTTACGAACATCATGTTCGCTACCAACATGCAATGTTTGCTGCAACAAAAATATAACTGCAACAAACATATTACGTTTGCTGGAACAAAATCTAATCATTTGTAACATGGTCACAACCATAATGTAATGTTCGCTCGAACAAAATAGTTAGTTGTCAAAACCACTATATTACAAATTTATATGATTGTTGCAATAAAAAACCCAAACATAATATGTTCCTCTTAAAACATTTTTGTAGGCACTATATTTTTTTTTTCAGTGTGGAAGTTCAGAATGTTTTCTATTCGAAAACTTTAAATTGTTGATAATGCAACAATTCCATGTATATTATATAAAGTGTATGTGAAACTACTTTAGAATCTCTATGTAGTGCTCATATTTTGTTTTCAATTTTCCCCGTTTTTAGTTTATATCTCAACTTATTATTTTATTGTTGTTGAATAGCAACAAAATAGCAATTTTCATTTTTCTTATATGTGGAAATTATGCTGACAGTATGGTTCTGTTAGTTTCTTGTTTCGATGCAGTAAAACTGTTGTTGTTATTATTTTGTAAGACTATCATTAGCTTAATTGATTATACGATGTTGTTTGAATTAGGTACTCTTTATGATAAAGCTGTTTTGATTGTAATCGGTTTTATTACTTGGTGTTGCATATTTTAAATAATGTATATAGCATCCAATACTTTATGAAGACTCGGAGAGGTTTACGAAATTTTACACAAAACTTTTTTGAACATAACTGAATTAATAAATAGCGATCGAGCGTCCATTATCTTCTATGTGGTCAAAACCATTCAAGAGAGATAATGATACTCGTCACCTCAGTTCTATCTTGGCGTAAGCGAAAACAATCAAGTTTCGAGAAAATCAACTTTAAAGTTTTTATGCTTTAATGAGTAGAATCGTTTGCCCTTCTGAATTCGGTAGATTACATCATTTATTTTTGTTATCACCTTGTATGGTCCTTCCCAGCTAGGTTGCAGTTTTGGTGATAAGCCTCTGTTCCGTTGTATGTTGTAAAGCCAGACTCACTGCTCTTTCTTATATTTCAGGTCTCGGATTTTATATATAGGTTTCATCCTGTTTCTCGGTAGCCTTATCCTTTCAACTGGCTACTCTTCTTTATTGAGTTTCCCAACTCCCAACGTGTCTATAGTAATCTTATCTTCCATTTCACCGCGAATTTCTGTTGAATATCTCATCATAATTCTTCGAACCATTGGCTCACCGTTATTTAACTGTGCAGTTGTAGCTTAAAATCTCCACAGTTTAATGTAGCACGCCCTATGTCCAACACGAATTTGTTCTTCTTAATATCAGCCACCAAAACTTCATGACAGAAGTCCCTGTTACCAATTCGTATGGCCACTTCCTTCTTTCCCTTGATTTCTGCACTTTCGCCGGTTGCTGTTTGCAGTTTTAATCCTCCAATTGGCTGAAGTTCATTTTCTATTAAATTAACCCGCACAATCGTCCGCATTGCTCTTGTATCTAATGTAATCACACAGGCTCTTCCGTTGATTTCTCCATCTAATGTTAAGCCATCACCACCTCTTGTCAACCGTGGAACGGGGATGGCTGTCACGCCGGATTTTGTTGAAGAAGTTAGGTTTCTCTCTTTATCGACCTTCTCATTTATTGTTTGCAATATTACAGGACGCTCCTTCTCTTCTTATCCCTTGTAATCTTCCCTTTTCCTCGAATACAATGATGATGGTATCATTGCCCGCTTACGTTTTATTTCCCAACAATCCCTTGACATATGACCAGGTTTGTCACATATCCAACATCTAATTCTACTTTTTCCAGACCGAAACTTTATTGGTAGCCAATCATTTCATGGTTTGTTGTAATTCGATTAGTTATAATTTCCTGGTTTTAATCCGACTCGTCGTATTTTTACTTCTAGTATTATCATCTTGTTAACAGTCTCGATCGTTAAAGCACAAGCGATGGTCTCCGCAAATGTTGTTTTTGATGCTAACACTACCGCTCGTCTAGTTTCTACGTTACCAATTCCATCAGTACACGCATCAATTTTAATTGTTTCTGTGTATTCGGCTCCATTTTAAAGTGTGTTAGTTGCACCAATCGCTCGATGTCTGCAGCAATGTTTGAGCTCCATCCTGAATAGCTATCGTTTATGATCAGCTCCATATTTTCGTTCCAAGGAAAGCATGATTCGATCATAGTCCCCGCGTTCGGTTTCTGGAACGATCTGCAACATATCTGCCACCCCGCCTTTTAACGCCACTATGAGAGCTGCGACTTACACCAATTATTTCTTACTGCTGCCGTTTCAAATTGTAATTTGAAAATGTTGGACGACGTTGTTCCGTCGAATGTCGGAGGCTTTAATTTTATTTTGCTGACTGGTTTCAGGATTTGAGTAGCACCGCCATTAGTTTTAATATCTATCATCTCTTTTTCAAGTTTCAAAATCCTTTCATCAGTCGCTTTTCAACTTTTCGTTCATTTCACATTTAACTGTATCCACTTTGGCATTAAACGAGATGGACATTTCGCGGAACTTTTCACTTACTTCGGATATAAAATGCCGTTGTGGTCTTCCCTTTGTTCGACCATGTTGCGGTCTTCCCTTTGTACGCTCAGCATTTTGGTTTTCAAATTTTTTTGACCGGTCAGCATTTCATTTTTCATATTTTCTTGACCGGTTTTCAAATTTTCTTGATTGGCCATGATTTGTTGCATCGCTGCCATTAACTACCCCATATCGAAATTTGTAGGTGCTGGGGTAGGTTTATTTACTGCTACTGGGGCAATGGACGCTCCACCATTTGTTGCCTCTTCCATCGGATCTTCCGCATTAGATACTCCAGTTTTAAATTCGTACTGATCTGGATCGATGTTCAGTTCCAGCAAAGTTTGTTGTAGCCTCCCTTGTACTTCTACTTCGCTATCCGCTGTAGGAAACCCCGTGCGTTCAGCTCGTTCTTCAGCTCCAACTTTCAACTCCAATAGCTTCATGTGTTCTTATTCACAATACTACCGCTGTCACTAATTGTTACGTTTTCTCCTAGTAGGGATTCAAACCACTCCACGGTTCGATCACTGGATTGTGAATAATAAAAACCACTTTATTGTTTTTCATTATAACTTTATTTAATAATCACCAAAATTCACTTTAACAGTACTTTCAGTTCACTGTTACTTGCACTATTTCACTTTTTATTACTTTTTCCCGATTTTAATATGTCGCTGTCCCAATTCAAACTGAAGATTTACACTTTCTGTTCTCGTATTTATACTCATTTTGCTCGCTTCTCGATCATAGTAGAATTTTCCATTTATTTATTATTTCGCCTGTTTACTGTGATTCATGCTGATTTCTAATTACGAGCATTTAGTATCTCTATTCCTTCACCCGCGATGTCACCCGCGTCCGAACAATATCGTTAGCGATTGTAGTGCCTCTGGTGGTGAGTAGAAAAATATTTTTTCTTCTGGATTTTTTTCTGCTATCTTATACAGCATTCTTGGGCCTCGGTTGTCTTCCTCTCCGCAATATTTTTTTATCATATTTTTTTTTAGTCGAGCGACCGCAACAGTGTTACGAAATTTAACTCAAAACTATTTTGACGATATTTAAATAAATGAATAGCGATCGAGCGTCCATTATCTTGTAAGTGGTCAAAACCATTCGAGAGAGGTATGATACTGTCGAAGCTATCCCAAAAACTTCGGAAGAAATTTGATTGATTAACATAGAATTCCAGTCTCGGTTACCACGGACTAGGCTACTCTATAAAAAAGTGATCGCTTTTTTAAGTTTAACACAATCGTAAAAACATTCTTGACATGTGACATGAACGCCTGTAATCGATCCAACGTTATAATTAAAATTACAACTAAACTTCGAGCTATAAAACATTAATAAAGCTAATATGGTAGGTTGGAGTGGCTGCTTACACACACATAAACCTGTGTTGGTTAATTGCGACACCAACATTTTTTTCATTCGTACCTATTCATCTATACACGCCCATTTAAAATTTTCATATGGACATCATATAGCTCCATTGCAATCTTGAGTATTGGCTGGACGAGTGTTCGGTCTATCAATTCTGTATATATACAAAGAAAAGGTTGTGTACTCTGAACTGAGTCCGGTAACTTCCACTCCAAAGCAATTTTGACTTAACCGTCCAATGAGATAAAAGACTTAACCATCCAATGAGATAAAGCTCCGATACTGCTCAGAGATTTTATGTATGAAGAAAATACATTTTTTAACGTGAATCCAACTGAGAACTTCGAAATTTCCGATTTTGAAGAAAATTGTAAACTTGGAAAATGAAACCGATGTAAAGCTTCCAAAAATAACTGATATTCTATAAGGAGTTTAGACGACAATCGTTCTCGGATCTGTACAATACTGTTACACCAGTCATGAGAACCATTCATTAACACCGACACATAAATACTACCTGAAGAACTTTCGACGGGGTGAGGCAGCAAATTTGCTTAACCACCTAAATAGGCTGCTAATTATATAGAGTCCGTCCCGAAGCTTCGTAAACGATATAATCAAAAGAAACATACGATGTGAAAATTTATTGACAAGTTTTGAGCATAACTCGTGCGAGGCAAGTTCATCAAATATTTGAGCGGTAGGAGATATAGCAGATTAGGTGGTTAGATGTTTAAACTCCTTAGGTACTGCTGCTGAGTCGAAAGATTCGTGGCGTATTCGAATTTTCGAAGACTCAGTTGAAAATGTTTTTTCTACACGTGAACAGTTTTTTTTGAGTTTATGCAATCTCGAGCTAATTCTCTGGAAATATTCAAAATAAATCCTATGTTAGTAGGTCACAGTCACCAAAGATAAGGTGTGCCCGAAATATACATGCTGAAAATACATATGATGTGTCTTCGAATCCAATTTTTTTTTATTTTTATTTTTACATTACCAATGAGTCTTGTGCTAAGCATAATGCTTAGTTTCATTTGCAACCATGTAACGGACGATATCGATCTTTAGACCTCGATGGAGATTGTTGTTTCGAATGTAGCACAACCTCAGAGTTGGCTGCCTTATATTCAAACCGGTTTCAGTATTTGTTTGTATAACAGTAGTGTGTTGAGGATCGCTAGATTTTTCAGATTGTCTCTCTAAGAGCCAATGCGCTTTCTAAAGTTCTGACTGATTTTAAATTTTTAATAAGGCATTTTGATTTGTTACACAAATAATTTGGGGTTTGATGTTTTTGCCAATTCGACCGCACTTTCCTTTTATTTTTAAGAAGTTCTCTAACTTCCTCTGGATAACTAGCGTTGCGCTTCATTTTCAAACTACTATCAGGAGTGCTTTGCCACGCAACACCTTGAATATTTTTGATGAGCTTATCTAGTAAGTTTTTTATTTGGGTTGGTCCCTGTATTGGGTTCTGCCTGTGTACTAATTAGATTCTGTCTGACTCTCTGTTTATATCTTTGCAATATTTTTTGGGGTGGCTCTCCCAACTCTTTCGTGGTTCGCTTATTTACGTCCTAATTTACGCCATTACATAGCCAAATCAAGGACGTCCAGCTATTTCGATTTAATTAGAACCATCTGCACATTGCATAGCTCTATGCCAGCCTATGGTTCTGACATGGAAGATGGAATGGCCCATGAATTTTTCACTCGAACATGAGGTCATAGATATGTTTATTCACCTCATCGATCGTAATCAAATGGTGATAAATTCCTTTTAATCGTGCCCCTTTTGGGATTAAACAAGGTATCTCTTTCTCCAAGATGATGTGTACCTGTGAATCAAAGTCTACTCGCCTTTGACAATATATCAGATATTCTTAATATAAGCTTATGTGTTTTTTTATAAAGGAAACGCATAATCTTGTTACAATGAACACATCTTCAATTGATGTTCAATTGATGGCTTAACCTTCCGACTAGATAGATAATTAAAA
This sequence comes from Tipula lateralis, assembly GCA_963932295.1. Taxonomy (NCBI): domain Eukaryota; kingdom Metazoa; phylum Arthropoda; class Insecta; order Diptera; family Tipulidae; genus Tipula; species Tipula lateralis. The sequence goes on from OZ010737.1 coordinate 59,425,500, forward strand.
TTAGTACTTCTGAAAATTTTACGTGTGCAAAAAATACATTCTTAGCTTGAATCCAACTTGAGCCGAAGTAAAGTTTCTCAAAAGAATATACATTTTCAGGAGACTAATCGTTTGGAGTGGCAATCGTTCTCGAATCTGTACCACCAATTAGTACCATTCATTAACACTGGTATATAAGTTTTAGTGCCTCAAGAGCTTTTAACGCCACAATAAAGCGAAAATAAAGCACCTAAATAGAACGGCTGCTAATTTTATAGAGGCTGTCCAGAAGATATGCAAACGATATGTTTAGAAGAAATATACGTTGTGAAAATTTAGTGGCAGGTTTTGGAGTCTAGCTCAAGTGAGGTAAGTGGTTCAAGTAGATATTACACAGGTAGGCGATCTTGAGCTTATTCTATGGAAACAGTCAAAATAATCATATGTATATGTATATATATATATATATATATATATAAATATATATATATATATATATATATATATATATATATATATATATATATATATATATATATATATATATATATATATATATATATATATATATATATATATATAAGTCACAGTCATCAAAGGTAAGACATGCTCGAAATATACATACATACCACAACTTAAACAGTTTACTCAGTTTGCAAAGTGAAATACCACTTGTTGATAAATTGGAATCAATTCAAAGGATTGATCATGTCACAACTACGTGACTTAAAATTCTTCATATTCATCATATGACTGCCAAATCTATGTAAAATGCCATAAGAAAAATCACGCACTTATACATATTGATCAACCTGATGCTAACAACGCAGTTCCAGCTACTGTGTCTTCGAATCCAAATGAATCTAGTACTGTAAAATGTTCAGCATAACTAGTCACTCCAACACATACTTTTATATAAAGCCAGATAAAAGCTCCACCAATGCTTGGCCACATTAAGCCAGCTCAAATGACAGCTATTAGCTCGATTTCTATTGATCAGTACCAACAGACGTTAAATTTTAACATTGATCTTTTGCGTACACATACAATTAGGTATGTATCTTTCGATAGTTCAACAGTACTCGGAACGATTCAGTATCTTATTTCTCACAAACAATTTCAGTTATCATCGTTTTACAGTTCTAAGCAACCGAAACCTATATACCCGACGTAAATTCGATAGAGTTATCGCTATTGTGCTGTTTACAGGCTTCGGAATGGTTAAACAATAAGCGTTTGTTCCTTAAATGTAGCGAATCTAAAAGACTTCTAGCACTCGCTTCTTTTCATAGATCACGGTACATCAGTGTGAGAGTACTGATGTAGAATTTTGTCTATAATATTTGAGTATTATTATAGGTCGGTCACATTTTACGTACTGATTGAAAAATAATGTTGCAATGATATATTAAAGGTATGAGTCACCTTTGACCACCAAGTGAACAGTGTAGTCTTATTATCTACATACCTCAAACACATATCGTATATATACAAAAATTTTAGAGGATATAGATTGCATATATGGTTTAGATGCAAAACTCAACAATGTTGACTCATACTAAATTAATCTACTTTGCCTAATCCTATAATTTTATCTAATTAAAAATTAGTTATTCAATAGCACATAATTACTCTCAAAAATATTTGAAAATTTAATGAAATCACATCATTAATTTTATACAAATGTGCATTCATTTACGAGTAGTGTATAGCGTTGGTTGGTATTATGTTGAATTTAATGGATCACAAAACAGACAAAATCAGCTATTGAATTATTTTATAGGATTTAGGAATGAATATTGCATTTGATCATTACGGTGGTTGGTAAATTTTTAATTAGGAAATTCTAAAAATTAGATTTTTGTATGAATGCAGACGGCTGTCAGAGACAGAAACTTAATATATAGAAGCTCTAAATAGAAACTAAGGTACGCATAAAGGGTGGATATGAATTTATGAAAATTTTATATAACCGAACTGTCAGTATCAAAACATTTAGTAGAGACAACATTTTCATCATGGTACACGAACAAACAACCTATACAAATAATTAAAACATACTACAAACATTTAAGATCTTGCCTACTGACTGGTCATCACTATAGACAAGCAATCTAGTGAAAAAATTTGAGTCCTAATATTCGTTGCTGCATGTTCCCAGGCCAGTGAAATAACGGGTTTGTCGAAGTGCCCATAATATTGCTTAAGGAAAACAAGCCCTCCAAGAATAACAAATAGCAAAACAAACTGGGAATATTTTCGCCAGCTAGTCGAAGAAAGCGTCAATCTTCAGGTGCCGATCTCGAACAATTATATGATAGAAGAAATGCTGGAAAATCTCATTGAAAGTATACAGAAAGCGGCAATGGAAACTTATACCACCACATCAGTTTGGGTTTCGAGAATGCCACTCAACAATAGAACAGGTACATAGAATAACTGATACGGTATAAGAGACATTGGAAGAGAAGAAGGTATGTTCAGCAGTATTCCTAGACGTAGTCCAAGCATTGATAAGGTTTGGCATCATGGGCTGGAATTTAAGCTTCAACGAGATCTACCAAAACAATATTTTGAATTGCTTAAGTCATACATAAATGACCGCTATTTTCGAGTGAGACAAGATGAGAAGTGCTCATCACTAAAGAAAATATTGGCAGGAGTCTCACAAGGTAGTATGCTTGGCCCTGTGTTATACGTTCTGTATACAAATGATTTACTAAATATAGCAGAAGCCAGAATAGAAACTTTTGCTGATGATTGCAATTATGACCACTGATATTAGTATTTTCGAGTCAACACGGAAACTACAAAATGCTGTTAATACAGTAAACACTTGGACAAAAACTTGGAGAATAATGCTAAACAAACCAAAATCAACACACATCAACTTCACCAACAAAAAAGTGGAATACATCGCTTTTAGACTGAATTTTCAACAAATTCCTTACTCTGACAATGCGAAATACCTTAGCATGACACTAGACACTAAGCTTAGGTGGAAAGCGCATGTTAAAAAGAAAAGACAAGAATTGAATTTTAAATTCAGAAAAATGCAGTGGCTTATTGGAAGAAACTCTGAGCTGACAACGCAAAACAAACTACTATTATATAAACCAATCCTTAAGCCTATCTGGACACACGGCATTCAACTTTGGGGATGTGCAAAGTAAACTACAATTAAGATCATACAAACATTTCAAAATAAAGTACTACGTAGCATTGTCAATGCTCCATGATATATTAGAAATGACAACCTCCATCGATACCTTAACATGGAATACGTCAGCGATGAAATATTTAAGTTTGCAAGGAGTCATGTACTGCGACTGCAGCAACATGACAACGAGGAACTGCGGAACCTACTGGATCACACCAATGGACTAAAGCGCCTAAAAAGAACAAAGCCTTTAGAATTAGTGGTTTCCTGAAGTACTGAAATCAAAGGACTGGACGAAATGGGACGAACCGATTTTTCTCATCCCGTAAGATGCTATACTGCTTAAAAATACAAAACCTTTACTAGATAATCACTGAGATTAGTTGTTATATTATACAGAAATACAGATTTTCTTATACAAAAAAAAATAATAATAATAATAATATTGCTCCCGTTAAAGCGTCTGTGTGACACAAATCATTGTAGTCGATTTCATGGCGTTCTCAAGAATTGGAAATCGATAAGATTCCATTTTGGCGAATTTTGCGATAGTATTTTGGCTTTTTCGGACTGGGATCTGAATTTGAAAAAATTGCGTTTAAATATTCTTTGTTGGATACTCCCATGCCGGTAAGACAACGGGTTGGTGGAAGTGCCAAGACTGTCAGACAAATAACAATACATTCGATTCCACGGCAGTCTTAAGAATTGGGAATCGGTAAGACCAAAAATTGGCAAATTATGAGAGGGGATTTTGTTTTAAACTCGATCATAATGTTCTCGAATTGGGCTCCTTCCAAATGTTGAAACGAGGATGACTGATTTAGTCACAAAATCTTATTTTGTGATGAAGCGGATTTTTGGCTAAATGGTTTAGTTCCAGAAACAAAATATTCTTTATTGGGCAGGTGATAACCTAGATCGTTAGATCGTTCTTTTCATAGATAATTGCAATGTAATTTATTTCCATACGATATCGATTTCCATACGCAAATGAAACTATTACCGAAAAGCATAAATAGGACTACAAGATCATCGTGTGGCTCTTCGTTGACGATACTGTAATTTACCTTTTGCCGTATTATACTTTTATTATTATTTTATAATTTATATTAAAAATATTTATCCCCTATGGTAGGTACGCCACTGTCTTTCAGGCGAAACTTGCTGCAGTTTAGAGAGCAGAACTCTTTGGAAAGGAGATAAATTGTAAAGATTATTTTTGCAAGTAACAAAGGCAGTTTGTTTTGTTTTAAGATAGATGCACTTTGAGAATATTGCTTGGTATTTTCAAGGGAAATTGTTTTCTAAATAATCGCATATTATGAATGAAAATAAGGAACAACACAAACTGCGAACTTTGTGGAAGACCACAAGAAGAAACTGTTGTACATTTTTTATATAGACTGTACTCTCTCCTATTCAATTTTTTTTTATAATTATTTATTTATTACAACTGATTTACAAATCATCTAGTAATTTGTCTTGCATTATTATTTAAATTCACGATTGAAGGGTTATAGCCCTTAGGCTAGTACCTTTTAAATAATTTTATTATATTTTTTATCCGATCCAGGTTGGATCTAGTATATCAAGTGGTTTCTTCCTTCGCAGCCTTCTAACTGGATTTGTGTCATCCAACATTCGGCGAATTTCAGCATTTTTATGTGGACTAATCCGTTGCATGTGTTGTCTTGCGTATTTATTTATTTCTACGCTAACGAAATCCAACTTCAAATCTCTATGGATGTTGTCATTTCTCACGCACCACGGTGCGTTTACTATTCCACGTAGGACTTTGCTTTGGAATAACTGGATGATATTGTCAACCTTTTTATTGGTGAAATTTACATGAACAGATTTTGCTTCATTCATTTTTTTCGCCACCTTTTCGTCGAAGTGTTAACCATATTAGTCGATCTTTGCAATTTGCTTGTGGATTCTTCTATGTTATCAGCAACTGCTAATATGGCTGTGTCATCTGCAAACGTTGCTTTAGTTGTCTCTTCTATCGTTGGCAGATCAGAGGTATATAGTACATGTAAAGTTGGTCCCAGAACGCTACCTTGTGGTACTCCTGCTGATATTTTCTTCATTTCCGAGTATTCACCATCTAGTTTAACACGAAAGTGCCGGTTAGCTATGTAAGATTTAAGTATTTCATAGAATTGCTTTGGTAAATCTCGTTTTAATTTGTATTCCAAGCCTTTATGCCAAACTTTATCGAAAGCTTGTGCTACATCCAAAAAAATACTACAAAACTCAATTATGTTTGTAATCCGATGCACTTGCTCGATTGTTGAATGATTTTCCCTAAAGCCAAATTGATGAGGTGGAATAAGATTTCTTTCTTCAATTATTGGTTTGAGTCGCTTAAGCAGTAATTTCTCGAATATTTTTGAAATTATTGGGAGTAAGGAAATCGGTCTATACGAATTTTTGTCATTTAATGGTTTGTTTGATTTGGGTAACATGATTACTTCAGCGACTTTCCATTGATTTGGAACGTGTTTAAGCCTGAATACTGCATTCATTATTTGGAGTAGCTTTCGTATTCCTTTTTCAGGTAGGGCTTTCATATCCTGGAGATTTTTTTGCAATTAGGTTAGTTTTGATTTCATCTTTTAATTCTTGCACTGTGACAGCAGCTATATTATAGTTGTCCACTTTATGTACTGGTGGTATGTTTTCACCTACTGTTTGTCTAGGAAGAGCCTGGAACGTGTTTTCAAGATTGTTTGATTGTGTGTGATCTGACATAATCCCGTCGCTGCTTTCTAGGTATATGTAGTTATCGTCTATATCTTTGGTGACAAAGAAGTCTATAAGATCGGGTAATTTGTTTCTATCCGTAGGACAATATGTTGGTTAATGTCCGGAGTGAAAATCGCAGCTGCATTGTTGTCCTGCTGCAAGCAACTCTCTTCCTTTTTTAGAGGTTACTCTTGATCCCCAGAATGTGATCTTTGCGTTAAAACCACCTCCTATCATGATACAAGATCCAAGTGATTTAAATAATGTGCAATAGTCTTCCTTTAGTAGATTAAATCTTGGAGGGCTATATATTGATGAAACGCTATATTCTTTGTTGTTATTTATATATACTTTTATTGTGACTACTTGCATAAATTCTTCTTCAATTTTAAGATCTATATAATGTTTGATGTTTTCTTTAATTACCACTGACAATCCTCCTCTTGCTCTTCCTGCTGGATGAATGGCATGGTAACAGCTGTATCCATATAATTTGACATATGAAGTTGTAGTAAAATGGGTTTCAGATATTAGACATATATCTATTTTCTCGGAATTTAGAAAAATTTCTAGTTCTGGAAGATGTTGCATTAGCCCGTTTGCATTCCAGATTACTATTCTTAATGTTTTATTTATTGCTGTTTGAGACATTTTAATAGAGAATGGATGCCATTTCATTTAGAGAGGTTTGCTTGTCTAGCCTATTACTTAGGGCTTCAAGACATTTCTCTTGTTTAGCTAGTCTAATGTTAAGTGCTTCTTTGCTTATTAGTATCTTTTGAAGCATGGTTGTATCCTTAGTGCTCCTTGAAATAATAGATTTCGGCATTACCACTTGCGAGTAAAGTTTCCGTTCTCCCGTTTCATTTGGTTCCGGTTTGGTGAAAGATTGATTAGTTTTCTCCGGTATTACTGAATTTTGCTTTCGTGATTTATTCCTTAATCTCTGTAGCTCCTTAGCTATTTCACATCCCCTATAATTTGCCGGAGGTGGCTGTAAGCAAATAAAACTTTTTGCAGAAACATCTTTACCAACCGGGCATACCTGAGCATGATGTTTACCAGGAAAACCTAACGCATCTAGCATATCTTTGGCAATATTTTTGAGTATGGTTAAAACCTTGACATTTTTTGCACTGCGGTATGCGACCGCTATTTTTTTTCAATGGCTCTATTTTTACTCTCATGTTAAGTATTGCCTTGATATTAGAAACATCTTCTACTTTTTCTTTATTATTGAAAGTGAGCATAAATAGTGGAAGCTTCCTTTTCTTGATTTGAACTCCTAGTTCGATTTCGATTTTTTCCTTCTTTATGATGTTTACGGCATTTTCTATTTGATGACCCTTTTGTTTGAGATCTTCAATAATTTCCTCTAATGCGCAGGTTGGGTGAAGACCCCTAGCCATAACCTTTATTGGACGATTATACTTGTCCTCATAGATAAACCACTGATATCCCTCGGAATTTAGCTTCGTAGCTAAAGCTCTATAGGTGTTAGAATCCATCACATTAATTTTCCAGACCCCATTGCTTAGAGATACAAGTTTATACTCAGCTGTCGTAACCGATTTCAAAATCGATTGGTGGAGGTACTTTCTCTTTTGGTTAAAACAGCCATCTATTCTTCTGAAATCAATTGTTTTTTTAAATATTATCTGACTTCTAGAAACATCTATTGAAGTTGAAGGTAAATTTTCTGCCATTTCCTTTTCTTGCTTGGTCTTCTAATTTGATGTAAGACCCAATTAGTTACTCTTTCAAGTTCTTCTTCATCCGTATGGAATGAATCACTGACATCCTCGATTATAGGTTTGGGTCTCGTCTTAACTACTGCTGGTGTTTTTACAGCTTTCTGAAGTTCTTCATTTTCTTTCTTTAGGATTGTAAATTCTTCTTTCAATTTAGCAGTAAATTGCTTTATTTCTCTCAGTTGTTTGTGGAGCCCGGCGTTTTCTCTTTCGTACTGAAATATATTTTCAGTTGAAGATTTTGGTGATCTCTGCAGTTTGGAACTTCGTCCAAATGTGTTTAACAATGATTGGCCCAGCCTAGAATCATTTGGGCCAACCTCCAAAGAGGGTGGATTTGGTAACACCTTTTTGAAAAGTAAGTCATCATTATTATCGATGGCTTTGGTATTGTTATTGATTTCATGCATAATGACCCAAATCTAGGTCATTATCATGTTATAATGCACACACTTCACTAATTAATGATTAATTGTACGTCAAGGTTCAATATATGTTGAGCTACATCCGAAGGATAAACAGTATTTGGGTCTGTGATTGCACGTCTGAAAGAGGATGTCACAATGGGCCAACTGGGCATGAGTGAGCGGAACAAATAAGAAATTTGATACTTATTTCTTTACCAATGATACTTGTTAAAATAACACATATGTACAAAGGCGACGGTTATGACTATATGGTTGATTTGATGGTTAATTTAAAAGTTAGCCGCCTTTTATATTTTTTGAACTAAAGAGCTATTGGCTTTAGTACAAAATATAAATGGTGATATTTGAAGAAACTCGGTTCAGTAAATGATGAAAAGTGAGAGATATACCATAGTATGTGTCGTTCATATTAATAATATAAGTACAAGTGGTTATGTGAGTCCAAAAACATTAACTTTTCATCTATCGCAGTAATAACTGATCCCACTAACCTCGTTATTCAAAATATCAAAAGTGTAAATGTCTAGAATATGTAGTTCTAGAGGATGGTTATGCAAGTCATTCAATAACAGAAATATATCATTAATTTTGAGGGTTTATTTTGTTATAAGTCTCCTCAAATTAAGTCACCTAGAAAAGAAGTGTATGGCAACGATTTCCAAACAATTCATAACCTAGCGACAAGTTATGCCGAAATGTCGTGGAAAGTTTTGGAAAAAAAATTGGAACACCTTACTGCAGTAGAAGGTTAATAAATAGTCATTATTCACTATCCGTAATATAAAGTGGCTATAAGTCACCATAATTATCAGGTCATGTAAACTGTTAGGACTAAGTAAATTGGAGTGTCAATTAAATGTTATCACTTCCTTCCATCATTTGCAACATCTTGTATTTGTTGGTAGACGAGGAAGATTTAAAATTTATCAAAAAGGCTGTTATGATAAAAGACGATATGACAGATCATAGTAAATACAGGTGGATTGACAAAACGTCCAGCCATAAATTTAGAAACTCAAAGTTTGAAACTTCAAATAAAATGGATTGGTAAAGTTTCAGTTAATTAAACCTCCTTCATTTTATTTCAATACACACTCTAAATATTATATTACACCTTCACTTAATTTCCAATTCTTAGAAGTAAAACCATTTTCCGTGTAAACCAATTCAATGAGAAAAATTTTGTATTCTACATTTCTATGAAAACCAATAAATGTCGGAAAGTTGTAGCCCAGAGCTAAAAAACATTACATAATATTTAACGTTAAATTGTGGTATTTGGTTTCTTGGTTCTCATTGAATTTCTATAATTTTCAAGCTACCTGATTTTAATTATCTCACGATCAATACCTGACATGCGTCTTCGTCTGTTTCGAAACATTTTGCAAGACAGCATTCGTTTACCAAAGTTTTCATTCACATTGGTTAAGTTTCAACGATACGTGAGGTTACGAATTCTTAAAATTAATGATGAAGAACAAAATAATGTTGAACTTTTGAATGGCGTAGTAGCTAAGTATAGCAAGCTTTACCTAATATCTTCACTATCCATTATATAAATGTACAGGTCATAATTCGATATCGATTCAAAATTTTTATCCAGTTACAGTTTTTCTTAAGTGCAACTTGCTCTTTTTTGGATATCTTTCTCGACTTACTTACCACAACTTTGAGAGTACAGCATTAAGCTCGTAGTCATGGCTAACTTCCACGAAAAAGGAAGTAGATGATTTACTTCTCACTACCCATTTCCCTGGATGTAAAACCATTACTACCGACAATTTTGGTGTAGTCCTTAACAATTTGTATATAAGTCCCAATCGGGACTTAGCCTCTAGATTAATCAATTATGAGATCCTACGTTGGAGCGTGTTCTCTTTCGAACCCTTCAAATCTGCCGGTCCTGACGGTGTATTTCCTGCTGTATTACAGCATGGATTTCCTCTCATTAAGGAACATTTACTACATCTGTTCCAGGCATGTATCGCTTTTAGTTCTGTTCCACAATCTTGGAGCAGAAGTAAAGTAATTTTTATTCCTAAAATTGGCAAGTCGGACTACACCGACCACAACTCGTTTCGGCCTATTTGTCTGTCATCAACCTTTCTGAAATCTTTAGAAAGGATTGTTGATAGATTTATTAGAGACCAACATTTAGTTACCGCTCCGCTTAGTAATAGGCAACATGCTTACAGAGTTGGCAAATCCTGTGAGACTGCCTAACATGAACTCGTAACTAGGATTGAGAGATCTATGCAAAGCAACGAGTTTCTTGTGGGCACTTTTCATGAGCGTTTGATAATACTTCATTCGCCTCGATTACGAATGGATGTACTAAATTTGGTATCGAGCCCTACATTATCAGGTGGATTAAATGTATGCTTGTATCTTGCATTGCAATATACGAGGTTCAGGATGCCCGCAGGGAGGTGTGCTTTCACCCCTGCTGTGGTTTCTGTTCATTGACGAACTTCTTTTGAATCTTCGTGATTCCGGTTTTGTCACCCAAAGTTATGCTGATGATCTGGTTCTGACAGTTTCAGGCAATCATCTGAATACCTTATCAGATTTAACTCAGCACGTTGTTCTCATTATAGAACAGTGGTGTCTGGATAAGGGTTTTCATGGGAACCCATCTAAGACCGACTTGGTTATATTTACAAGGCGTAGGAACACTGCAGCTTTGTCTGTACCATCACTTCTGTGGAGCTAATTCTCTTCCAACCCCAGTTACAATCCTTCATTTTAAGTACAGTTTGTTCGGCTGCCTTTCCCTTAAGGAGTGTTGGGGCGTGGAATACTCTCGGCACTATTTCAGGCCATAGATCTATTCTTAATGAATTTAAACTGGCTATGTCAGAACTTGACATGGTAACTGATAGGCTTCTGCCTGTGTTTAATTTCCATATATCATTTGAGCTGTTTCATCCATCCAGGGATATGTGGTTCTCACCAGATTTTCTCAAACAGATATCCGAATCGCTTGTATTCTTTTCTGATGGCTCTGTCACTGAACAGGGTACGGGTTTTGGTTAATACTGTCCTTCGCATGATCTGAGAATCTCTGGAAGTCTGGGGATCTACTGTACTATTCATCAAGCGGAATTAATTGCGAATACTCACTGCGTGGTGTCTGCTTTTAATCTCGTTGCCGACGACAAAGAGATTATATTTTGTACGGATAGTAAAACTGTCCTTAACTCCTTGAACAATCGTGTTACCAGCCCTAAACTGGTACTGGATTGTGAGAAATTTCTAAATCTCCTTGGTCGTAACAACAAGGTAACGGTCATGTGGGTTCCTGCCCACTGTGACATTGAGGGCAGCGAAATTGCAGACGTAGGTCTTGAACCAGCTGCGCCTTTACCTGCTTATATAGTGAAAAAACAATCAAAACAGTTACCCTATCGAATCTAAAGTGGACGTGGTCAGCTACCGCTACTTGTCGTAAGCCGAAATACTTAGTCAGAGGGATTAACTCTAACCTGACAAATTACGTTCTTTCATTGAAAAAGGACAACTTGAGAATTTTAGTCTTTATACTTACTGGCCATGGCCGTTTCAAAAGTCACCTTCGTCGCATGGGACTGGTCAGTTGTACAGCTTTCGACCGCATGAGATCTCTTGTTTTTAGCTGCAGGTTTATTCTTGTAAATCAACTGTCTTCTCTGCCCTGGTTCAAACTGCTTCAGTTTGCTAAGGTTGCAGAACGCGTTGCTTTGATGTAATCCTAGGTTTGCATCAAGAGCCCTATGTGGCATTGAGTGCAGAACCTCTAAGGGTTCCAACCAACTTTAATAATAATATGTTTTGGAAGTGCCTATTTTTTTTTTTTTTTTTTTTTTTATCGGTCTTTAAAGGCCATAATTGGCCCGTACCGTGTCAACTATCTGGCTCCATCGGTTTCGATCACGAGCCAGCTCTTCATATTGTTGCAAGCAACCAGAAGATGCCAGATCGCTCTCTACGCCGTGGAGCCATCGTCGCCGACAGCGACCTCTTCGCTTACCGAAAGGCGGTTCTCCCTTTAAAGATCGCTGTATCATTCGTTTTGGATCAGCACGCAGAACGTGACCGAGCCAGCGTATTCGCTGTCCTTTGATTTCATGCACGATATCAGGAATTTGCATTAAATTCCTGATCTCGTGATTGAATAGAACTCGGTATGTGCCATCAACGTCTCGTTTTGGGCCATATATCACACGCATGATTCTTCTCTCGAATGTTAGAAGCCATCTTTCGTACTCATCCGTCAAGGTCCAACTCTCACATTCATACATGACAACGGGTCTGATCAACACTCTGTACAGTTTCAGCTTATCCGTATTTGCAAGATATTTTGATTTCAGCAGTGGACGTAGAGGATACAAAGCACGATTGCCAGCGGCAAGGCGAACCTTGATATCCTCTCCCACACTATTATCGTGAGTAATGAGAGATCCAAGATACTTGAACCTCATCACTCCTTCAAACGTGTGGTTTCCACTACTGAAATCAATTGCGTCTTGGTCTCGAAAACCAGAGATCAGATATTTGGTTTTGGACTCATTGATTTTGAGACCAATGGAAACTGAAAACTGTTCCAGTGGATCAAGTATCTCTTTCACTCCGTTGCCATTTAATCCAATCACACAGATATCATCTGCATACGCAAGAAGTTGATTGGATTGTCGGAATAAGATATTGTCCTGAGGTGTTGCACTTTTACGAAGGATGTATTCCAAAATGAGATTAAAAAGTATCGGGGACAGCGCATCTCCTTTTCGAACACCGGAATTGATTGCAAAAGTTCTCGATAGCCTGTTCTCAACTTTGACACAGCATTGTGACTGCGTTACTGTCATTTTACACAGATGTACATATTTTTGTGGTATTCCTAAATATTCAAGCGCATACCATAGCCTCTCTCGATTGATCGAGTCATAGGCTTGCTTGAAATCTAGGAATACCTGGTGTACATCGCGAGATGTTTTGTAGTACTTGGAAAGAATCATCCGCAGCGAAAAAACTTGATCAGTGACTGACCGATTTGGACGGAATCCTCCTTGGTAGTCACCGACAATTTCCTCCGCCAAAGGAGTAATTCTTTCGAAGATGATGTAAGATAGTAACTTATACGCTGTGCAAAGGAGAGCTATACCGCGATAATTCTCGCATTTCATGCGATCACCCTTTTTGAATATTGGGTAAAACGCGGCCACTTTCCATTCGTCAGGCATAACTTCATTTCGCCATACCAATCGAATAAGGTCGAAAAGACAGTTCCACAAAGTTAGCCCTCCGAATATCAAGAGCTCTGAATTAATGCAATCAACCCCTGGTGAACGATTTTTCTTTAATTTCTGCATGGCCATTGTGAATTCCTCATAGGATGGATCCTCAATGAACATCTCCGCGGTCTGTATTTGAAGGTATTCAAATACAGCTTGTGATACATGTGGAACATTAAGTATAGATCAGAAAAATGTTCACGCCATGTATCGCGTACCGCATCGACGTTAACACAGAGGTCATCCTGGTCCCGAATGGCAGTTGACCGAGTTCTTAAGGTATGGTGCAATTCGGTGATTCCTTTAAGGAAACCACGCGAATTGTGCTCATTGCTGAGTTGTTGTACTCTTAAGACCTTGGCCTTCCACCATTCGCGCTTCTTCTGTCTACAAATGCGTTTAGCTGTCCTTCTAGCAAGAACTGCCTTGTTTTTCCTGGCAATTGTAAACCGAGTCTGCGCTTCATTGTGGGCTATATTACGTTGCTCAACAGCAAGACGACACTCCTCATCAAACCAATCATTTTTGGGCTTAGTTTTCACTATACCGAGAGTGTGCTGGGTGGCATCGACAACCGAGGTTTTCAATACTTCCCAGACACTGTTCACATCATCAGATTGGTAATTGGATCGCATAATGCTATTGCTGACAAGATTTTGATATTTTCGTTGCGTTTCTTTATTTATCAGACCTTCACAGGAGAATCGCGTTTTATATTCTCCTGTCCTCCCTGACTTGTACGAAAATTTCCATCGTAGCTTTGCAGTGACTAGATAATGGTCACTGCCTACGAATTTTGTTGACGACTGATACGATCTCACGTCTTGGACAACCCGAGCCCGCCCTTTTGAAATCAAAACATGGTCAATTTGGCTTCGGGATGTTTTACGTGGATGTGTCCATGTTTCTAAGTGGATGTTTTTATGAGGAAAGAACGTACTTGCCACTTTGAGATCATGAGCGATCGCAAAGTACATCATTCTTTCCCCATTATCGGTCACAGTTTCTTGTCGAGAGTACGGACCTATGTTATTACATAAGTCGGTCTGATTTCTGCCAGCTCTAGCATTAAAGTCACCAATCACCAATCTGACATCGTGCTCAGGTATAGAGCCCATCAGATTATCCAAATTATTGTAAAATGAGTCTTTATCTTGGGGTTGGCTCACCTCAGTGGGCGCATGTACACAAACAATTGACAGGTTAGCTAATCGCATGTGCAAGCGAAGCTTACACATTCGATTATCGACTGCCTGGAAATCCAACACAGCCTTTTTTACCTGCGGCCCAATGAGAAAGCCAACTCCAAGATTTCCGAGGTCATCTCCACTGTGTAGCAACGTATAGCCTTGGGACACATGGTCTCCACTTTTAGGCCATCGAGTTTCTTGGAGCGCTACGAGTTCCAGCCGATACTCCTTCATACATGTGATAAGGCCGTTCAACGCGCCAGGTTTTCTTAATGACTGCACGTTCCACGTGCCGATCCTCATTCTCGTATCCGGGTATTTAAGCGGGGGGTCATTCTTGTTTTGGCGGTATCCGACTTTGTTTTTATTGTTGACATTTTTAACAGTGATATTTTTTTACGGATGCGGGTCGTCAGCCCAGCGATCCAACCAGATTTAGTCGCCTCCTACGACAAGCTCTGGACACTGTGGTGGTATTCTATGGATCTCATGTTTCGTTCGAAATATTTACGAAACATGTTTGCCCCCAACCACAGGGCCATGGAAGTGCCTATACGACGACTTTTTCAAACATTTGGCGGAACGAACCATTTTTTGTGCTTGCTCTGTTATTTGGGGTCTCGGGTTCGATTCCTAAAAAAAATTCTGCCGCTCTAATTTCTGTTCTTCCCTAATAAAGTATAAATATTTGGTGTTTTCCTGTCACGTCGGTTTTATTGTACCAACCACTCCCAAACCACTTAATGGTACTGTAGATTCATGATTATTAACGAGATATTTTCCAAAGCAATTACATACAAAACCACCGAGAATAACATTTTTAAAGATAGATTTTCCTTAATGAAAAAAGCTAATTATCGTAACCTCAATTCCACCCAAAGTAAATAATATTTTGATAAGCTGCAATATACATATATATGGCTAAGACCTATATAGTTCCCCTTTAATTAAATGGATATTAAGTATTTTGATGCCACAATAAATTTAAAACAAAAAGTAATTAATTATCATTATATAAAATAAGAAAAAACCAGGTCATCTACAGGTCTTTCCAGCAATCATATTACATAAACAAAAACTAACGAGTGTTGGAGAATAACCCCCCAAAAACGTAATATCTCGACTGCGGTCTCTTCTTCTGCCAGAATGGTAAATATCCTTGTTTAATTTAAGGGTTAAATTACCATGACGAAATGAATTGGGTTGAAAGTAACATGAGAACTAACTAATACAAAACCGAATACACATACACATATACAGTGTGTTCGCAAAAAGTCCAAAAACTTAAATAAAACAAAAACAAAAAGTTTCATTTCATAAAAGAGCTTTTTTCTTACTCTCGTAGGATAGATGAACTTAATATACTTTTGTGTGGTGTAATATATTTTTTAGGGAAATTTCTTCCATTTTCCATCTTTCGTTGTTGTTGTTGTTTTGTTTTTTTTTATTATTATTATCATTATGTATATTTTGCGTTTGTTCATTTTGGATATAATTTTATACTTGGACTTTAACTAAATTAAAATAAAATATTGAAGAATGGTTTATTTCATACTGACTGACTATGTATATGTATATACTACGAGTATCATGTACGAGCTTTTACATTTTTGTAATGAAATCATAAAAAAAATTATACGAGTATTACAATATTTTGATGTTGTGCGTTCAAAGCTCCTCTTACTTAATAATAATGATAAGCCAACGCAGAACATACATATAATTTATTAATGTTTTATGCTTTTCATTAATTTTAAGCTGAGTTTATTTTTAAATTTATTTTAGGTTGTGTCATTAAAGTTGTTTAAGTTTATAATGAAAAAAAAGACGACAAACAAACAAATTTATCTCTTTAATACTCTTTGTACTGATGGTGTTGCGACATGAACATCTTGTCAACAAATAATTCCCAACTAATATACTTTTTTATAACTTTGCATTAACAAAACATATTTTTTTGCATAAATTACTAAATTTGTTGGCGTCTTTTATGGTATTAACACACCAACTTACTTGTGTGAAATAGCACCGAGCCAGCAGCCAAATGATTAACGATTAATATTTTGAATCAAACATGGTCTCCGCTGCTTTGTATCCGAAATATTGACGAATTCCAGACAAACATAAAAATTAGAACACAAAAGCTAATAAAGCTCTGTTGGGCTTCGCACTTACAAAATAACGCGAATAATTTTATTTTATTTTACTGTGGTATAACACGCCACAGTGCAATGTATTTCACTTTTACTTAGAACTAATTACAAAGTTTATAAATTGGTTAATTCACCACACCAAATCGTACGACTACAAGATTAAAAGTACGTACAACCAAAAAGCACGAGTATTTAATTTTCAAAATTAATATTGCACAACGAATAGGTTATATCGCATGTCTAACTAATCGAATGTGTATGACTCAAAATTAAAACATAAAACTGATTTAATTTAAAGTGAGTCACTACATAACCCCCGGTAAAACGCTATTCGGTAACTATTAATAACTATTCGGTAAAACGCACGAATTTTGTAGGCCTCGAAACTGACATGGTGTCAGTCGAAGAAGAAACACCAAAAGCGGGTTTTAATCGATCGATTGAAATGTTATGGTTTTTTTATTCATCGAGATAACAAATTGTTTTCGCAAACGGCGAATAACTTTGAAAGGACCCTCGTATGGAGATGATAGTCCGGTTCGAACTTTATCTGTTCGTACAAAAACATAATCACAAGTATCTAAAGCCTTGGGTATAAATATATTTTGTTTAGTTAAACGAGGTTGAGTAGGAATAAGATTACTCATAGTACGTCTTAATTGATCAATAATATTATAGTTTCAGCAGGAGGAAGTGGTGAATGAGGATTTTCGACGAAAAATTCACCGGGAAGCTTGAGTGTTTGTCCATAGACCATCTCAGCTGGTGAACATTTCATATCTTCCTTCACTGTGGCTCTTATGCCAAGCAAAATAATCGGCACTTCAGTACTCCAATTAATAGAATTGTCTCGGGCCATAATAGCAGCTTTAAGCTGTCGATGGAAGCGTTCAACCATCCCATTAGCTTGTGGATGATAAGCCGTAGTACGTATTCGATGAGAACCGAGGAGCTTAGTAAGTTCGGAAAACAGCTTCGACTCGAATTGGGTTCCTTGATCTATAGTAATAGTAAGTGGAACACCAAAACGTGATACGTAATTGTTAACAAAAGTAACGGCAATAGTAGATTCTAACATATTAGTCATGCAATACGCTTCGGCCCAACGAGTAAAACGATCAACGAGTAAAACGATTGTGAGCAAATATTGAAAATTTTTTGATGGAGGTAGAGGTCCTACTATATCTATATGAACATGTTCAAAACGACCAGGTGTTATCTTAAATTGACCGTGAGGAGAAACAGTATGTCGTTGAACCTTAGATTTCTGGCAGGACAAACAATTTTTAGTCCAAAATGAAATATCTTTATTCATATTAGGCCAGAAATAACGAGCAGTAATAAGTTTAAGTGTAGCCCGGACACCAGGATGTGCTAAATTATGCAAAGAATTAAAAATAATTTTGCGTAAGGGTTCGGCGATATAAGGACGATGAGCATAAGTAGAAGTTTCGCATACGAACTCATTATTAGGCAATTTCAAAAGTTCTAGCTTCCAAGTGGAAGTAGAGTGACAAACAGAACCAGAAAGTAATTCCTAAAGTTCCTGGTCAGATTTTTGGTAATTAACAATCGTGTCGAAATTAAATGAAGAAGATTCGACTGAAGATAAATCTGTGGTGCGAGATAAGGTGTCAGCAACCACATCGTCTTTGCTTTGCACATGTTTAATATCCGTGGTAAATTGGCTTCTATAATCCAAATGGCGAGTTTGCCTTGGATTTCTTTCAGTACGTGAAAGTATTGCTCTAGTAAGCGGTTTATGGTCGGTATAAATAGTAAATTCACGACCTTCAACGAAGTAACGAAAATGTTTGATAGCTAAGTAAATGGCCAAAAGTTCTCTATCGAATGCGGAGTATCTTTTTTCTGCATCTTTAAGTTTTTTTGAGAAAAATGCCAAAGGCTCCCAGCGTTTGTTATTAAATTGTTGCAAAACTGCACCAACAGCCGTTCCCGAAGCATCCGTGGTAATCGAAATTGGTACCGAATCCAACGGATGGTGCAATAAAGTAGCACTGGCCAACTGTTCTTTAATAGAACAAAAAGCGAGATCGCACTCGTCGGGCCATGAAAAATTTTTCGGGGTCTTGGGCTTACGTAATAATTCTGCCAAATGCCCGTGAATAGGGGAAAGTAAAGCGGCTAAATTAGGAATAAATCGATGGTAATAATTCACCATACCGATAAAACGCTGTATATGTTTAACAGTAGTAGGAGCTGATCTGGCGATGGCAGAACACCATTAGCATCAATAGAATGACTGAGGAAATTTAAAGAAGTTGCCCCAAACGTGCACTTAGAAATATTTATCCGAACATCCCACTCAACAAGCCTCTGAAATAATTGTTTCAGGTGGAGATCATGTTCCTTCTCAGTCTTCGAAACTACCAAAATATCGTCAATATAGGCGAAAACAAAATCTAATCCTCTAGTGACTTCGTTCATAAATCGCTGAAAAGTTTGTGCAGCGTTGCGAAGTCCAAATATCATTCGAGTAAATTCGAATAAATCAAAAGGGGTAGTAATTGCGGTCTTGAGAACATCTTCAGGAGCTATCGAAATTAAATTATAAGCTCTAATTAGATCAATTTTTGAAAAATATTTGCAATCTTGTAAATTCATGGAGAAATTTTAAATATGTGGGATTGGATAACGATCAGGTGTCGTAATAGCATTGAGCCTACGATAATCCTCACAAGGTCTCCAATCATCATTCTTCTTTTTGACTAAATGCAATAGAGAAGAAGCCGGAGAACAAGAAGGTCTGCAAATTCCCAGTTCAACCATATGTTGAAATTCTGTGAATGCGGCCTTATGACGTACAGGATCAAGCCGACGTGGTCGAGTCACTGGCAAATGCCCAACAGTGATAATATGATGGACCACATTATGTCGTACTGGCAAATTATAATTTGGCTCTGCTGATAAAGATGGAAATAGTTTAAGCAGACGGCCATAGCCATTGTCGATTGAGTAATGAATTGGTGTCGGTGTGTTGACACAAATTGAAGTGGCATTGATTGACAACTGAGTCGCTGAATCAACCAGCCTTTTATGCTTTAAATCGACTAATAGTCCGAACTTGAATAAGAAGTCAGCGCCAATAATTGGACGGTCTACTTCTGCAATAATAAATGCATGAGTGAAAGTTTTATCAAGGCCAATGTCTAAATTTAAAAGTTTGGTTCCAAAAGTTCTAATGTGTGAACCGTTGGCGGCTGATAAAATTAAATTAGATCTATTGTCAGAACAATATGATCTTGCGCAAAATTCACGTGGGATGACCGAAAGGTCAGCGCCCGTATCGATTAGAAAAATAAAAATTATTAATTGAGTCGCGTAAAAACAAACGACTCGTAAAACGGGTGTTCTGAGAAACATTCGTCTCCACCCAAAAATTTATTCAAGTTTTTTGAATGACTGCTTTGATAGGGAAATGGGGAAGGTGATTTTCCATTCGCATTAGTCGAAACATATTTGTATGGCTTATTGCACGAATGGGCATTTTTGCAAAATTTGTGGTGATACCAACAAATGTCACCGATGTGTGTCTGCAATCGTACTTTCGACCTTGTACGTGATCGGGATTTTGACCGGAAAAATGGTCCACGGGGTTTATCGGGCTTCTCGCGTTGAAAAATGTGTTCATCCGCTGCTCTAATTGGGCAATGCGGGCATCAACTGTCTCAAGAGTTGGTTCCGCGGAAACTGTAAGTTTATTCACTTCCCTTCTGCCGACTCGCATTAGCGATCTGGATTCTCTAGTCGAAATAATAGAGGTAATGTGTTTGTTTCTGGTAAGTGAGTCAAATATCTGATCGGCTATATTGGATAATGTGCCCAAGTCTACACTATCTGGCTGTGAAACGATTGAGATTCTTATGACCTCGGGCAGCCTGCGTACCCACAACGATTTAATTATTATATCTGAGAAACCACCACCCGAAAGCGCTTTAATTCGGCGGAGGGCATCGGATGGTTTCATATCGCCTAATTCCGAGCCATTCAATAATTTTTCTAGCCGAGTCTCTTCGCTTAGCGAAAATCTTGTTAATAAAGCTTTCTTTAAAGTAGCGTATTTGTCAACTTCGGGTGGTTCCGCCAAAATGTCGGAAACTTTCTCGCATGCGTCCGGCGAGAGTGCATTTAATAAAAATGCGAACTTTTGTTCGTCTTTTTTGATGCCTATATTTATAAGTTGCAATTCAGCCATGTTAAACCAAGTTACTGGGTTATCTAGCCAAAATTTTTGCAAATTAAATGTTCGCGGGATTGCACTTGCAACATCCATCTTAGGTGTTATTTTATCTTCGTCATCGGACATTTTAAAAGCGTTATAATAAAAACTTTGGAATTGAAATATAATTGGGAACGAAAATTATGAATTAGAAAAAAATGACTAATTTACATATATTGATTAATATACGTATCGGTAAATTTTAGAAAAAAAATATTTTGATGATCATAAACCAATTTCAGTCTTCGTTGTAAATGTTTTATATCTAATTTATATACCTTCGAAATCTTTGGTCGCCGTTATAATAAAATAAATTAGATTGATCTTCGTAAAAAAATGAATTAAGCAATGCACAATATTTGCCCCCCTCACTGCAAAAGCAGCTGCAAGCGAGCGACAAAAAAAAAATGTGATTCTCAAAAAAATTATTTCTTTACTAAACCAAGCTAATTTTTACCTATATCTAATGCGAATTTAGAACTGTTAAAAAAATTTTTAGGTGTGGTGAATGGTTTATAAATTGGTTAATTCACCACACCAAATCGTACGACTACAAGATTAAAAGTACGTACAACCAAAAAGCACGAGTATTTAATTTTCAAAATTAATATTGCACAACGAATAGGTTTGACTGATCGCATGTCTAACTAATCGAATGTGTATGACTCAAAATTAAAACATAAAACTGATTTAATTTAAAGTGAGTCACTACAGCTCCTACTCCTAATTTATACAATAATCAGCATAAAATTAGCCAATATGACCCTGCACTTTGACATGAAATAAAAATTGCACGATCACTGGTTGGATTACATCGTAATCCATATGCTAAAACCACTCAACCAATAACTATACCGATGGCAACTGCGTTAAGTAGGAACCATGTTTGATACAATTTTATGTTTTAAAACTGTATTGTATGGAAAAGGTTACACGTTGTAGGGTGGGGTCGAAATGGGGTCTACGACACGGTTCACCAATACTCTTCATTTTTTTCGGATGACTTTGCCTTATTGGTCAATGGCAAAGCCTTAAGCGAAGCTCTGAAGTAACGAATGTGTTACTATATAGTATTGGTGGTTAATTCGACCCACTACATACTCTGTGGTAATGGTCGATTTAACTCTGAACATCAAAGGGATTGTATTATCATATACGTGAAACTGTGCGAATGCTTACAAAGAATAACTATCTTGTGAAAGAAATAATTCTCGCATTGCGAGGGAAAGAAATCACTTAAACAAAAACTGAACCAACTACTAACTGATGTTCAACCAAAATGCGGTCGATCATATCCTAATTATTGACGAATCCCAGACATACCCAAAAAATAGTACACAAAAGCTAATAAAGCTCCTAATTTTTAATTTATACAAGGCGCAATCTGGAACACTCTTTTCAGGTGTTCATTATTATTTTGGTGGCCAATTGATTGGACCTTTGGCTTTTATTGCACAAGTTGAATCTTGAAAGCTTTTTAGCTAAGATCCTTTCGTAAAATTTTCCGTAAAGTGAAAGGACACAACTCCAGTAGCTAAGAACGGCGGCGAATTGATAGATTTGGATCAGTTTTAATGTTTTCCTGTCCAAAACCGTTCCATTGTTATTCGAAATGGTCACTCTGAACGACGATTACGTACGCCATAAAATAGACGAAGTGCACGATAAGTTTGATGAACAGAACCATTATTTTGATAAAAAAAATTCAACAATTTGCAAACGCTGCTCTGATGTAAGTCAATCTATAATGAAATGTTAAAACAAAATAAACAACTAGCAACTATCAGCTGTTAAATTGGTTGTCAAATAAAGCAGTGTTGCCAACTCTAAGTTGTGAACCTCTAAAACATATAATGATTATCACGATATTAACTATACGTTGATTAGAAACCATGTTCGATACAATTTTATGTTATAAAACTATATTGTATGGTCAAGGTTACATATGGGAGGGTGGGGTAGAAAAATAAGGTGGTAAAATTTCAACAATACTCTTCAATCTGTATACGAAATAGATTCGCCGATTAAACTCGAAAGATAAAGAGTATTGTCTCTTGACTTTGTCTTATTGGACTAAGGAAAAACGATCGACGAAGATCTGAAACAACGCATGTGTCAGGGTAAAGTATTGATGATTAATTCAAGCCTAATACATACTCTGGGTTTTGGAATAGACAATTTTTTCAACTTCAAAAGGGATTTTATGTTCGTGAACTGTGCGACTGCTTACAAAGATATGATTAAAGCATTGCAAGGGGAGTAAAAAACTTAAACACAAACCAGTCAGGAACAAAAGTCATTACGAAAATATTGATATAATTTCCAAAATTCGTCCGGTGAGTGCAAAAGTTCACACAAAATATCTTGTGATGAGCTTACATTTCGAGACTCAATAAAAGCGACGATGTATATGAGTTATCACTGAAGTGCTAGTTTTGTAAGATGCTGTTGAATTATTTTACTTGGATGTAAGCATATGCTAGTTAATGTAAGGAACGAGTGGATCTAGGAATCTGCATTCTAGCATTAAAAACAGAAAAAGTTTGGAGATTGAATGATAGTATCTGTATAATGAATGGATTGGGATAATTGAATAAACTAGAACTTACATTTTGGAATTATATGTTATTAGGAATTAAAGGTTATTTATGGATACATTCACCATTCACACCAACAAATTGAAGATAATGAAAAAAGCTGATATACTTGAAAATCGACAACAGGAAAGTTGTTTCATCGGTGAAATAACTGAATATAATTGAATGGATGCAAGGGATGTAGTTTATATGCTTAAGGTGAATCTTTAAAAGAGTTAGTTTAAATTAAAGAAGTCCTTTGGGTGGAATAGTGAGCTTTTGATTAAGGATTAATAGTTATATAATAATAAGGGACTGAAAGAAAAAACATTGCAAATAGAGACTGGGTCGTATAACTTCTATCATTATAGTTAGAGCCAAAATATTAAATAAATTTGGGAGTGTGGCTCACTCTTCATCAGGAGTTCAATCTTCAGTATAGTTTGGAGTGCAAGGAAGCTGACAAAACGGAAGGAAGCTGATAAACGACACCGTATTTTAACTATATATAGTATTGCAAAAACAGTCATAGTTGCTAATCATCATTTGAAAATATCTTAACGAGCGGAGATGTTTGTGATTTTTAGACCATTTTATACAACAGATTATTATCGTAGCCGATACCAATAACTCGATACTAACAACATTATCGAAAGTTAAGCAATTCTTCCAACTCAGAACAGTGTTGAGGCATACAATTTCCGTATCTTAATTCTTCTTTATTGAACTCATACTTTTCAGATCTTGTGAAACATATCAAAGATGTTACTAGCTTAAATAATCCATTAATAAAAATACAGTACAACCAAGATACTCGAATTCATTTAATCAAAATCGTTTCCCAGTTCGAATGCCATTTGGTTTTGCGATATCTAATTTACACTTGGTAAAATGTGAGGAATATTATTGTTGATCATATCAGCAATCTCTGAATTCTGATTTCTTTTGTCGTAACTCTATTTCTAGTATCCCGGCTAGTTTAACAATGACAATCAAATGAGGCATAATATATTTCATTTCGTGTTAGAACAGTTTACGATATATGTATAAACGATCTAGTTCTTCAATTTTTGGTCCCTCAGTTACTGTTTTGACGAGTTTTCTTTAAAATGTTCAAAACCATCAGTTATCTTCATCTCTAAAGAGAACATAATCGCAAAAACTATCACAATTTAAACTGTCATTCCATACTTCGCGCATATTCTGGTATAACCAATATTCTTTTTAAATGCTGCTCTTACTAACTCACAGAGATTCAAATATACAATATATATTTTAAACTTTTCAACTCTTATTTATCATTTAACCAAAGAACACAAAAAGTGCTCAACAGTTTCTTCTCCCCATCCCTGTTTGCAGTATAAGGTGTTTTTCATTTGAAACATATGACTATTTAGGGAGCAGCGGCCCAAGAGAATGCCCAGCAAGATCCTTAAAATGCGTCTATCATATTTTAAGAAAGACTGGGTTCTTTGCCTGATTCAAAGAAGCATTTGGATAAGAGACAAGATAACCCTATCTCTTTTGGTGCAGATCTCCAAAGTGGTTTTCAATTGTTTAAGAGATAGTGACATCACTCCTAGAGCTGGTTTAGGTTCCACAAAGTGAATGTCACACCCAAACGGACCATTTATTAGCTTATATAAATTAATCAGCCCATTCATGTGACCGGATATCCAGTGAAGACTTACTTTATTCAGCGTGTCTAGTCGATTTAAGGCACGTATCGTTTTCAAAACAAGTTTTGATGAAACAGTATTGGAAACAATCGCCTTAAGGGCAACCTGGCTGTCAGAAAGAATGCAGATAAGTCGATCACTGCAATTTATCCCTTTTACAAAGAGTGTTGCTTTCAAAATTGCAGCAATTTCTGCTTGAAAAACAGTAGCCTACCTACCAAGCGGGATAGATAAGTCAACCTCAGGATTTTGTATGTATAACACGGCACCAGCTCGGTATACTGATCCGTCAGTAAAGATTTACATATCGTTGCCAGAAGAGTAGGTAGGGTTGTTATAGTCCCACATGTGATTTCCGGTAATAGTCACATAAAATAATAGCATGAAGACGTGCTTCATCACCATAGTGTCTGAGGTCATGTGGGCAGTTATGTGCCGGCCCATTACCCTCCATATTTGACAGGGCCCGGAAGGGCCAAATATTGTCTTTGCATTTTTGCCGAGCTGTTTGAGCTGCGCACCTTCTGATCAAAAGAACAAGCGGCAGCAGGGCCACAGCCAACTTTCGAATGAATTTGTCTCACATGTATATTTCGATACAATCGAAAAAACATGGAACGTACGAACATATAGTCGTACAATTAGTAATTCAAAGTTGAAACAAAAGTTTGTCGTACCTGTATACACAAATAATTGAGCTGAACATATTAAACTCGTAAAGCTTCAACATTACTGTTGGTAAAAATCAATATTCCAATGCTCTTATGAGTATATTGAACTAACATTATTATTATTACATGGTTTCACTCCAAACTCGAAAGGGTTATTGAATTACATATAAACAACATTATATATAGCAGACTTCATAAAACCAAAACATAAGAGGACATGTTATAAATTAAATCAGTATAAAGTTTGATGTTCCAAATGTAAAAATTTTGTAAAATCGATATTGTATGGATTGTTTATGGTTCGTTTATGCTTCTAACATTCACAGCAATAAGAGAAGATAGTTTGCAAGTTATTAATTTTTTTTTAACTCGAACATAGACAACCGAAATAGATAACTCGAATAAGAGATTATTATGATTCGCTTGTAAACAATATTTATGACGAGCAATTTTTACCGTATGAATGCTTCTTGAACCTTAGTGTTCATCATTGTAAGATTTACCACATTAAACATCTCGTCCAAATAACATCGATTTATTCAAGTTATAACTGTCGCATCCCTCCTCTTACTTAACTCTTATTCATTCTTACTTAACTGAACCACCACTACTGATGTATTCTGAGATAGTTCTTACAGAAGCTTGCGTCAATAAAGCTCATTCAATCAATAAATTCATTTCTTCAGAACTGTTGACAATTTGTATAGCTCATACACGAGATAGTTCGGGTGGAAACACATATCAATATACTTTGTATATTGAGTAGCGATTGTACGCTACTGAAAAATGATTTTTGTATTTGTATAGCAAGCAATTATTAAAGGAGTATAACAACAACATTTCTATTAGTCTAATGAAACAAAAATAAAAAAGCATTTCTCAAAGCCTACTCAATATTTTGGATCAATCCGTACAATTTATGATAAAAAGAAAAGGAAGATAGCGATTACGTAATAATAAAAAGAGATCAACACTTTTTTTTGGAAATAAATTAACCTTTCTCTTTCTGATATATATAATAATTTTATTGCAAAATGAAACAGATAATATTCGTCGATCCTTCTATTATAAAAATTTCGAGAAAAAACTGAAGCGTAACTTTTTTTAATTTGTTCTTGAATTACTTAAGCCTGATTTCCATTATGGAAAATTCATTGACAAAATAAAATATAATTTTTCATAAAGTGCGAGAGAAATAAAAAAACATTTCCAGTATAAAAAATTTATTCAGTACTGAATAAATTTTTATGATTACTGAGAAAATAATTATAGCAGTACTGACAAAATATTATATCAAGAGAAGTATTTTTATTCAGTACTGGAGAAATATTTTATAGGAAAACAGTATATTTGATGAAAATGTCTTTTTTTTCAAAACCAAAAATAAAATTGAAATTTATTGGTTATGTTATACGCATCTGCCAAAATATCTCCTCTATAAAAAAACGAAAAAAGTAAAAAACCAACTCTGTGTTTTCCTCGCTTTAATGTTTTCAGTAAAAAATACTGACAAACATTTTTTCATAATAGAAATCAGGCTTTAATCACAAAAATTCAAAATAGGTTGTTGTGTAATTTAATGATAGTTAAAATTCAAGGTTATGTACTGTGTAGATATTCGAGAGTCTATTAGGCAGTTTTTTTGATGATTCAAGAAATATTACTATTTCTTAGATTTCCCACCTTAGACCGGTTTCGATTAACGAGCATAACATAAGCTAAACCACGTTGTATTTTCGCTGACCGAACGCTAGAAACTGTGGTGAACATTTAGTACTTGGATACACTACCTTTCTAAGAGCAACTTCTAATTCGTCATGATGAATATCCCACATCTGGTGACAGCGAAAATTGTGCAATTCACTCTGAGGCATACACCTAAGATGAATATAAGGCGTTGCTCGATACTATTTTTCGCCATATGATACCAATTATGCAATTACGAATCAAACCGGATACCATTATCTGTCATAATTAGTCCTGGAACTCCAAAAAGATGAAAATTCATGTTTTCTAATAACTCCGAAATTTTTAACACTGATGTCCGAATCGGAAAAAAGTATTTGCTGAAATGATCCAAAATTATACAAAAATATTTGTTAATCTTATTTTGGTTCTATGATAAGGAGCCGATATAATAATGTTACCAGGAACGTTTAATCGGGAGCTTTCTGTTGATGAGCTTCTGTGAACCGGATAATCTTTGATACAGTTAAGCCTTTAATGCGATCAATATTGTAAAAAGAGTCAATGACCTCAATTACAACCCAAATATTGTCTTTAAGGTATAGTTAAGGTGTTTATGTGTGATTAGCATACACTTAAGCTTTCAAATAACCCCACAAAAAATAATCAAGTGGTGTAACATTTTCTTGATGGCCAAGAAACTTCACAGTTTGTTGAAACTATGCAATCTGCCAATTTGGTTGAAAATAAATGGATTGTTTCATGACATATGTTGCATAATGCCCCGTCTTGTCGAAACCAAAGATCGTTGATACGCAATTCATGAGTATTTTTCGCTCCCGAATTTCGATCTCTTTAAGATAAAAATGAGCTTCATCGCTAAAGATGATTTTTGAATGAAAAACCTTAATTTCGTTCAAGCATCTGACTAATAAAACAACAACGATTTAAATGGTCTGGTGTCCTCAAATTGTGAGTTAGATGAATTAAGCATGGAACATACTAAATGCGTAGTAATATGGTTCGTGACATGGTAAGTTCTTGTGAACTGCATCGTGGTTGATGTTCTTGTTTCATTATGAACATTTTAAACTAGTTTCTTCAAACCGATCAAGAGTTAAACCAATTGCACGCTCGGTAGGACGTCCATGTCGACGTTACTAACGTTCAACTATTATTTTATTAATGGTTTCAAAAGCACACCCAGAGCATGTGCAATTGGTGTTTACATGGCGAATATGACACACCAAATAGTTTTCCAATAAATCAGCAGTAAGTGTTTACTGGATGGTTGTACAATTTTGAATATAGTCTTGAGTGACTTGAAAATTATATTAACAATAAAGTACTACGACCGCTTTAAAATGTATAAATCACTGTTTTGTAGGATGATGTGAATTTAAGAAAATTACGTGTATGAACTGCCACTGCCAGAAGATAATAACAAATTCTAATAAAAGTGTCCCTGTCCCTCTAAACAATACTTCTATATCGAAAATTTCTTTTTAAAAGACAGGTGGTTTGACCATTTCAAAAGTTTTATAAACCAATAAAATTGTACTTGAATTAGAAATCGACATAATTCTTAATTTAATATGCTGTCAAAACCTACTATCGTTTACTCTGGATATACTTGCTTGTTGATATAGGAATTTGCATTAAATTCCTGATCTCGTGGTTAAAAAAATTAACATTAGAAACCAAAGGTTATTTTTGGTGACTATCCATCTTAGGTGTCTATAATATAGGAACGTATCGAGAGTACTTTGCTCCGAATCGAATAATTTAAAATACAACGAAATTTCATAATAAGACTTCATGAAATGTTTGTTAAATTTCTGCTTTATGCTTACTTCTACACTTTTATCAATCAATCATACATTCTTTTCAATCTATATCGAAAATTAAAATTTGTTTTATCTTAATTATTCTTAATTTAAACAAAATATATAAAATCAAAATAGAAAATGTATGGGTTATAAAAACGGAGGAGTTTCAGATTAAGATGAATAAAATAAATCAAATTCATTGTGATAACTTTAAATTTTAACTTTGAGTAAATTCCACAACAACACCATACATTTGATATAAACTTATGTCTGGGATTAAGTCATTGATACAAGAGCAACAACTCATAAAATGTTATGTTTACGTCATGAAATTTTAATAACAGAAAGGTTAATGGATATTATCTGTTGCCTTTTCAAATATGACTATAAATGTATCAGAAAGGGTTCTTTATTTTAAAAATAGGTGTTGATCTCTTTTAACATAATCGCTATCTTATTTCTCTTTTTTATGAATTGATTAATATTTACTTATTTATGTTTGGTTTCATTTGGCTTTAGTAAAGCCTGATTTCCATTATGAAAAATATACTGACGAAATAGTCAAAGTAGGAAAAAATATAATTTTTCTTAAAGTGCGAGAGAAATAAAAAAACATTTTGCAGTATAAAAAATTTACTCAGTACTGAACAGTGTAACCACTTCTGGATTTGAAAAATTTAACAAATTTGGTACTTTTTTTAAACTTTTGTACCAAATCGACTTCCTCCCCAAGTATAAAGGGCCCTATAGTACACACGATCCAATTTGGTCGGTTCATCCAAATAGGTATGTTCGTCCAACCAAATTGGTACTGCATACACACGCCGAAATGTATAAAAACAATTTGGATACCAAATTTCATTATTTTCCGGTTTTTTTTGGCCGTTCAGAAATTTATGTTTTCAGCTGAATGTCAGAAAAATAGAATAAATTTCGGATATAATAATTCTACTATTAATTGATATTGGATAAAAAAAAATATAGAAAACAAAAAATCTTTTTTATTGCACTTCAGAAAATATTTATTTACATTAAAAATTATTAAAACTAGTCAGTCATATTTCAGATATCAGGTTCAATCAAAATTTAAATCAATATAGTTTTGATTTGTTAATTCAGTGTATATTAAGAGCTTTTTAACAAAATATGCTTAATTAAGATGAATTTTTGGCAATAATAAAACCTTATTAATGAAGTTCAAAAGCTCCATCTGTAAATTTAAATTTAGCAGCTTGCATAAGTCTTCTTCAGGTATATAAATACCGGTAGTATCACTACAAGCACCACTATCTTGTTTGAAAAGCGTTCTAGTAAACATAATGTTCTCAATTGTCTTGTTTTCAATACGATTTGTTTTCTTGTTTTTAATTAAATTTAGCGTGGAAAAAGCTCTTTCTGCAGCTGCCCTACTGTGTGGCAATGAGAGCAGTGTTAGCATATAATCAGCCAGTTCGTAAAACATAGGCAATTCTAAATTATTTTTAATATTTATAAGTTTAAGCCAGCTTTGAACAGCGTCTGTACAATTTATTTTGGAGAGTAATGCTGTATTTCCAATCAGATACCACCAATGGTCGTTTAAAATTTCAATTGAAACATCTTTTTTTTGGAAAGGATAGTTTTTTACTAATAGTAGAATTGACGGCATACTACCCGAAACAATCTCAGAAATATTGCAATACTTCAAAATTTCCAGCTTACTGTCATTTAACTGAAATCTTTTTCTTATTTGACAGCAGAGATCTTCGTAAAAGGCAATTATATTTCTCTTAGCTTCTTCGACTTTAAATTTATTTTCTATTGAAAACGATTCTTCCAGTTTTTGAAAATTTAATGAAAAGAACATTAGGCTGGTTTCAAGATGATTGTTAGAGTCTTTAACATCAACATTTAGATCGATTTTATCTAAACTGATAAAATTTTTTAAAATATCTAAAAACGTTTTTAATGGTGGAGTGTACATTTTGACTTTCCGAATTTTCTGATTAGAAAATTTTATTTACGTCGTTAACTTTCTTTAATATATATGTTAAAAATATTAAATATAATTTAAATTCATTGGAGCAAAGAAATTCTAGAATTTCGTGCGCATTTCGATCTTTTGTTTCCTTTACTTCAAAGCAATATAAAATAAAATAAAGCTTCAGCGCCTCCCACTGGTCGAGAATCCTTAAAACTACTGCCTCAAGTGACAGCCACCGGGTTTTACAAAGTCGTAAAATTTTGTGATTTTGTAAATTAAAATCATCCTTAAACTTTGAAAATTTGTTTAACCGTTTAGGACTGTGAGAGAAATGATTATAAATATGTTTAATAATTTTCTCGACCGACTCAGGAAAGTTTTTTAAAGCGTTATTAACACATAGTGCTATAGAATGGCAAGTACAACCCAAAAAATATATATCGCTTTTAATTTCTTCAAATTTGGCCTTAACACCATTTATATTTCCAGCCATAACAGACGCGTTGTCAGTAGCTATTCCAATTATATTTTGAATATTTATGTTGTATTTAAAAAAGTGATTTACATGGATTGAAATATTTCCTGTGCCGTGGATTCAGTAAGTACAATCATGCCAAAAAAAGTATCGGTTCAGTTTTTTTATCAAAATATCTACAAATTATTGCAAGACATTTTTCTGAACTGAGATCAGTAGTTTCGTCAACAATAATGGAAAAGTTTTGGTTCCGAAGAATCTTGCTAATCTTTTGGGCAGAATATGAACCAATTATATTATAAATGTATCCAGTAGCTTTTGTGCGACCACATTTTATTTGTTGTGCTTGTGAGTTGGGCGCAACTGTTTGAATTAATTTTGGTAGACTGTCCATCAATTTGAATGGCAAACTATGTTCAATACAGTATATGACGCATGTCATTTCTATCTGCTTTTCCTTCATGGATTTCTGTCCTAGAAAAGAAACATCTAATTGTTGCATTTCCTTCGATACTTTTAATTTTTCCAGATGTTTCTTAGAAAATTGGCCATGCCGTTTAATGTGTGTTGATCGATTAACAATAGGTTTTTTACACAATTGACAAAATGCCTCTCCATTGATGTTCTTCAACCATGTAAATTTTAGTTCCCATTCAGGTTTATATTTCCGATCGTATTTTTTTTTCTTTTGCTTTAAAGCTGAATTATTTAAATCTGATGCAGATGAGGTTTCTACTGACAATTCGGAATTCTTTACGGGGCTTTGAGTGGGTTGAACAACCTCACCAGGATTAAAATATCGGACTTCAATAAAAAAAATATATGATGAAATGCTGCGATATTTCGATTGGCTTAAACTATCACAGCATTTCATCGATATATATATATATATATATATATATATATATATATATATATATATATATATATATATATATATATATATATATATATATATATATATATATATATATATATATATAATGTATAAAAACCACTTAGAAAAATTGTAGTAATTAAATTTTTGTATGTATAAACTAACTTGAAAGTAAACGGAAATAAAAAATGTTTAAAGTTACACAACTCGTAAGTTTCACTTATTACATAAAAACTACACATTTAATTTTGCCTTTTGGTGAAACCCGTTATTTAACCATAAATCGATTAGATCAAAAGTTTTGGATTAATAGAGTTGATGGTATATTCGAAACTTAATGGTACTGTAGAAACAGCCGGTATATCGAAAAACCTTTTTGTTAATTGTTAATTGAATGATTCAATCCTTAAATTCTAAACTGCTGGTATATCCGAATCCGAAAACGGTGCAGATTTATTTTCTGGTAAAAGAATTTGTAGCTGAACTTAAATAGAAATTAAAGTTAAACAATGTTTATTTGTTGAGATTGATTTATTTAATGAAAAACACGAAGGTTGATTGCACTTTTTTCTCTCAACTCTATATTTATTAAAAATTATTTATTACATAAATTTATAAATAAATTTTTCAAAATTTTTAAAAAAGTTAACACAATATTTCGGTCAACATGACCATCTTCAGATGTTTAAAAACAACAAAACTGTATAAAATAAAATTAATAAAATTAGTAACAAACTTAATGTAACTGAAAAAACAAAACTTACAATTGTGTTAACATATAAAATAAATTTATATTTTAATACCAGAAACCATATTGATTTCTGATATAGGTGTATATTGATGTTTCAAATAAACCACAAGTAAATAAATATAGTAATTATATATGTATATAGAAAGACAAACAAATAAATTAAATAAATAAATAAATTATTTTAAAAAACAATTAAACAGTGAAAAATCTTTCTCTTATGTAGATTCTTCAGAAAATAAAACTTAAATGTTTTCATAAAATTATTTTATTGAATTCTAAGACCAAAGTTATATGTTAAAAATGAAATATCGTTAATGTTATAAAAATTCAAAATAATATCGTGAGACAAGAATTTTTTATATATCAATAATTACCGAACGCATATAATTGTATTATGGTTAAAAAATAAGTACATGTAAACAATATGAAAAAAAGATTATTTTTATATGATGTGAATCAACAAATTCAACTTATAAACAATAATGTCAAAAGAAATACAATAATATGAACTAAAAAATATTTTGTAAATTTTGTGATATTAATAAAAATTAATTCTAAAATGTATCTGTTTAATTAAATGCATGAGATGTGTAATAAGTTTAATTAGTGTGATTTTGTGGTATATGTGAATTGTATGAAAAGTGTTAACTCACCGAAAAAAATAATTGTGTATAGATAACGAATTATGGTGTTCATTAAACAAACTCGTCGTCTATATGCAGCCGACGAATAATTAATTAATTTTATGCAATTTTATTAATCAAACATCAAAAAATTAATCAACAAATATTAATTAATACAATTATTTTAGAAATAAGAAATAATTAATGTTTGTTATAATGATGAATATTAGTTAAATCTGGATTTGATTTTAATATTAAATCATCTTAACATTAAGGAAGTTATTGTTAGTTTGATATTTTCAATTTAAAAAATATTAATTATATTAATTAACATTAATTACATTATTTTAAAAGAAATTTAATTAAATGTAGTAGTATTAATAAAATACAGATATTTGAATTAAAGAATATTCGTTCCCACAAATATATCTTTCATGTGTAGCTGCGCCACGTGGGCGCTTTATTTATATATATATATATATATATATATATATATATATATATATATATATATATATATATATATATATATATATATATAAATATTAAAGAACTAAAATCAATCATATTCACAGTATATGATTGCTTAGTGCCAGTATAAGAAAATAAACTTGGGACTAGACTGAGACAGGTACTTGTTGTTTTCAATATCGTTGCAAATACTTTTTTTGAGAATTCAGCTTAAAGGAATTTTTTTAATATTATTATAATTTTTTTAACACTGTCTGGTTGTTTCCAATTTCTTAATAGTTTACCAAAATAAACGTAAACTTCACAAGAATTAAGCACGTGTTAAATATGGTTTTGTAAGTTGCATCTTTCCACATTGACTATCCAATTATGATTGAAAAATGTTAAACGGTAGATCTTAGTTGTATAATAAAATGTTTGCATTGAAATTAATTGTTTTAAAGAACCTTCATTAGTATTAGGAAAATTTGTCTAATTATATGAAATGTACTAGACCTAATTAAGCTTTATCAAAACAATTAATATTAATCCAAATATCATTATTATTTAACTGAGGTTTACCGTTTAACAGCCTGGTTTTTTATAAATGTTTTCAATTATTATTTTTTATTTAACAAATATTAATTAAATTAAAGAATATTACTTCTATACCAATTTTTTGAAAGAAAAATTATTAAATAAAGAAAAAATAGTACTACTTAGTAAGATTAATTAAAAATTTTCAAACGTATTAACGAATCTTAATAAAAATTAATAATTTTAGTTTTGTTGATGAAAGTTCTTTGAACTGTCAAAATCTAATTCAATTAATCAAAGCATGTTCAGATAATGTGATTTTACTTGAATATCAAAATATAATTTAAAGAATTTTATATTAAGATAACAAAAATCTGTAACAATAATAACTTTGTCGTTTCATTAATGATTTCATTCGTTAGTTGTTTAACGAAGACTCTGTCGTTAATATTATACAATGTTTTTTTTCGGTGTAATTAGAAATGTTTATTAAAAGAATGAATAATGAATTTGTAAGAGGAATTTATTTCTTCCGTGTCTGTTTTAAAATTGATATTGTTTTTAATGTCCGATAGAATTACTAAGCTTTCCAGAATTTCTCTTTTCTTTTTATTTTTTTCGGTGTGTAAAATCTTTGTGTTTGAGAAATCTGGATCGTGTTTTAATTTACATACATGTTGTGATAATGCAGTATCATTTTTATTAAGTCGGATGTCACTTTTGTGTTTTTGTAATCTTACTTTTAATTGGTTTGATGTTTGGCAAAATATATCAAGAGAAGTATTTTTATTCAGTACTGGAGAAACATTTTATAGGAAAAATAAAGAACGATGATTTTTTATGGTCATATCATAATTTTAACATTTCGTTTTGTGCCATTCACCTTAATTCATTGTGAAAATAACTAAAATAAAGAATAATTATGTTAAGTTTATTTTTTTTTAAATTTATTGTTGTAGATCCAAATTGTTTTTTGTTTTTTTTTATTCAAAAAAAAATTGAAATTTATTGGTCATGTTACACGCATCTGTCAAAATATATCCACTATAAAAAAAGTAAAAAACGATCTCTGCCACTCTAATGGTATTTTGATTTTTTTATCTAGCTTTGGTTTTTTCATATTAAAAATTGCTTGAAATACAAAAACAAAATTAATTTTTCAGCATTGTAGAATCAAATCCATCTGTAGAACTTATAGTGTATTATCTGTGGTAGTAATCTAAAATTACAAATTAATTGTAATCAAATAAATGATTAGTTCTTGAGAAAAAAGTTAAATTAATACAAAAACGGGATACTGATTGAATCGTATAGGAAGCAACTAAGGCAAGAAATAGTTAAAATTATATTAAGGCGTAGAAGGTTTGAGGCTTAGTGAAATAGTATAATCTTCTTAATACTAAATGGTAGAGAACAATAGAGGTAACTCTAAACTATTCGGTCCAGATCGAAAAAATCCGATTGGTTACACAGTAACATCAGATTTCTTTTGAAGATACTAGGCCATATATTGTATTTATATTGTTGTACGTGCTGTTAATTTACACATACACCTATACATATAGTTTGAAATTAATATGCATTGTGAACTTTAACAATTAAGCACTCCAGATAGGCATAACCATGATTTTTAACCAACACTAAACCAATTGTTTACTGTACAGTATAATCTAGAAACATGTGTGAAAATTCTACCAAAAATGTATAAATATACATACAATGCCAAACATATTGAAATACTAATGGACAAACCACATTTTTTAACTATCAATTTATTAAAAATAATTATTTTATTAATAAACAAAATTGGTGGATTTTGGTTTCAGTTGGTCATATGCACATATTTAGCAACCACATGTGTACATATTCAAAAACAAACGTGTAAATAATTCTAATTATTATTGAGTATTCAATATAATTTAATTATGTTAACTCGAGTATAAATTATAATTAGAATTATTGATTTTTATTGAATTTGGTTTTTCTATGAAACAACCGAATAAATTCGATTCTAAAAACAACCCAAACCATGGTAAACACGGATTTAGCGAAAATTGTTTAAATTGAAATATAAAATTTTTAGAATCCATAATGGTGGCATTTATTTTCATACGAGTCTAAAATGTACTGCAAACATTTTTATGTTTGTATTCGAGTCTGAAAGTTAAACGTACCTGGAAACGAGTAACAATATTTTAAATCCTTATCTAACAGGTTATCTTGTTTGGTATACAAATTCTTTTCATTTACTCTTGCAATATGAACAAACCATTTTGACTAGAATTTAAGAAGACGTTGTTAAGGTGTCATCCAATAACGTAAAATACAAAAAATGTGTGTGTATATCAGAATTGTGAGGTTTTGGACATACAGAATTCATTATAAGAATTAAGCAACTCAAGGGAAATAATTCATATATAAGTCAACGTTAACTGCCTTCCTCAATATCAACGGTTGCTATAAGAGGGCAAATATATCAAGTTCTTCTGAGCTTAGGTTTCCCTGGAAAAATTAAATCTTGTGGTGAGCTAGCATTTTAAAGACACAACAAAAGCGTCGATGAATGAGTTATCGGAGAAGCGCGAGCTTCGTATGATGCGACTGAAATATTTTGCCCACGTTGAGGTGTATAAAGATGCTAGAGTAAGTTTGGATCTAGAAGGAGCAGGAATCTTTATTTTCTCTTAGAAAACAGAGAAAGTGTTGAAATGACAGTATCTGTATAATGAATGCTCAGTTGATTGGAATAATTGAAGGACAAGGAATCAAGTTGGCTATGATTGGAGGTAGGAGGAGAGTAGTTCTATTCTCTGACTCCGTATGCGGATAAGAGTTAATAAAACGGGTAAGTACTCACGGAAATGAGTATATAGAAAATCTGTATGATTACCTTAAATTTTGTGGGAACGAGATTATTCTTCAATGTATACCTTCACACCTTCAAATTGAAGGTCACGAACGAGCTGATTTTCTTACGAAACGAAGTTGTTTGTTTGAAAAAATATATGAATATGATTTTAAGAATGCAAGTGCTGTACTTCGTATATTTAAGGTGAATCTGTGGGAAAAATGGCAGAATGTGTTTAGACAAAAGAGCCAGGTTAAAGGAAAGAACTATTTTGAGTGGAAAAGTGAGCCTTTGATTGTTCCTTTTTTCAGGGAGATGAAAGACAACACAAAAACGATTCGAACAATGGAGCGGGTGAGATTCTTGGTAATGGGAAGGAATGTGTTTATAAACATCAATTCAGTGATAATAATCCATGTGAAAGTTGTTTGGTTGTGGAGGACATTGAACATTTGGTTTTGCATTGTACTTATGTTATTTTCCAACTCCAACTACCGGAGCACCCTCCTGTTCTGGTAGTCTCACAAAATGTTACCATTATCAAACAAAAAGAAATGGCATGCACAAACAAACTTCATATCTTCATCCTGCATGTTAAATATATACTGGAGGGTAAGTAAGTGAAAATAAAAGAAAGGTATTAATAGAAGTTTGACTGTCCCTAAAACTGCAATTATTCCTGATGAGTTCAGTTCATAGCTTCAATAATTACAACTACTCCGGCTTGAAAATTACTAAAGTAATCGGTGAGACTTAAAAAAAGGTTTATTTAAGTCTCTGAAAACTCAAAGCCAACCCTCCCATCCATTTCTGATCCATCCGTACAGAATTTCAGGGCCACATGGTGTATGCCTAGATCAATTTACCATTCCACTCTTAAGTATCAGAATCTTCTTTCCAAACAATCTTTTTGCTTAGGGTTTATGTGCCTGTTCAGAGCTAGAACTGATGTGCCTTTTGATTCACCACTCATACACAAGTTTGCAGTTCATTGAACGTTCATCATAGACTTAAGGATTCACTTATAAAAAAGGAAAACGAATAACTGAAGTATAGAGTCAATGTGGGGTATCAACCTAAATCTTTTACCTATGGCGTTCTTATACAAGAGTGGAGAGCTAAAGTAGCCTTCTTTACTCTTTTTAATATGTAACTTTTCTAGCATAGTTTGTTATCCAAGATAAGACTAAGGTATTTAAGTTTGTCTGAAAAGGTCAGGCTTTCACGATTTAAAACTTGAGGGTCGACCTGAGGGAGTTTTTATTTTTTGAAAGAATATGATCAGCTCAGTTCCATTTGGATTTACGTTACCTTGTTAAAATTTAATTCTGCATCCAGGTCAAATAACAGGATAAATAGGTTTCATAATAGAGATAACTGAACTCTCTCATATAAGTTTTGACGATCCTAAGCCTCTTAACATTCGATCAG
This sequence comes from Tipula lateralis, assembly GCA_963932295.1. Classification (NCBI taxonomy): domain Eukaryota; kingdom Metazoa; phylum Arthropoda; class Insecta; order Diptera; family Tipulidae; genus Tipula; species Tipula lateralis. The sequence continues at coordinate 59,464,821 of OZ010737.1, forward strand.
CTTTTGAGTGACCAATCCTCACTCAAACGCACAAGTGACTTCAGATTTAACGTTCCTTAAGCCTTCCTATTTTCTCAACATAGGACTAATACGGGAGTACAAAGCTGTTACCACAACTTTTACCTTTACTCTAACAGTTCGATAATTGATCTTTCGACAACTTTTTCAACTAAATTGAGTCTCAGACTCTGTATGGGTTTCTACCTGCCTTTACAAATATTTTAACAGAAAAGACTTTTTCCTGGATTTGATATGAAAATTACATTTAATACTTCCTGTCTGGAATACGAAAGAATGAAAACTAGGTTTCTACTCGAAATGGTTGGAATGAAAGAGCGAACCTTGTATGCCTTAGTTGAGTCTCCAGGATTCCGTCTTCACATTTATTAATTCATATTACGAATTTAAACCAAAATTCTGATATCACAAATGTCCTGACTCAATGATTAGGTTATGATTGTGTTTTCATACTGGTGAAATCATAATACTCGTAGAACAACTCTAGCCTAGTTTTGGTAATCTTTTAAATACCATGCGTCTGCTAGTGTTTTGTCTGTCTGTTTGTATCTTTACAATCTGTTTTGGAGCTCAAGGTTCTTTCGCGGTTCGCTTTTTCGATTTACGTAGAACCATATACACATCGCATTGTTCCATGTCAGCCTATACTACACACATGGAAGATGGATTGGTCCATGAACTCTGCACTCCAACAAGGGATAATAGATGTGTTCATTTACACCACTGCTTTTGAATTCTGACTCTTTCGGGATTCGACCCCGGTACCTGCTACTCCAATTGCCGCATCTTTAACCACTGTGCTTGTGGTTATCAACCAATAGTCCGATTGGGGCGGTAATCTAACCATGAATAAATAAGTGTACCTAATTTGCTTAACAACCGCTCACATTTATGACATTTTGATTTGTTATCTATAATCTTATACAATATACAAATCGAAGATAATATATTCTCTATCGATTTTTATCAAAAACTGACAACGTAAACTACACATTAAATTGTATTTGGATTAAAGCAAGACAAAAAGTCAAAATTTTTCTTGTTCTCCGTAGTAAAAACACATTCTTATCTTGATATTTCCTATATGTGTTCCCAAATTTGGGTCAAAGAATATTACACACACACATACACCATAAAATCGAACCATATACATATATAGGGGAGGGAAAAAAGAAAAGTTATGAGAAATGCTCTGTGCATTCGGTACCAAAACTTTTCAACTCGTTATTTCTTATTTTTACGGTTTCAAAAATAGATTTTTATTTTAGTAAATTTAGCTCCATTTCTTAGAACATCTATGTACATTCCTGAAGTTATGTTTATGTATGGCAAAGGATGATATTTGAATTATTTATATGCATATAAAGCGATATTATATATATGCTATATCCATTTAAAGCTTCACATAAAGCACAAACGTATCGTTTCCAACATAAATACACAATATCATTTCCATTACAACGCGTGTTCACTCATTGCGCGCTCTACCGTAATACCGTTTTATCAGCCAACCATCCAAACTAAATAGATTTCCCGTCTTGGATTTTTCTTTACAATTTACATTTTACTTGGAAAAGCATCGTATAGTCTCGTAGCACAAAGAAGGATATCGTCGTGCGATTAAAATATAATTGGATTATCTTTATGCTATCCGTCTACAAATCAAAGCGAATTGAAATAAACGAGCACAGTGTCAGTTTATGTCAAAATTTTTATTTATTTTGAACTTTCTGGAGAAACACCGAACGATCTTAAAACTGCAGCTTTTAACAATTGAAATGCTGCGATTCTGGAAACAGACGTGTTAAAAGATTAGACTTTCAGTTGTTTCCCCAACAAAATTTATTTTTGTGGAGTAAATTTCCCGAAAAGTCTGTTTTAAATTGTCAGAATTTGGTTCGAACGAACATTTCTTTCGTGTTTTCTCTCAAGTGGATATGTGTGTTGAATTTTATGGCAAAAAGATAATGGTGAATTTATAAGTAGAAAAATTTGCCGAATAATGAGTTCTGATTTATGGCTTTTGTGCTTTGTTGAATGGAAATAAAAAGGAAAATAATTTCATTTCGTTGGTTTACCTCTAACACGGACTTAAAAATATGACTATAATTTTGGGTGTACGACATTAGAGAAGATAACATGGCTGTTTGAGTGTCTATGTGTGTGTACACAGTCAAGTGATTTAATGTAGGTAGTTAGAGATAAAATTTATTACGTTTATGTTTTTGGGATTTTGGTGGAGGTAGATTGCAACGTCTTGCTTATTTTGAACATTTGTAACGATAATCATTCATCCGACGTCTGGGCACAGTTAAATTTGCACACATCTAAACGAACATCAGTTTAACTGTGCTACATATATATAAAATCTGTAGTCGATATAATAAACTCATTCCTATAGTCTCATCATTAATACAATCATTTTTTGATTAAAAACCATGTTCTCAAACCAATGGCAAAGAATTACGCCGTGTTACAGAAGCAACTGATGAAAAAACTCGTGAATCAAAGCAAATGTGGGTGCATGAATCCATCGGTAACAAGTTTCCAAAATTTAAAATGTTTTTAGAACTTTTAAATGGAAGATGCGATGCGTTTCACAGTGTCTAGCTTGCAACCAGTAACATCCATTGCTAAAATGTCCAATATTTAAGAACAACGATATTGATGCTAGTATAAAATTTATTTATAAAAATAATCTCTGTTACAGTTATGACAGGAGGTAATTTAAGCTCAAAATAGTATTCAAAATTCACTTGCATGATTTGTCAACGCCGTCATCACACATTGTTACATTCGATCCGGAGTCAACCAAAAGCACAGCGAGAATCGTTTGGAACATCAACTCATCACACATTATTACATTCGAGTCAGAGTCTACCAGAACCACAGCGGAAACCAGTTAAAACATCAAGTTATCACGCTACTCTTAATGGATCTTCAAGCAGTCAGACGATGCCGGATACGTACAGCAGAGAAATACAAACTTCCCTTGTGACCGAGTCATGTGCACAACGCTTAGGCCTCAAGCGAACATCAAGTTCCATTTCGATTTACGGCTTAGCATCATCATCAGCTGGCAAAACTAGAGGAGAAACCGATATGACCATTTATTCACGAATTGATAACCACTATCAATTAGCTGTAAAGACTAATATCATTGGTAACATAACAAACATGCTACCAAATGAACCAATTCAGGTTAAACATAAAATTGCATGGTTAAATTTAGCAGATCCACAATTTTTTAAACCTATAGCAATATCGATATATTACTAGGAGAAGATATATTTTTCCAGATATTGAATCCTGAAACACGAACCATAGACGGATTTCCAATATTGCAATCATCCAAATTTGGATGGTTAGTCGCTGGAATCTATAAAAAGCAAAACAATGAAGTCTCGTCATTCAATGGCCATCATATCACTAAAATTTCGGGAGGTTAAAAAAGTTGGTCATCATATCGGGCAAAATTCTACGAGCAGTTTGGGTCGTCAACGGGTCCTGCAAACCTACAACGCGCCTATTTCTGTACGATTTCTACAAATTAGACCAAGTATTCAGATCTTAAAACAATGAGATTATATTTAGAAGGATGTTCAAATTATGTCAGCGTACTATCGGGAACCATCAATACAGTAGATGAAATTCAACAATTACTAACCAAGTTCTCAAGGTATAACGATCGAAAAATCATGGCATACATCTTAAGATTTGGTTGTCCAGGAAAACAAATCAAAAATACAAATGATACGAGCATGATCTCTCCAGCTGAAAGTAAAGATACAGGAGTTTTACGAGTAAGAGGAAGATTAAAAGTATATTCAAGTCGTATCAGTACGTGTACAGTATGCATTCGATATCGATGCCACAAGTCGCAGAACAGAATAGGAGACTTTCCAGCACAGCGATGTACACAAAGCCGCCCATTGTTAAAGGTTGGTTTAGACTATGCTAGACCACTACACATTAAAACAAACAAACGCAAAAACGCCCCACCTGGTTATCCGTCAAAGCAGTACATTAGAGGTACTGAGTGGCCTCGATACATCATCATTTCAAGCAGCACTTAAACGGGTTATATTACAAATTTGGTGTGATAATGGAACCAACTTCATTGTAGCCAACAGAGAACTTAATGACCTAAAACATCAAATAATACTTCAAACAAATGATCCAATAATAACTGATTTATTGCAGAAAGGCATTCATTTTCATGTCAATCCACCCCGTGCTCCTCATTTTGGTGGATTATGGGAGGCTTCCGTGAAATCGTTCAAGTATCATTTGAAACGTTTGACGAATGCTAATCTTACGTTCGAGGAAATGAGAACGACGACTATCCAGATTCAGTCAATATTTAATTCGAGGCCTTTATGTAAAATAAACGATGATCCAGCCGATGTAGAAATCCACACATCAGTTCACTTTCTGATCGGAGAGAGTATGACAATTATTCTGGAACCAGGATTAGCTCAAGTACCATCGAACAAATTGTCGAGATGGCAGAAAATTCAGCAACGACTTTAAGGATTTTGGAACAGATGGCATCGCTATTATCTGGTGTCACTGCAGCAACGAAACAAATGAATTTAAAATCGATGACATCGTTCATCTCACAGAAAACAATATGTATCCTAGTCAATGGGTACTTCCCATAATAACAAGTGTCAATTTCAATTATTCCAAAAAATGAAGCAGTTCATCCAGTTTTCACATACAGTACTTTTACACTAATACTAAACGCTTCATTAGTATACACTCCAAAAGTAAATTTTCCACCATGATTTGTTATGATTATCTGTTAATTGTGCCGGGGTACCTGATTTCCCCTACTTCTTCTTGAAAACTAACCTCGACCACATATTCAGTATTTGTGTGTGCCACTGCATTCGCCCACCTTAGTGGAGTTTGTCTTGGTTGCAAGCATGAGACACACGTCCTGGAATATAAAAATATGCTGCATGGGAACCAGACCCTTCCAAAACATAAAAGAACATAGGTCCATTGTTAGAGCTTGTGTCAAAAGATTTTGTTTTGACGTGTAATGTTAATATCGTTAACAGAGTTTTATGATTTTAAATAGAATTCGAGTTGTTGTTTGACGTCATTGATCATGGCGTCATTAACCTATCGCTTGGTTGGAAATACAAATCCATGTTATCACGCATATGCTAACGGACTTGATATATGTGCTGTGCGATATTTCTTCCTTTGAATACTCTATCTTAGCGACCAAGCACATCAGAATAGTAGTCAACTACAGACTCCACCGCCTCATTGTTTGCATCAAAAAGCCATTTTTACAAGTTTGGAAAAAGTAAGTAGTCTCACAAATATCTCTGGTATAGAAGGCAGTTGTTTGAAAAATTTACTATATGATTGAAATTGGCAACGTTATAAAGCAGAATATTAAAGGTTAGAAGGTTCTATATACATACCAGTTGCTTAGAAGCCAGTAATAGTGGCCGTTCAGAGATTTTGTAAACATGAAAAATGTTTCAGCCTATTAAATTCACAGAATCGAATGAAAGTGAGTGGGAAAGTTAACAATTTTGGTATTTTTATATAAACATTTGGTCATAAGTATTTTATTAACAAGATGGTTGGCTCATGGTTTGTAACCATGAACTAAACGTGAATTCATTAGATCACATGTGATATGAAGGACCCGCCACAACAATGTATCCTAAATACAGATGTATCCTAAAGGACTTATAAGATGGTTCCGTATGTTGCTACAATCGAGACATTCGATTTTGGGGTTGTGCTCACTGTTGGGCGTGTAATTATACGATGTAATTTACACGGTTTTTTACATGTAAAAATCGTGCTATTTACATAAGGTTATTTTTTACATTCTGTAAGTAAAAAACGTAAAAATCGATTTTATGTAGAAAAAACCGACACGCCTTCTTTTATTAAATCTAGTTGTAACTAAAGCACCATCTGTTAAAAAATCTTCTTACTATTTTATGAATAGAATTTGTGATATAATTAACTGTGAAGATTTATTTTCGAGTACTTACTGAATGAATGTTGGTAAATTTTTAATATTTTTAAAAAAGATGGCACTGCGAATAATTTTGCCTTCATTTTTTACATATATTTCCGTTTTATGTATTTACGCTTTTTTTTACATAATTTATATTAAAATGTAAAAAAAGTTGTTTACATGTGAAATACCAACAGTGGTTGTGCCTACTATTTAGATTATTTAAAATTATGTATAGTAAAAAAAGATAATTTTACCAACACAATGC